>JAWWEV010000043.1:40678526-40771478 GCA_035583235.1 Hafferia zeledoni
AAATCCCCCAAAATTTCTTTTTTGTTATGGCATTAATTAAAAAAATTTATTTTTTTTTTTTTTTTTTTTTTTTTTTGTTATCTCTGGCTTTTCATTAAGATAACTTGTGACATAAATAAAACTTTAATGTTTAAAAATTGCAGTGATCTGCAAAAATTCCTCTTTTGGGGGGGAAACTAGTTCAGCCAGAGTCGAATTTACTGTAGACTTGTTGCTTCCATGTTTTTGCAACTAAATACGTACTATTTCTAAAATACTTACGTTAGAAATGCTAAAAAGTCAGTTCAATTCATTATTAGCACATATTTTTCTCTCTAACTAAATATATGGGGAATTCTGTTTTTAACCTAATTTCTCAGATGTAAGAGATGAGCTCACTGTGATTGCAAGCAACAATGTTTTGAGATTTGACCACTTTTCCATAGTTATCAGAATAAATGAAATGTCATTGGATGTTAAAATAAGACAGTCATGAAGAAGCTAGTATATCATTCTAGGGATTTTTTTTATATGTATTTTTCAGTAATTCTTTACTGATGATAAATTTATCTCTAAGTATGTGGCATCTTGGATAATATACCTGAAGTGCTGACTCCTAGAGTATTCAAGAAGCAAGTGTCTGAAACATTCCCTATATTCTATGTGATTGCTAGTCATAAATATGGCAAATATTGCAACTCAAACTGTTTTTAATTTAAAGAATGAAAAAGAAATATGGGCTTAACCCAAAGGTCTAGATTAAGATAAATTTATTTAAATTATTTTACCTTCCTTCCTGCTAACTGCTTGTTAACATTAATGATAATTTTTCTGGGGAAAAGCAAATGCACAGCAGGATTTAGACCACCTTGCACAGTAACTCCTATTTGTGTTCAGAAAAGAAATCTTTATTTTCTCTGATGCATACTTGCAACTATTCTTAAATCTTGTTTTCTGACATAGAGTTTATCTAGTTTATGTGACTGTGACCTGTTCCGCTGGAGCCTTAAATGGGAGCAGAAAGAGGAAGCTATAGCTTGCTTTTTTGTGAATATCTTTTACTTTTGTGTCTTCTTTGTAATTTATATCTCTCTTATGCCCAAGGCTAATGTGACAAGGTCAAGTAGTATTAAGTTTTCGGTAATGTCCTTTGTCTTTCTGGTTTGAATTTTCTTAGGAAAAAAATTAACAAAGAATGTCAGTAAAGGGAAAGCTATAGAATGACAGAGAAACGTTTTAACTCTCCTAATGCCACTGGCAGGCAAGGACAGTCCAGCAGACAATTTCTAATTCATGACAGCATATACTGATAAAGACCCAGAGCACTCAACTCACTATAAATAAAAACCCCCGGCATTATCTTTTGTCCCTTATGCAAGATATGACATTTATTTCCTTAGACATTTCTGAATATGTGAATCTATAATCTGAGTCATGGATTTTCAGTTTTTGCAGCCATACTGCTAAGCCAATAATATAGATGAAGTTTGTGTCAAATATTGAATATATTTATGTACTATTCACTGATCATGAAAATTTGTAGCACTGTGTACAGATCTACTTGTAAGGCTTTATGCTTTTTTAGCGTTGTTAATACTTCTTCATATTTATTTGATTCCATGGCAAACTTCCATGGCAGGAAGGTAACAGAACTAAGTAGGGTTAGAACCAGGACAACTTTACAATGTAGTTTGAGAAAGAAATGTAAGTATAGTGACATGTACTCAATCATCTTCATATCAATTTCTCTGGATTTACTCTTAAAATGTTATGGTGATGTCTAGAAATAGTTGTCAAGTGAATGTGGAAATTATTTTTTTTCTGTTTTGCATTTGGTTATATTTTCAGTAAAATTAAAGAGTCTGCAACCAACATTGGTTCATAATCAGTCTACCAGAGAGAAATTCAGCTCTGCTTTTCAGCTATGAAGCCTGTGCTGGAAACACAACATGGTCACACAGTTTAGCAACTAATAAGTACTTTTGGCTCAGAACAATTTTAAGTTTATGGAGTGAGTGGGTTTCATTTTTTTGGAGGGTCATGTTTCGGGCAAAAAGAATTCTGATATACCTTTCAAAGGCACTACACCCTCAGAAAATACTACTTTCTGTGAAAATTAGCATTCACAAACTGACCACATGCATTGCTATTTGTGTTACCTTTCTTCATGCTGGAGTCTTGTCCTTACACGGATGAAACATGTTACCTAAACATGTATATATTTTAAAAAGGTGCAGTTGATGTAGTGTGTGCTCATACATAAACATTCTAGTTTTAGTTGATGACTGATGTTTCTTGCATCTTGACTTTAGCTTTTTCTCTCACTTTCATATTTAACATAAATAAAAATAAACTTTAATCTAAATGGTAATATTTGGCAATAGTCTGGCAGCTGAGTGAACCATTCAACATTCTTGCACGAATAAAAGTTTGTTAGTAAAGAAACTTGAGTAACACTGGGCATTCCTTCTTTCATAATAGCATAACTTACAGTCCCAAATATTTTATATAGATAAATGTCTGCGTGTTTCTTTACATTTACTCTTCAATACTACAAATAAGAATTTTTTCCTATCTTTAGTACTGCTTTGCTGCTTTATTACACAAGAAAAGCTCTGATAATGCAAGAAGAGCAATTCCATAGCTGTCTTTCTAACTAGCATCTATTTGACACCATCTTACAGAAGAAGACAGAGGAAGCACTAAAAATGTATTACAGAACAGTGCAGCCTTGACCTGTTGAAAAAAAATAAAACTGTGACAACAATTTTGTTAGTTTTAGGATCTAGGAAGTAATGTACTGAGTGGAGAAGAGAAACAAACTGATAAGAAGTTTTAGCAATGAGAAATAAAGGAAGGGAAAGGAGGACAAGCAGCTTTTATTTCTCCATAATCAGGACCTTCTGTCAATTTCCTTCTAGTTACGAAGCCTCAAGGAAAGCCAGTTGAGTTGTATAAATTTTACAAGACTTCAGATCTTCAGCACTAAATGCCAGAAAGAAAATTAAATATGTACCAGATAAAACAAAACATTAAGGAGAAAATATTAAAAAATTAGCTAGTGAGAAGACTAAGAACTACTTCCAAATTAAAATTTCAGTAATTGGTTCTAGCACCTTGGATAGCAAAATGAGCATTTTCTTCTGTAAATAAGTAAATTGTCATAACTATAAAAGATTCTGGTGCCTTCCTGTTTATGAACTGCTGGTTTATTAATTTGAAAAAATATTTTTCTGTTTTATTCTCAGATTAACTCAGCTTGTGCCTTTAAATTCATTTGTATCTTTGGAAAAGTTGGATATCAAAAATAACTGCTTGTCAGGTGAGTTGTGTAAAAATACCATAAAGCCCCATCCAAAGAATTTGTTGTTAATTTATAAACTATTTCCAGTTAAATTATGAACTATTTTGAATGGGACTGTTCCCATGTATTTGTAAGATACATTTATACAGAAAATCTATACATATTTTCCAAACATGAATGTTATAGGTAGTAATTATAACTGTATTGTATAGGTAACAGTATTGTTGGGTACATTTTACTTTCATCTAAGATGTTATGAGAAATTATATAGTTTTGCATTCAAATTTATAACTAGTTCTCTTTCCTACTATAACACAGATCTTAAAGATGTCCTTACATGGTTAAGTGGCTGTCATAAACTGAAGGAGTTGTCATTCAGTGGAAATCCTCTTCTCCAAGAAAGAAACTGGAGGTAGGAAAATAAATTAATGTGAGAAATTAAAAAAATCCAAATCAGACAAAAAAAAAGGTGTATGTATGTTAGTTAAATCGTAGAAATACTACCACAGAGTATGAACAGTCTTGCTGATGTGACAGGTTTTGCAGCAGTTAGAGAATAATCCCTGTAATAGTAGCTAGAGAAGGGGTCATGTTTATTAGAAGAAACTGAATGGTCAGAATGAATGGTCGATTTTTCCTTAGTAGTTGAGGCTTAGCCTTTTTTCTGGCTCTTAGAATGCCCTATCTTTTCATCAGAAATGAATAGCTTTATAATAAAGAAATAGATGTGATAGTAATGCTGTCCTTTGCCCTTCAGTGGTGTATAATACTGAAATAATGATCTGAAAAATCACCATGCTCATCCTAGAATATATAATATGTCTATGTAGAAAAATGGATAGGATAGAAAAGAAACTTGACATATGAAAAGATATGCACTTACTAGAATCCCTGAAAAGAGTAGTTATGATAGGATTGTTAACCCTAGGAATAAAATGGTACATGGATAAGTTTGGGGGTTTTGGGGTTTTTTTGTATGTTGGACACAGTAATCAAGGTTTGGTCTCACCAGTGTTGAGTACAGGGAAGGATCATTGCCTTGGTCCAGCTGGCCACACTGTTTCTGACACAGACCAGGATGCCACTGTCCTTCTTTGCCACCTGGGCACACTGCTGGCTCATGTTCAGCCAGCTGCTGACCAGCACCCACAGGCCCTTTTCCACCAGGTATCCTTCCAACCATATTTGGCCAAAGCTGTAGCACTGCCTAGGGTTGTTGTGACTCAAGTGCAGGACCAGCACTTCGCCTTATTGAACCTCATTCCATTGGCCTCGGCCCATAAATCCAGCCTGTCCAGATCCCTCTGCAGAGCCTTCATACCCTCCAGCAGATAATCGCATCTGCCCCACGTGATGTTGTCTGAGAACTTAGTGAGGGTGCACTTGATCCCCTCATCTAGTTCATCAGTAAAGATATTAAACAGGACTGGGCCAATACTGAGCCTTGGGAAACCCCTCCAGGGGCGGGCTGCTAACTGGCTTTAGCACTATTCGCCAGTTGAAGTCTCCTGGTTTCTTGATAATTACGTGATCTGAAAACCCATTCATGGGCCAGTGCCATGAAGACTTAAAGTTGTCTGAGAGAATTGCTCAGCAAAAGTGCAGTAATGTTTTTTAATTTAAGGTGTTCTTTCATCTTCTTTGGAATTAATACTTCATAGTCTACAAGACTTCAAGATCAGACTGACAAGTTGGTAATTAAATTTTAGATTTTTAGGTGATGTTCCAGAATATTTGGGTTGAACAGGTAGAGTATCTATTAGTGAACTCTTACTATACTTACATTAAATGTAGAAAGAAGCATTTAATAAGTAAGAATTTAAATAAATGCCAATTCTTTCAGCTAAGGAAATCAAGTGTTTGCCTAGGAAAGTGTTAACATAATAGAATGTCTGAGAAAATGAAATGAGACCCAACAGTTGGACTTTCATTTTTGGTGTAATTAAAACAAGTGACAGATATTTTATTAGCAAAATATGATTATTTTTTTTTTTAAGCTTAGTAATTTTGAAGAATCACCAAAATTGTTACTTGTATAAGTCAGTTAAAGGTAAGTCTGTACACTGCAATGTTACACAAAAATGTGTTTAGATAAATTCTTTTCACATTTGCTGTATTAGATTGCTTAGTGTAATGAGTATAAAGTTTGGGATATGTGTGTGTTTTGGAGTGTGCATTGCATTAATTAAAAAAAAAAAAAAGAAAATGAAACTGCCCTTATATTTTTTCCATTTGAAGATTTCCGTACAAATTTATGATTAATATTCTAGTAGAAAAACAACTGTTTGAAACTTTTAGTTGTAAATGTTTGAGTAGTTTAAAAGATACCTATATAAGTACATTCTTGATTGATTTGTTTGTTTTTTAATTAAGAGACTTATTTGCAGTCCCATGGTTCCTGCAGGTAATTTCATTAATAAAATTCCATGACTGTGCCAATGTTTTAAATTCCCATTTGCATTGTTTTAATTCCCACTGTTTTACAGAACTAAATCTTGCTTCACTTGTAACCTGGAGGGAAAGGCTTTCTGAATTTCAGTGTAACTGTAAGAACTGACACTTAACCAAATAGAGCTTTTATGATTAGAGAAGATTCATTTGTCTAAAGGATTTGAAGTATGGAATACTATAGAATATGGATTTGCTGAATACACCATTGACTGTAACTTCAGGCAATATGTTCCAGTGAACTTTACATAACCCCTTGATACCAGCAAAGGAATTAGTTGTAAAATTTCAATCGGTTTTGTACTTTCATGTCCAGCCAGTGATAACACCAACAAAAGTGAAGTAGTAAGAAATTTCTTTTTAAAAATTAAACCCTAGGATCAGTTTGAGTACTCCTAGGGGAATATGTTTCAATGCTGTAATGATTAATAGAACCTCTTAAGTGACAGAATATTCACCAGGACGTTTTCACTAAATGAAATGTTTACTCAGCCCTTCACCAGGAGAAACCCATCTGGAAAAACTAGTGATGAGGTCCCATAGCTCTAAGACACGATACTTTCAGCATCAATCAACTTTGATATGGCACTTTTTTGGTAATTTCTAACCAATTTTGGTAATTTCTCTGTATATGTTCAGAAACTGTTGATCTAAACCCGTCATTATTTTCCCAATGTACTTCAGACAGTCTTAGCCCTTGTTAATGGGCAGTAGAGAAGAAAAGTTTTCTATTTGCAAGAAAACTAATATTCTATTCTAATGAGTTATTTGTAATATTATAACTCTGTCATAGAAAACTAATATTTTATTCTATTGAATTATTTGGAGTGTTATAACTCAGTCATAGAAAATTTATCTAGTTTAAAACTTAGTGTATGTTGTCTGAGCTGAGTAGTAGTCCTTTACCTTCACAGGACATAGTCGGGGAGTTTTAAAACTTTGAAAACCGTATTATCTTTTTTAGCAGTAGGGGGATTTGCAGCCCACAGTAAGTATTCTTTCAAGAGTCCTTAAGTGTTACTTAAAATTGACTTACTGAAAATATTGAGCTTTAATGTATTGATTTAAATAATTTTGCTGTCTCCAAACTTTCAAAAAATTTGATCTGGTAAAAGAAATATGTAAAACAAGGTTCTAGTATTTGATTACATTTCACAAAAACCTAAACCAGCCACTTTTTTTGTTTTGTTTTGGTTTGGTTTTGGTTTGTTTTTTTTTGTTTTGTTTTGTTTGGGTAGGAAAGTTTCTCCCACATCAGTGGCCCCAGCTCTCCTTTTTATAGCAAGGAATTTTCATCTCTACTCTCATTGCTGTCACTGACCCAAATTCAATATTTCAAAAGTGGATTCTTTTTACTGTCAGGCATGATATTGTATATCATGCCACTGTATGTGCTATATGCAAATGGTAAAGGCAGCAGAATTGACAAGATTCAGTATTTTGTGTAGTTTTAAAATTTAGAATTTTCAATGTGTCAAAAAAATCAGTTCTGTGCTTAATCCTGTGATTTAGTTTTCTATGTTGCCTGCCAATCAAACCCATTACAGGTGCCTATGCACAAGTGCGTCAAATTTTGTGTAGGTAAAATTCTAGTTCTGTTGAATTGAGAACATTGCCATTGACTTTCCTGGTGTCACTATTTGAGCAGTGCTCTTTATGCCAACAAAATATTAAGATCTCTTTCCATGTTCTGTAGTTTATAAAGTGTAAAGTTTTAGTTAGTATGTTAACATGTGAAGTAAGGAGAAATATGTACAAATCCTTAGAGGCTATCTTCATGTTATGTCTTTTTATATGATTGTATCAATAAAATAGGTGTTTTAGCATAAGAATTTTTTTTTGTGGAACTAATTGTGACTTTTTTTTTCTAAGGTCTTCTTTGTTTAAGGTCCTTCCTAGTTTACAGAGTCTTGATGGTGAAGCCCTAACTTATCATACTTTACCCATGACCAAAAGAATTAAAGAGTCAAAATTAAGAACTTTTCTGGAACTTTGTCAAGTTCAAATTGAAGAAAATATTCAACTGAAAAGAAAGGCTGCTGAATTGGAGTATGTATTCATGTGAATATAAATGGCATTCACAAATATGTTTTGATGTATTCTTAGTGAAGTTCTTGGTGTCTTAGGAATTTTACTTAGTTTATTTTCCTGGAAATTTATTATCAAAAGAAAGATATTAGAATCATTGACTTCAGAGAAAACTCTATTTTCAACAGATATTAAGGTATTTGGGCCTTGAGTTTTGTTTCCTTAAGTTTGGTTCAAAACCTGCAGTTACTAGTAGCTGAATGAATCTGTACACTCAACATAGCACGGTGCTATGCAGGATTACTAGTGTAAATCCTGAAAGTTTGATAATTATATTAACATGATTTCCAGCATTAACTTAATCAAATCTAGTTTTACTGTTGGTGCAATATGCTCTATTGTTCTGAGTTTGGTTTCCATATGTGTATTATTCACATTCTAAATACTTGCAAAATTTTGACCTCTCTTCTCTTAAAATAGTACATCAGATGGATCTGTTTGCTGGTCTTTGATTTTGTCATAGTTACAACCTTTATTACCATGATTAGTTGTCCAGTGACTTCAGCTTAGACCATGCAAGGGGTAATTTATCACTCATACCTGCTATCTTTTAATTGTTTTGTAATATCCAAATAGCTCAAGTTTCTCATGTTTCTGCTCTTGATAATATTGCATGTTTCTTTCTTTCATTGTTGCTTTTAATTTCCTATCAGGTTTACAATATCCTTATAGTCTTTTTAATATCCAATTTGTCTGTTAAAGTTTGGAAAGATAGTTTTCTTGATTCTGCCAGGGACTGGACATTTTCCCAGAGCAAGTGAAGTATGTGATATCTGACAATATTTTAGTGTGCACTTGGCTTTGCATACTCTGTTGGTTCAGGAAAACTACTCACATTTTTTTCAGAATCTAGTTGTTTTGTATTTGCATGTGAGCCTGTACACTGTGGTGTCTTGTTACTACCTAAAAGTTTATTACTGTGGTGTATTGTTGGCTTTTACTAAGCTGCAATAAAATCGTCATAGCTTAGAACCAGTTTAATTTGAAACAAGGTTTGTATTAAGAATTAGATTGAAATTAATTTGGGAGAATTACATAGTGCAGTTTTTTATGACACATGTAATGTATAGATGGCTCCTAAAACTCATATATTTCTCCTTTAAACCACCAAGATATGTCATCTCCACTTCTGTGATTTTTGGCTTACATTTTGCAGGTTGGAAGCTGATGCTTCTTAATCTATTTACCATCTAGATATGGTGTTCTTTTCTTTCTTTTTCTTAGAAGGAAAAAAGAGGGGGAAAAAAATCAAATCAAGCTCTTCTTCTTTATGGTTAAGAAAATCTTTCCTTGTTTGATTTTCAGGACTGTTTTCATCATTCTCCAATGCAAAAAAAATGCTAATCTCTAATTAGAATATGACTTGTGAGAGAACAGTAGTGGAATCTAAGGACTTATATTCCACATGCCTTTCTGCAAAATGGTCAAAAATCGGAGAGAAAGATGATATTCATAAAATTTATTTTTTTTTTTTAACCCTGGTCTGCATGAATAGACATAAATAAGAAAGATAAATAAGAAACTTAATGGGTAGTCAGACTCAGACCATCCGTTAAGCATTAACAGTTAATAGGCTCATGCTACTTTCTACAGGCTGACTTGTACTTCTAACATCTTTTATCAACGACCAGGAGCAGGAGATGGAGTGTACCCTTACCATGCTTGCAGATCCCAAAAATTTGGAGGCAATTGTTTACATGCCTGAAAGGAGAGCTACCAGAAGGACACGGACAAGCTGGGGAGACAGGTCAACAGGGCCTTGTAAATTCAACAAGGACAGGTGCAAAGTTCTTTACCTAGGAAGGAGGTAAAGAAATGAGGCCTTTTGCCCGCTCCCAGGCTGCTTGCTCAGTGGAAGAGAGAAGGTCTTGACAGTCCAAGCACTGTTTAGCAAAGCATTAATCTTTTATCAATACAGTTTTGGTCACAAAACTAAAATACAGCACCATATGGACACCTGTAATGAGAATTAATTCATCCCAGTCAGAGTCAGTACCGCCAGACGTAAGGGAAAAAACATTTTCACTGTTGGGACAGTGATGAAATGTAACAGGCTGCCCAGAGAGGTTGTGCTGTCTCATTCTTGGAGATTTTCAAAACCTGACAGAATGAAGCCCTAAGCAGCCTGGTCTGATCTGAGAGCTAACCATGCTTTAGAGCAGAAAGTTAGACTAGAGACCTGCTGAGGTTCCTTCAATTGAGAATTTTTATATGATTCTGTGTAAGTTCTGTTTGAAAGAGTCTGCAGATGTTTGAGAAAAACAGCAGTGGAAAGAGGAGATTATGTAAACATGTCTTCTTTCCTGAATATATGGTTTGGGTGGAGAAGGGGAGGGCAGAGAGGAGAGAGGGTTGTGGAGTTTTTGAGCTTTTGAAAATTCATTCACAATCTTTTAAATTGGTAATTTTGACATGATTGAAACATCTTGTATAAAATCTAGTCATAAAATGAATTTCTTCTGTTTTAAAGCCCTCTATATTTTATTTTGACTAAAGTAAAATTTATGGATGACTTGAAAACCATTGAAAACTGCAGTTTAGAAAAGGAACTCTAAGCAACTTGTTTGTATATAAGCCTTAACAGCATAGCTATTATATGTACATATTGCAATACTTTGACTGAATTAATTTGACATTGCTAAAGAACAGGCCAACAATAGAGTGAAGTTCTGTCTGTTTCCCATCTTGCTAAGTTATAAGCCCCTGTAGGTGCGACCTCAAGTATGTAAACTGCCAAAAGTAATCACTGCTTGCTTCCCTAATCCATGTTTCATGCACCACTGCTGCCCAGTTAAATTCTCTGTGCTATTTTTTTAAACTTCTCTGTTGTTGCCATGATTAATAAGAAAACATTTTAAAATTGAATTTCTCTATTCTAATAAATGTTTTCTGTGACATATTCTTTAGATGACTTGTACTGAGTAATCATATGAAAAATAATAGGACACCTTGGTTACAGGAATTTGCTTTCAGTCATGAGATATGCAGATGTCTGGCTAATGGAACTTGAACTTCCTAAATACTGTATGTATAATACAGTGAAAATGACAGGAATTTCATAAAGTGTTTTGCAAAGACAGAACATGTAAACAGTGACCTCTTTGTAAGGGACTTTTGTAGGCTGCAGTTGGAACATCAGTAATGATGCTTATAGAAGCTTCCCTGAACACAAATTAGGTTTTACCACACTATTGCAAACAAAAGCTCACATAAATTGGGGTGTATTAGTTGACTGTTCCATGTATCATAATTATGAAAATCACCATAGAACCACAAAGGGAAAAACATGATATTAAGCAAAGTTTTAACTAGCACACAAATTAGCACACGAAGAGGTTTGTGATAATTTAGCTGCAATGGCCATGAGAAAACTGCTGTTCCTGATTAGAACTGGCTTGTTTTTCCACTGGCCCTTTTGCTTCTGAGAGACTTGTTCTGCTGACTTTTCCAGACTTACTGTCTCATTCTGACAAAATTATGCTCTTTGAATAACCTGGCAGTCATTGCAGATGTGATTGCAGTAGGAAATTCTATACAAAGTGTGTCAGCTCTATAAGCAAGCTTCTGCTGCCACTTTAAGCTTTCTGAGAAGCAACACTTTAGCTAGTTTAAACTCCACTGAAAGGTCTTTAAGGATTAGTAACTTGTTGTTTTCCATATCTGTTAGGTCAGCCTGTGCATGGACCCCCATGCATCCTAGGCACTGCCAGTGGGCGTTTAGTCCTCTCCACCTCTACTTCTCCCTTCCCAAACACTGCATGGTCTAAATTAACCAAGGCAGTGATGGATACTCTTAGTGGATTGATGTGAGGATGGAAGTTGCGACAGTCATTAATAAATGCCTGACTTCAATTTCCAAATAGATTAAAATCTGATTCTAATGCTTTTATCTTTCCTCAAAGTCCCTGGAAAATGCTAGAAAAAATAGGGAGGTATCTGTTTGATATAAAAAGCTACAGGTAGCTTTCTCCTATTAGTATTTCTTTGTGAAAATAATATCTTGGTCTTTAGGTAATATAAAGGCTACTAACATAGTGCATGTGTACATTGCTACAAAAGACCCATTCCTTCCTCTTCTGCTTATTACCCCTTTCTCCCACTGCAAAAGCAGTGCATCCTTTGTGGTTGTGCTAAAATTTGCACGTGGCATAAATTACTTTCGCTTGTTAGGATCAAAATAAAGCTTGTGGGTAGCCAGGCATCCATTGACCATGAAGGAATGCACTAGAAGCCATAAAAATGTTGCTGTAGCAGGACCACCATATTCATCTACATTTCATTACACATTAAGCAGGCAGACACTATGGATGCTGGTGCTTCCATTTCTTGTTTTTCCTAGATGTCAATTTATGCTTAAAACCTTAGTTGTTTCATAACCAAGAAGCAATTCCAGATTTATTGTGACCAGACCCATTGACCACTATATAATATAGGTAAAGGTCTGAAAGGCGAGCAGCGAATTTACATTAACTTGAGGCAATACTGTGGTATCAAATGTCTTAATACTGTCATATTACTTTGTCTTCTCTCTTTCCTTGTATATGTTTTTTTCTGTGAAAGAAGTAAACCAGTCCTGCATATTTTCCATTACAGCAGCCTCCTTTCTGTGGTTTGAACAAGCAATTGTCAGGAGCAGGTCTGGGGTATCAAGAATGCAGGGCTATTGAGACACTGAGAAAGTTGCACTGCATTGGTAGGATACCTTAAATCCCTGTTTTCCTAAGGGAACCACAAGCTGACTGCTGCCTAGTAGTCAGGCACCATCATACTTGTTGTCTGTGTGTTGGAGCTTCACCTTTTCAGAACACCAAATGCAGCTTCCAAGCCACTTCATTGCTCATAACTGTCTGGAATGTCACTTCAGCTTCCCCTCTGATTTATTGAAGCTTAAGCTGATCTGACTGCCTAAAAGGAAGGCCACTGATACAGAGAGCAGCCTAAAAGTCTTTCAAGATCAATGCATAGATGCAAATTGCCAGGGAATGTATCAGCTGGGAGAGGATGCATGCCCAAGTGACAAGACTGTATTTTGCAGCTACTGCTTGGAAAAACTGCCCAAAAAGCAGCCTCTGTGAAAAAAGTAACACGTGATCCCTGGTGACCACAGAATTACTCCCTGCCTGAATTTTCAATTGCCATCAACTTCCCCTCCCATTTCTGCTTGACATTTTTGTAGGCACTGGAAGGGTGAAACAGCTGCTTGATATACCCCTGCACCTGTCAAAGAAGAGGATGCACAACTATCCTACTTGATTCCCTTTTAGGATGATTTGTTTGTCTTTTGTTGGGTTTTGGTGGTTTTTTTGGAGAACGAACTTGGATACTCAGGATATGCTGTTCATGCAAAAGTTTATTTTGCCCAATATGTAAAACATTCCAGGGTTTTCTTCAATATTTTAATTTTCAAATAAACAAGAAAATAGGGCAAAGCAAAAGAAAAAGTTGAACACAGACTTCTTTTTTTTTTTTTTTCTTTTTTTCTGTCTTCTTACCATCATACATTTTGTAGAAATTTGGTAATGATCTTGTACCAAATTTAGCTTTTTTAATACTTTAACTGATTCAATGTATTTAACTATTTAGCTAATGCTTTAAGTATTTTCTATTGAAGGAATTGCTATTCTTACTATATAGTGTGTTAGATCCTTAAGCAAATGTGCATCTATTGCACAAGGAGTTGTGTGCTGAGCTGTGTGGATTTGGCTTCCAGTTTAGCCCTTCAGATTTTATCCTATAGCACTGAAGTTGCACTAACAGTAAGATCTTGTAAGATCTGGATAATTATGTTCTTAGTTGAACTTCATTGGAGTATATTATTATAATGGTAATGAGTTTTCACAGTTAAACCTTATAAAGTGTCACCTTTCAAGAGTGATGAACAAGAGGGAAAATTTTCTTGTTTATAACTGTAGTTTTAGAGCCTGATTTTTCCAGACTCACAAGAAAATTGATCTTTTTTTCTACTTTTTCTCTTGAATTGCTGTCCTAGAATTAACTTTATGCATCAGCACTACATTACAGATCTCTGCATCTATCTGTGCTATTGAAGAAAAATGTTTTCTTGATTTCAGAAGTACCTGCTACCCAATACAATGGACAAACACCATCCAAAGTACAGAGTGCCATCTGAATCTGTGACAATTAGTTCATATTTACTCTTGCTCATCATATACAGAGTGTATCACAAAGAACTAGTGAGAGCCAGACTTCATAGATTGGTGTTTCAGTCTAGAACTTTCCTTTGTATTGATAAAAATATCTACACTTAAAAGTTTCTGTGTTCCTAAATTCTCTTTAAACATTATGTTTTCTTGGTTTGAATCTGTTTGCATTTTGTTGCTCTATCTTATCTAAATTTTAAAATTGTTGTTATTTTTATGTTTGTTTCCATAGTTCCCTAATAAAATTGGATTATTAAGACACCAATAGGATTTATAGCAAAATTGCCTCAAATGCTCTAAAATTTTTGGCTTCACATGCCCCTAACTACACAGAAAATTAATAGGGAAATACCTGCCCTAGTGTCTATTTTAGAAAGACTGAAAACTTTTGCTTTTAAAGAAGGCAAAGTAAAATAACAAATCTATGTGAGTATATTTTAAATATGTCCAAAAAAAGGCAAATGCTATGAAGATTTATTAGTACTGAAAATGAGTTTCCAGTCAGAGTAGTTCTTGTTTCCTTAAGAATATGGAAACACGTAAGGATAGTTGAAATACAACGTATTTTAGAAAATAATAGAGGGAATACATTTTTGTAAAGCATTCTTACGGTCAGAAACATGTAAAAACATTTTTGTCTTTTTTTCAGAATTGCCTCTTCTGTTGATTCTGCACAGAGACAATGCTGGTATTTTAATCAGTTGATGAAACTTAGTATTAAACATCGTTATGCACACGAGTATGGTGAACTAAACATTAGTGACAGAGATGGACCAGAAGCACTTCAAAATCATTTAGAGCAAACATTCACTGGCTGCCTACAGGAAAATAACCTCTTTATCATGGATGTGACAGAAAATAAACAGGTCTCATTGAATCCTTCCAAAAGATGGATTACTACTGGTGATATTCAGGCCACATTCATTAACTCCTCCATACCTGTGCACCAAAAGGAAAATAAAGAAGATCAGAGAGTGAAGCAGAAGAGCACTGAATCTTGTATTAATTACAGAGAGGAGAGCAAAAGCAACAATAACATGTCAGCCCAACTCACATCGCAACAGTCAGTGATAGTAACAAGTAATATGGGAAGAAATCTTCAGCATTTTGAGAATGATACAGAAAGGTAAGATAGATGTCAGATTGCTTTCAAATAGCTTATACAGATAGAAAACAGGAGGAAGAATGTCTTAAAAACAGAGGCACAGAACTTGTAAGATAATATTTCTAAGCTTACCAACAATAAAGTTATATTAAGGTGTTTCACACTAGGCTTCCAGATTAACAAGAATCCTTTGTGGTATTTTGTCAGTTGATATATTAGAATATAGATATGAAAGTATTTCAAATAATTTAAAAATACTGTATCATAAGAGAATTTGAAAACTTTCTCTTGGTCTCCTACATTTTCCTTCTTTTTTTGCAATAATGTTATGACACCTATTCAATGGCAGTGTTAGGAATGCAAATGCTGGATGTTTTGCAGGAACTTTGGATCAGTTTAACTACAAACTACTGTAAAGCTTTTTTTTCTATACTATTCATTAGACATCCAAGATTCATCTGTGTAGTCTTTACAGTCAGTACCGTTTAGAAGGCAATAGGTAAAAGTTCCTTAAATCTACTTACACCCTTGACCCTAGACCAGTCTTCTGCTGTTGTGATGAGTGAAGAGCTAGTGGCCTGCCCTGCTTTCAGTACTCCTCCAACATGCCTCAACCTGCTTTTTAAAAGTAGAGACAGGGGTGAGAGGCCAGTTCAACTTGTTCTGTGCCCCCAAATTTTCTCCCACATGAAAAAGACTGGTTAATTACCTCTTTGGAATGTGTTTGCTGCTGATTTGTATGGCCTTGGATGTACAGTCAGGGGAAACAGAAGCTGATTTTTTGCCCTAAAGGGGCAAGAATGCAGTTACAATTTCATAAGAATTCAATTAAAAAATAGGTGTCTCGAGAACACTATGAAAAGCCATAATGGCAGGTGTGCTTCTTTGTGCTGTTTAGACTTATGGTAAATAGACTGTAGTGCTTAGTAGGTACTTAAGACACTAATAATTTATTATTCGGGAAGACCATGCAAGTCATCATTACCTCTCAGCAAGTTGAAAGCAAGATTACAGTAATCTGTTGCAGAAGATGAATGCTTAAAAAATTATTTTTTGAAATAGTTCATTTACTTTTTAGTTAATACATTCTGTAAGTGTGTTTCTGAAGATGTCTCTTCAAAACAGAATGCAACCAATTTTTTGTGTTTGTTTTTTTAATTCAGCTACTGCTTCTTACAGATGCAAAGCTTATAAAGAAGTCATTTTGGGGGGATGGTAAACTTAATAAACACATTTTAGGAAAAAAGAAATCTGTCCACCTCTGGCCCTTTTTTTTTTTATTCAGAATACTCATTTGTTTAAATAGATGCACTGCTCAAGGAAAGAAATTATGTAAAGATTGGGGGCAACTTAGATGTCTTTTCTTTAACCCACTGTCCAATTGAAATAAGTATTGTGGAGAAAAGGATTGCAAGATAGTAAAGATAGTAAAGCCATGATGCAGAGCTGACGATAAACTTTTTCTCGATCTGTATAAATTAATTGAACATATATTTAGGAATCTCAATCACGGAACAAATCTAAATACCCTGTAATTAGTGATTGTTAAAAAATGAGCAAATTAGAAAATTTAAACGAATAACCAGTGGCTGATAGTCTTAAATTAACAAGTAAAAGCAGGCAAAAGATGAAATTACACTTTCTCAGTTTTTCCTGTCAGTTCCATTGCAAATATCTGTGTCATGCAATTTTCAGTATTTATCTCTCTTTAGTGCTTAATGTTTGTTTCTTTGAGGGTTTTTTGTTGTTTGTTTGTTTGTTTGTTTTCATACAGGCAGTGAGAATTAGTAGACCCTTCCAATAATTTACTCAGTCATTGTTAAACCACTTCTCCTCCTAATCCTTCCTTTTGAAGACTCTTCCTTTACAGTGATTGTAAACGGAACAGAGCCCAGCAGAGATTAGTCCTTAGATAGCTGGATTTCAGAAGTTATGTGATGTGAATATCCTCCAGTGTTTCTGAGCATATATGTCACATATGGATTGTAATTTTTTTTGTTTAATGGCAGAGCTTTTCTTTTGTCTCAAAGCACAGTGCTGTGTTTTATGGTTGTAGTTGGGCAGATATGATAATCCAGTTGTACTGGTGAGGCTATGTCATTCATAAAGGTATATATTTTAGTATGAGGCTCCATATGGCAGCATCAGTGATCCAGTCCCTTTGGCGGAAGTACCATGCTCAGAGAAAAAATGACTGCAACAAAACAGATAATCATCAGTTTATGAACGCTTTAAGACAGAAGCATGAAGCTGCCACAGTAATCCAGGTTGGTTTATGGTATTCTCTTTACTTATTTTGCAAATTTAAAAAGAAAAAGATCTTACTCATTTTGTGTACTTGTCATCTTCTATCTATTTTTGGTTGTTTTTATTAATAATTTCATAATGAAACATTTTGTGTTGTACAATATAAGCTTGATGTTTCTAAGAGAGAGACTTCTTTACAAAAAGTTTTATAGAAAGATAAAACTATTTTCCCTTTTCTCACCAAATATTTTCCTGAATTATTTTTGCTTGATTTAATTCTAATACTACGCCTAAGAGATACTCTGCCCACGTTCTTACTGAAGTATTTCTGTGCTATTAAAGGGATAGATGCTACATAACTAATACATCGTGTCTGATACAATTGACTACTCTTCCTGTCTCTTCTCTCTATCCATATCTTTTCTTCTCTCTCCATCTCCAAAAACCAGGATTGCTTCATCCATATTGCCCTGGGGAACAGACCATAGCCTAGGCTGTCCTACGGTAGATTCTGAGCTGATAACAGTTAAACAGCATGGATTACTATGTGCAGGAGTTGAAGTCCATGCCTTGATTCTGTTTAATTTGGTAACCAGATATAGTATCTGCCTGCCAGGTTTCCAGGGTTAATATTTTTTTTCTGCATTTTGAAGGAAATGAACCCTGTGTTGATTTCATATTTCAAGTTAACTTAGAAACATTCCATATTATAAGTCTTTTACAAAAATATCAAAAGTGACAAAGTCATTTAGGAGCAAAAATTTGTTGCTAGCATATTAACAATTGATCTCCATAAATTTATTTAATCCATTTTTGAACTTATATATTTGACCTCTGCTACATATTAAATATAATACTAGATATTCAATTGATGAGTTTCAAAAATTTGTATAGTGAATATCTGCTTCTTTTGTTTCAAACATGGCAGTTTTCAAAGTGAGTATGAAAATAAAGTCTTTCATTAGTTATCTTCTGTGCATGTTACATATTTTTAGATCTCTTATATCCATCTTTACATACACTTTTTTGTAAATTAAATTTGTCTGTTTAGTCTCTTTTCATATCACTTTATAATTCTTTCTATCTTTTTGTCCCTCTCTGAACCTTTGCCACAATCTGTTATAGTCAAGAAGCAACTTGAACTGAATTCCATTGGCAGATAGATATATAATGATTTTGTACAGTAAGACAGTTTCCCTCTTGTTTCTTAGAAACTGCTAACATGTAATTTTAATTTTTGATCATGACTGAGCACTGACCTGGTGCTTTCATAGATCTGTGGTAGCAGCTGCCTTCTGCATCTATCGTTAGGACTGCTTTGCTCCTGTGCATTTGTAAAAACTAATTCTATATTTTGAATGAAATATATTTGTCATTTGATAACTCAGTAATATCAGGGTATTTTATCTGGATGCTTATAAAGATCTGTAGAAAAATAACAAATAAGAAAGCAGTTCTAATACATTTAATAATTTTATAATAATCAGGAATTGTGTATAAAACCAGTAAAATTTTCATTAATTTACATGATGAGACAATCATTTTCTAAAAATTAATAAGGTAAATGTTAAGCCAGAATATGAGATCTACCCTTCCTGTTTTCATGCCTTTATTGCAAAGCCATTAAATGTAAACAACACCACTTCTTTCATGACAGTGAAAATATTTTTTGTGGTATTTTAAACACTCAAGGCATCTTCAATTCTTATGATGTCAAACACCGATTTTGGAGCAAATTTCTTTCTTGAATTTAGTTTTTTTTTTAACTCTATCTATGTAATTGTGATCTCTGAAGTGTTTTTCCTGGATCTCATTCTATGCTTAGCACATGTTCTTAACACCCTTCCTTGTTTTCTACACTTTAATTCTTAATGTGCTCCTTTTTCTTAGATATGATTGTGCCTACTGCTAATATTTTTTTAAAAATAAAGATTGTAGACAGTTAAGAAAGAGTAAGTGACCTAGGTCAATTGCATGAGATGTCTTCAAGAATTGCTGCCCTTAAACTGTAAGACATATAGTACAACTGTATTTTTATTCTTAGTAATTTGAAAGTTGACGCTCAGGTTTTTCTTATGTAGCCTTTTATTTCAGTTTATAATAGTCCCTGAAGGAATTGTCAAATAATTAATTAGTTGACCCAGGTTTGTAGTTGAGGGAGTTGCAGGATTCCTTTCTGCTTACTTGTGGAGAGCCTCTTGAGTACTCTAAGCTTTAGACATATGCTGGCATTTAATTTGTCTTGTAGTTTTAAATGTCACATAAAGTTCAAAAAACAGATCATTGAGCTATTAAACAAAGGCCCAAGATGTTTTATCTTCCTAATGGGATAACATAGAGAATCTGGATTTGGGGTTGATCTATGGCTTTGTATAACATGCTTTAAATTTTTTGTTTAGGCATTTTGGAAGGGTTTTCTTTTGCGAAAGAAACTGGCCAGTGCTCTTGCAGCTGTTAAAAGTGATGAAGTGGAGGATGAATATGAAGAAATAAATGTGGATGCTTTCACCTTTTCTGAAGTAAGAATTGTCATTAGGATAAAATGTTCATTGTTCTTCTTAAGCAATCATGTAGGTGTTTGAAGTGAAAGAAATTGAAAGGACTACCAAGGCTAGAATTAATGTGTTGGATGTCCAGAAATAAAGAAGCAATTATTATATATTATATATAGCTAATTTAAATGTATTTGTCATAGTTTAATTGCTTCCTGCTCTTTGAGATGCTCTGATAGTTACTACGCTATTAATGTCACACCCACCATAGAACCCCATATATTTCTACAGTTAAAAAGCAATCAAATGGCAATAAGGAAAAAACTTCTTTTGTTCCAAAATTTTTATTTTTTTAATATTTTAGTAACAGATTATAACGTCAACAATATTTTACTGTGTATTTTGTTCATTTTCATGATAGAATGAGAACAATAATATAGCTATAGTGTTGCAATATTCCAGTGAAAAGAACACATCCCCAAAACCAGAGATGAAACTGGCTTATCTCTTCTTTTATCTTACATGTAATGTGCTGAAAAGATCACAGGTCTAAATACAGAAGTAAATTATATGAGAAGTATAGTTAAATCAGAAAAAAATCCCAAACCCCACACTTAAAAGCTCTGTAATGCACAAAATCCAGAAATTATTACTAATAATTTTATAAGTTACATAAAGTTAATAATCTTCTTTTAGTTCCAAAAGGATTAAAATAGGATCAGAAGTTTCCATTCTAAGAAATAAAAGTAGGCTCCAAAGGAATGTAAGGAATACTGTCACTTTCAAAACTGAATTTGTCTGTACTTCAATAAAAATGTCTACAAGTTCAATATTGTCATTCAGTAAACAAGGAAAGGAAACGTTAAAGGAATTTTATATTTTATAGCCTCAAAACACAGTCTACATGGGAAATTCTAGACCCAGTATGCATAGTAAGAAGTAAGCCAGCTGCTGATGACTTACCTATGTATTTGTCTGGAGCACTGCTTTCTCTAATTGTTCACATTCATTGGCTGCCTTCTTTTTTTCTAAATGCTTTCAGGTAAAGTAAAGTAAACTGACAGCACTGTGGCCATTTGAGGCCTAAGAGGATATGACTGAGATTTTTTTTTATGAACTCTTGCCTCTGAACGTGCTTATTCAGCTGCTGTGCCTTTGCATGAGCCATTTGTCAATATTCCACTGTAATTTTCCAGAGGAGATTGATGCGATAGCCCTGCTACTGCCTATACTGACAGGACTGGGTCCCATTTATAATCACATGTTTGTACAGATCATAGAGAATTATGAAATCAAATATGTTGTTGGCCGGTGCTTTGCAGTTTACAGTTGATCAGTCTTTGGTCATCTGAGTATCAACCTTCTTTTGCCAACCTCTCCCCATACAAAAGAGCTGGACTTTGTATGAAATTGTTACAAATTACTTGATGACTGAGGGTAATTTTATTTTTAATTCTCCCTTTCAGCAACTATTTTAAGATACATTTTCAGAATTACTGCCTTTTTTAACAGCGTGCAAAATGGTTGAGGCAGGAGTCCCAAGAATCATTTGGTAGACAGGAAATGTGTGTGTGTAAACATAGAGATCTGGCTTAAATTTTAGGATTTTTTTCATTTTAATTTGAAATATATATACAAAACAGTTTCATTAGTTGATGTTCTCTGATCCCTGGCTTCTTTCTAGAATAATAAAAACCAGAACATTGAAGGTTTTATTTCTTCACAAAGGAAGGAAGTATCTGTTCATATATTAAAGAAGGAAAATATCCTGTTTTGAATTATTCAGCCAGTAGGGTGAAGTCTTACACATTCTAATTCAGTTGAGCCATTCTTGTTTCACTCTGTTTGGCCCAAGTAATCCTGTCATGGTTCTTTGTTTTTCTTTTTTTTTTTTTCAATTGCTAAACTGAAAACTACATAGACAATTTTGTTCCATCTGTCTATCAGCAACACAATCACATTTGGGCAGGTGCTTATGAGGCCAGGGAGAAAAGGAAGGGGTGGACAAGGGAAGAAAAAGAAGTCCAGCTGATTTTAGAGATCTGTACTATGTCACCCTCTAGTGTTGCCACACATTTCTTCTTTTCTTTTTTCTTTTTTTTTTTTTTTTCTCAAATTCTTATTGAGTTTACAAGAAATAAAACATAGGTTTAGGGAGAAATTCTCAGGAAGTGTTTAGGTTCAGATGATGACAGGTGAACCATGAAACTGACGTTTTAATTTGCACAACATCCCCAAAGGCTAAACTAGGAACTGAGGTCAAATAAGTTACTCAAGCCCTTAGCTTCTTGTGATGAAAAATATAATCTATTTTCTACAGAGCAGTGTGTGTGATAAATTTATAATGTACATGTCTGTGAACAATATCCTTTGTTCAATGAGTGAATATTTCAATGTTTAAGATTGATGACTGTAATTAGAATGTTTTTGCCTTTTGGTTTTTTGGGTTTTTTTTTTTTCAAGTGTATATCTTGTCTGTGCTGAAGATTTTGATTGTGAGAAATCTCTGGATTAACTATGATGGGCACACACTGTGCACTGCCTAGCTCAGACTAGCTACTCAATACTGGGTTGCCTGTTTTCATGTGTGTTTAGCTGTTTCATTCTCTGTAGTTGGGTAATACCAGATCACATGGACTTTCTACTTCTGCAGAAAAAAGCCACAGAAACTTGGAACAGTCAGTACTTCCTATTCCTTCCTTTCTGGCCTCAGTGTTTTACAGCAAAATGCTGAAGCAGAGCCAAAAAATGACACATGATATCAGTGGCTATCTGTTGTGTCTCAAACAAGTGTGTAGGGAGGAGTACACATTGCTGGGCTAAGAGATCCCATATGCTAGAGTGTGAAGGAAGAGAAAAATATTTGGACACCATTTTGCCCTGCAGATTTCACTGTTGTATAGAATGAGTGAAATGAGAGAGAAGGGCAGAAAAACCTTTTCTTACTGCAAAATGATACAAATGTATTAAAACTTGTCCCAAATATTTTTGAATAGTTCACAATTTTGTGTTGTGGTCCTTGTCTGGGGTTTTCTCATACTGTTATGTAGATCTCAATCATAATGATTTTATTCAGTATTATCTAACACTCTACAAAATCGCTACTGTACAAGCACCTGTTTAAACTATTTGCAAATTTCACAATGCAAGAAGGCATTAAGCATCAGTTTGCGTTAAGTAACTGTTTAATATCTGCATTATAATCATAGTGTACCCAGTGCTCTATGGAAGGTGAGACTGTGGAACAGAATAAGGAAAACCCTAGTCTTTGCCAAAAGTCTTCACTTTACTTGATTTATGCCATTGAGAAATGGTATATTTTTAGTACAGGTTTGACACTATATATCATGAAAAATGGATTGCATGTGACTGGACTGGAGGAATGACCTTTATCTTGTTCACAACAGCATGAATATTCCACTTGAAAAATTACTGATACCTTCTTGTATTCATATGAACTCCCATATATTGCCCAAGACATTCAGAGGCAGTAGTGTTTTGTGTCTGTTTTATTCTGTAGTGTCAGACAGGCTATCCCAGATGAGATGAAAGATCTGGCCAACAGATGTCTCAGAAAGTATCAGCCTGGTATTTAGTGATATTTTCATGTCTTTCATGTGGACTTTGGAGAATTCCAGCCTATATGCTCCAGAAGGCTGATCTTAAGGCAAGCTTTCATCAGCAGTCTGTCCATGTAGCAAATGATCTGCAAGGCACAGCTCACTTTACCTCTGGTGGACAAAATGTGATAACACATTTGCTTGGCACAGCTGTTACTTTCTGTACCATCTAAATATCAGAAGTGTTGTTTTCTTGATGTGAACATGATGTGAGCCAAATGCAAAATGGCTGAACTTGCCAATGTGTCAGAAAGCTGGACAAATATAATATTTACCCTGAGCAGTGATCACTGAATAAATTACTGTTTTTCTACACTGAGTGAGCATCTGGACACGTCCTGTTCTCATCAAGATAAGTATCAATATTGATGATTACATGGCACATAAAATAAATACTCTATTTTTCAAACCTTGATTTTTTAATTTAATTTAAATCAGTCTAGTCATACTTTTTCAAAAAAAAAAAATCACTTTGTAAGTTACAACCAAGCTAAAAAGAAATCCATCACTCCTTTGTTCATCAAAGGGAATAACTGTTGCCCTGAGAGAAAGTGTTGTTCTCCTTCTGAGCTTGATTATGCAGATTTTTAAAATCCCAGGGTTTTTGACAGCTTTTGAAATTACTGACCAGGAGTTTTCTTTAAATTCTTTTTGTGTATCCACACTTGGACACATAGTCATTCCTAATTTTTTTCTTGCCTTCCACAACATCTCAGTAGCAGTTTTCTTTTACTTGTTTTTTCTTTTTTTTGGGAGGTGGGAAAAATGAAAACTGCCTCATGTGTACTAACTCTTAAAAATTAAACAGTAATTAGAACAATTTCCTTATATCTCCCATCTTTAGTATTCTTATTACATATCCAAACTAGACCCATACAATGTATTTTGTTTTCTGATAATCCTTCATGATGTGGTTTGTCTCAGGCTGTGAGTGTGTGATTGTGAACTTATGACAGTGACTGCTGTTTTCTAGCTAGTGTCAGGAAATAAGTGTAGCCTATGGATTAGAAGGTACTCATAACATTTCTTGTGTCTTGATGCTCTTACATATGTTGAGCTCTTGTAATTGCTTATAAATGCCAGATCAGGATCCAGCTTTTCTATATTACATGCTGCAAAGAATGTGATTCTTTTTTCATCAAATTTCATATAAAGTTACAGTGTTTTAGAAAAGCAAAAGTCTGTCTGATGAAAATTTCATATCCCTTTCTCTTAAAAAGGAGGGAAAAAACTTGGTCCTAAGTAGTATATTGGATGATCAGTCTTTTTTCCATGAGTGTTTATCAGTGATCTCTTGATACATTCCTCTTTTTTCACCTTCTGTGTTAGCGAATTGTATGCCATTCTCAGTCTGCGACATCAGCAGATGCATAAACTTCTACCTCTTTGAGCAATTCTGCTTATCTAACATGCTGAAATCTTGTTTTCTAGTTATCTGATAGATATTCTGGTCTTAGAAGTAGGTCGTTGCAGTCAGTGGCTGATAAAGTAAACATAAACACAGCTACTAGAAGTTGTGGCCATCACTAACACTCCAGCTTCACAGCTCATGCAGAGCGTGTTTTGATTGCTTTGTGGCCTTCCACCATGAGATCTCAGTTTTTGATACCATCTGAAATGATGTTAATTTTTAAACAGAACCTATCTTCATGACTTGTCTCTATCCAGTTCTTGGTTAAATAGCCAGATTCAAAATAAATACCTCCCAAAGGAAATCCCACTAATGATGCATGGCAGTACAGATATAATTTGGAACCTCTATGTAATCATTGGTATAGTATTTTTCTAAATTACATTTAGCTTCTATGACGTATCAAAGTGTAGTGATGTAATTAATGATACTTCCTAGTCTTATTTCTCTAAATACGAAGTCAAGCATCAGAATTTAATAAACAGGTCAAGCAATGGAAAAAATGTATTAAAGTGAAAAAAGATTTAGTTCTTTGAATTTTTAGTTTCATTACTGTAGTCTCAAAGGAAAATTGTTCCAAGCCAAATGCATCATTGCATATATGGAAGCAATAATACAGTCATCAGTTCTTCTCAGTGAGTACATCTGCACCTGGAGTCTTTTGAAAGCTGAACTAAGGATCTCAAATTATTGAATCTATCTTCCCTAAGTTCTTTGATTTTTGTGTACAGTTGAAATTGATGTTTTACTGCAGGTACGGATTATGTTTAAAGTATGTAGTTAAATGATATTTAGCATGTCCACATACATTGATTTCCATTAAAAAAGACTTTTAGTAATCCCTGTTTACAAATTTCAGGAGCTATCCTAAATGATAGATCTGTACTTTGTGAGAAAAGTCCATTGATGCAGTGGATATTGTAATTGAGTTAAAATACCACACTTATGGAGGAACCAAAGAGGAACATGAGATGTCACCTTCTGTTCTCTACTCTCAAATCTGTAATGTCTCATTGCCTGGAGTTTATAATCCTTTAGAACATAGCAGATGATATCCAATTGCAGCACAGCTCACCTCCCCTGTGCATATACAAGACCAAACAAACAGGTGGGATGCATCCAAGGGGGTTGAACAAGCTGGCTCATGTAATTTTAAGGTCACTCTCTATCATTTTTGAAAGATCACCACAACTGACAGAAGTTACTAGTGGCTGGAAAAGGCCCATCCTCAAACCAATCCATATTCAGGAAAGTCAAGAGGAAAGATCCAGAGAACTAGATACCCATCAGCATTATCTCACTTCTTGGGAAGGTTTGGAGCAAATACATTCAGAAGCCAGTTCTGAACCCATGAAAGAACCAGCATGGGTTTACCAAGGGTTTACTAGTCAGCTCATTGTTTTCTGGCACAAGATTACTGGCACTGTGAATAAGGGGATTGCAGTGCATATTGCATGCCTTTATTTTAGCAAGGACATTGTCTCCCACAGTCTTATTCTCAAAATATCTTGAGGTGTGGGTTGGACAAGGAGACAATAAAGGTCACTGGAAAACTGATGGCACTGCCAAGCTCAAATAGTTATACTCTGTGGTACAAGCCCAACTTGTGGGCAGTAATTAATGGAGCCCGTCATGGATGGTAGGGAGACCAAAATAGTTAAAATTTTAATTAACAACCTGTTTGATGGAACAGAATGCAATCTCAGCAATTGTGCATATTCCTTTGTGCATAATTTATTTCAAGTAGAAGAGGTGATGCTAGGGACATATATGGAGGATAATCTAAGTGAAGCTGAGAGATGAGTGAGACACACCTTTTTTAGAATTAAGTATTTTGTAGGGTAATAAGAGATTAGTTAACATGAGTTTTTTAAAAAATGTGTGCTTATAACTTACTCCTTCTTTGTCTTCCAAATACTTTTTTGTTCTTGTTTATGAAATAGGAACTTTTAAGCAAAAAAGAAAAGTTGCCTTGAAATTGAATACAATCTCTCATGTGACCTGAACTTTGAAACATGTTAAAGGTTAAATCACTATAAATTTATGACTAGTCTATTTTTTATTACCCTGTGCTTCTGCCTGACTTCCCTTCTTTTGACTGCAAGCTGGAATTCAGCTTTCTTTTCTATGATGTTTTTAGTGTTCATTACCCAAACTTCACAGAACATTTTCGGTTATGTTCCTTTGAAATTGTAAATTCTTTGAATTCACAGTATTTAAGGGGTATGGATGAGGGGTTCATTGGCTCTTGTTTTTTGTTTGTTTGGTTTGGGGTTTTTTAAGTTTTTAATTCATTGCCCCGTGAAAGTTTTGTTTGTTTGTTTTCACAAAGTAGAAAAAACTGGAAAAGGACAGATAAAATTTCTGTCATGTGGCAGAGTCAGAGAGGGGAAGTCCTGAAGTTTCTTGTCATTTTAATGGAAAAGACTATATCTGGGTCTTAGACCTATTTTGAGGAGTGGCCTGAAGGTTCCAGGAGCTTGATGTTTATTGTGATGGTTGGGTCTATACATATCAAAAGGTTTTTGAAGCATACATTTCTGATGCTTGCTTGAACCATGTCTAACCTCTGTAGTTGAGGTTACCATTTACCCATCTGTATATTTTATTCCCGTATTCAAAGAAAGGACACAGAGCTTCCTTTAAACACTGTCAGGCTTAAGACAAAACTGTATTTTTAGAAAAGTTTAGGTCATATAGGTCATGAATGACTGACATGAACTATAATAAGATTCAGACTTTTGTAGAGTTAATTATGTATGTACACATTCAACCTTTTATTTGAACAAAAACTTTCATGGTCCTTGAAATTTTCATTGTGCATGTACTTTTCCAAAATAAATTCTTTTCATACTTTTATTTGGTTTTATTTTAAGAAATCACATACATATGAAGTTAGTTTCCTAAGCTTCTTAAAAAGTAAGGAAAAATTACATTTGTAGAAGACATTCGCCAATAAAATTTTATTAAATGTTTTTTATCAACAGAATGTTAGGATTTTTTACAGTAATCCTCAATATGTCTTCTTATAAATGGACAACTATACAAATATACTTGTCCTCTAATTTTCCTTCAAGAATGTACCCTAATAATTAACCAGCTTTTGTAAGTCTATAAAATCTCTTGGGGTCAGTTAATCATTGCAATGTTTCTCTGGAATTCATATGGTACTCACTACTTTTTTGGCTTGAAACTTTGTTTAGTTTCAGCAGTCATAAGAATGCAGCTGTAACCAGCTTTCTTTTCTAATGTATATATATTGTCTTATATAAAGACAGGATTGAAAAAGAAGCATTGCCAAAGGTTAAAATAACCTTTATTAGGGTGCTAACCTATTTATCTTCAACATCTAAAATATGTGAAAAAGAGTGAAAGACAAACTCAGAAAAAAGGCTTGTTTTTCCTACTGCTTGCAGTTCAGAGACATATTTTCTGTAAAATGTGTATCTGCTACACAGTCCAATTAAAAAGATTTTATAATTATTTTTTATAAAATTATTTAATGTGTTTACATATAGATTTCAAGTGGCAGAATTTAGACTGAGTTTTTGTAGAATTGGACATGGAATAATAATGCAACTAATAGGTGTTGAGTTAAGGATGTTTATATCTGGTATTTTCTTAGCTTTGGAAGTTTTTTTGGAACATCTGGGTCTGAATTGATGCTCAACTTCCTAACATTGAACTAAGCTTTACATGTGAACCTTAGTTTCACAGAAAAAAACTAGTCCATACAGTAATCTGATTCCCAAAAAGACTGGATGAAAGAAAAGCCTAAATATACAAATATATTCAGATCTTTAATTTCAAAGGAAATTTTCAATCGCAATCTATCAACAATATGCAAAAGAGCACAGATAAGTGATCTGGTCCTTCTGTTTCAGCTATAAGAGCTAAAAATTTGTGATTTCTTAAGAAATTTGTCAAAACTTAGGATTTCAGAGAAGAAATTCGTAGCAAATACTAAGGCCTTGGCAGAAATGGAATTTAGTTTAAAAAGAAATGAAAGATGATGTCCTGGACTAGCATGATATTTGAATGAAATGTCCCACAGAATGAAGTATGTTTGCCAGGAACCAAGAGAGAAAGTTACAGCTTTCTGCCAGATGAAAGACAGTACAGTAGGCTGGCTGTGAGTATCCACAGGCTTAACCTTCAGCATATGATCCTTCTGCCTCACGACTCCCCCTCCCAGTCTAAGCAATTATTTAACCTACAAGATGTCTAACACCAGGAATAGTAGTTCTTCATGTGGTTTATATTGCCACAGAAAAATTTTTGTTACCTTGTTTCAAATAGTCGTAGAAGGCTGTTGAAGGTTCTGCCTTCTCTTTTAACTGTTTTATTGTCTGGGAGAGAACAAAACTTTACCTGCACTATTCAGATATACTCACTGAAAACTAGGAAAATAGAAACCAAGGACATGACAACCCTGAAGAACTTTATTCAAATTTGTATTCTGTAATGAAAGCTTTGTATTCTGTAGAGAAAGTGGAAAGTGGAAAGGTTCATTCTGTTACATTTATTTATCCACTCTTATTACATATTATTCTTGTTAAAAATTAATTTGAATGTGGAGAGGGCAGATGTTTTGTAAAATCTTATTGAAAAAGAGCTATTCTTCCTGAGAATTACACTAACAACCTGCCTCATGGAGGGGAGCAAAAGTTCAGAAAAGCTTGTACAGAAGATTCTCTTTTTTTCCCCCTGCCATTCTTCCTCTGCCGCTGTAATGATCAGGAGCCAGTCGTAACTCTGAGTTCACAGAGCATTTTAGATGCTAATTTTGTTCTGCTTGCCTATATTCTGTCAGATAATTTTCCAGTTTTTGTCTTAAAATACAATTTAAATAAAAGCACTATATAAATATCTATAAACAGGGGGTTTTTTCTGGCTAAACCATTGCTATCCTGAAAACAGTGAAAGAGTCAATAAGGAAATAAAAGAAGAATTGAAAGAGGTATAAAGAGTTAGTTTTCCCTAATTTTCAAAGATAGTTTCACAGTTTTACTAGGTGGTGATTCTGCGTTCGACCATGTTTGAAAACGTGTGGTAGCTTCAGCTCCCATGGTATCCAACATGTCAGTCTTTTGAAATTAGTCTACACCATTTCAGCAGTTGTATCTCCTGAGCGATGTACATGATTTACATTCTTTCTGGATTGATATAGAGATGACCAGGCAAACACACTGATTAGATAGTTATATTTGTCCCTAGAAATTAGATTACTGTTTTAAGGTGAGGAATATTTCCCTAGATTTTGACAGAAAGTTCTTAAACCACCAATTTCCAAGGTCTGAAAGAATATACTAGAGGAAGGATTGTCCTCAACATGTCCAACTTTTTGCATTCTTTGGATAAGGATCTGCTGCTGAACTCTTCTGGAAGCAGAATGCTGATGTAGGTAGCTGTTTGGTCTGACCAGCACAGAGTTGTGAGATGTCAAACACTGGCCTTGCTTTTCAGCCTGCATTGTTAATACCTTTTTGCATCCTGTCCTTCAAACCACAGCACAGTTTCAGGGATTGGTTTGGTCCCTATTATACTCTTCTGATTCTCCTTGATCTCAAAGAGATGAAAGGCAATATGTGATGGCATTATTCACAGTTTGGACAGTTACTTGTAGAAGTGCTTCAAACCTGAGTGTAGGTTTGACACTCAATTATTTTTCATTCATGGTTTAAATATGACTCAGAACAACCCAAATTACATGTATAGTCATTATAAAAGGATATTTAGCTCCAGAATGTAATCAAGAGCATATAAAAGATGCCTAGGATTAGATCATATAAATAACACTTGCACTAAAACTCTACTTTTCAGCAACTCATTCAGGCCCAATTAAAGTTAGAAGAACCATTCTCACTGGCTTTGGTGGTTGTTGGATTGAATTCAGTTTCTGAGACCACAGAAGTTTAGTGTTTGATGTAAATAGTCATTACATTTTGTGAAGGGAGCAATAGAGTAAATACTTGAAAAATAAAGGGATAACAAAATGAAAAAGGCTATACATAACATGTCATGAAAAAAAAAAAGGCGGGGGAGGGAAAGAAAACTCCCTATAAGAGTCGTCTCTCAAAGGATAAAAAAATGCATTGTGAATCAGAATAAAAAGTCCTTGATCCTAATGGGTACATGGAAATAGTTAATAAAATGAAAGTTTTATTATTAAAATTCAGAAAGAAAACTCCTAACCCAAATATATTCACACCTCCTTCGTGTTGAAGAATGGTATCAGGGATAATTGTATTGGGTTTAAAAATTTAAAAGTTCGTTTCAGACAGGAGGTTAAAATGAATTTATTTCTGTGAAAAATAGAAAAATAGAAACTCATATGTACATTTTGTGTGATTGTGAAACTTGAAACCTAAAGTAATTATTACAGTCTTTTTGACACAAATACTGGAAATAAAAAATATCTTCAGATAAACTAATGTGTATTACATCAACTATGTATGTGATTTACCCATATGTGAACCTGGATTGTATACCTCCATATTTATAAAATCAATTCCTTATTTGACTTCAGAAATAAATATAAGTATAGCATGCCTGTAGCTGTTTATGTAGACCAGATAATCAAATACTAACATTTTATTTACTATGTAATTCATCTCAGAGTGTTCTTTTTTTTAGTGGAAAATGTCACTAGAGGCAGATCTAGTTTTTCACTTTAGGTGTTGATAAATCTGTCATAAACTTTGCTTTAGTTTTAATTTGTGACTGTTTATGGAAAGACATGGATGGAACTTTCTTGAGCTTAGGGGAAAACAGAGTGGAAGAGAACGTATATTTGAAAATCAATTATGTCTTTATTTTTGTTGGGCAAAGCAGATATCAGTGTGGTATATTTTTGTAATGTGCTACACATTCATAGGAGATATGCTTAATGATACATCAGTTATCCTTTTTTTTTCTTGCATATTTATGCCTTTGAATCATGCTTTTACATTGTCATTGATACTGCTTTTCAACACTTAGAGCACTGAAGTACATTTTATAAACTGTGAAAGAAATAAAAACACTATTAATATTACATTAATAAATGGCAAATGCTGGACTAGGAAAATATTTGTCAGAAAAGCTTCAACATCAATATTAAAAGTAAATAACTTTAATTGGGCTATGGTACAACTATAAAGCAAAAGGATTCAATCAGTATACTATTAAGTGATACTTGTTCCAAAAATTTAATACACTGCTGAGTGTTATCTATCATGTTTCTTTTTTTTATTATTTCTGTCACAAACTATTTAATGAGAGAGGTGAAATTTCAAATAGCTAGGATGCAGGCTTGGCCTGAAATCTGACATTAGAGCTTGGATCATATTCCCTTCTCACATAAGACATTTAGGTACTCAGGTACACAGCACTGAAGTTAATTGACATTTAAATTGTACAAGAATTGGAAATCTACCTCTCTCCTACTTGTATTGATTCTTTGCAAATAGAGGAGATAAAAATACTTCTGAAATTTGCTTTTTACATACCTTTATATACCAGCTAAGTTGAAGAGACATCTTTTGCAAATACAGAGTTCACTTATGACTGAATTGTATGCCCAGACTTGAAAAATAAGTGAAAAACTCTCATCTGAAAAGCTAAATATATGATTTGCATAGTGCAATTGAAGAGTAAATTTAAAGAGGACAGGAAAGAATAATATCTATTTTCACTGGGTTTAGTAAGATTTTCTCCCTTTCTCATGGCATTTCATTTTGACCATTCTGCTCATAGACCTCAGGCAATTGTAAAACTTGAATATGTTGTAGCTGCTGAGACTTGTCAGTCTTCTGTGTCCAAATTGTACCAATTTCACATAATTAAATTATCATCTTTGGGATTTGAATCGCTACAGTCTGCTTCTGGAATAGATTTTTTTTTTTTTTTAATGGAAGTTGTTTGAATCAACCATTCATGGTTATCAGCATAAGAGTAATCGCTGAGAAGAATTGTAGGTTGTAGGTAATTATTATAGTTAAAGAATATGATACATTTTATTTGTTGCATGCCTCTACAGTTTATTTATATAGATTTCCTAACATATATAGCCACCGGAGAAAGGAGGTGTGGTAAAAAGGATAACATTGTATATTTATCATGAATTGAAATGATAAGGAGGGGAAGAATGGTAAAGAGATATTACTGTTAATAATGAAGGCATAGAATTTATCCAGATTTATTAAATAAATAAAGGAAACCCAAAATATACATAAAATATATATCATATATATATATATCATATATATCATATATATATCATATATATATATATATATATATATAAAATAATAGTGAACTTCAAAAGGAGGGAATCAAAGATCCCTTTAAAGATATGAAAATAAAATCCAAATTTATTATTTTTAAAAGCTGGGTCAGAATGGAAGCAGAAAGAGTAATTTTCAAGCTACCAAATTATGTGACCAATACCTGAAGTAACTTTTCAAAATAGCTGGAATATGATCCTTTTGTCTCTCAGGATTTCAAAGGGCTTGGAAGGCCTTGTTCACCCATCTAAGGCTGTTCAAAGTCCTGTTTACACAAACTACACAGTAAGGTATCCGAAGTTAGGATAATTTGTCAGGGTCAGAAATCAGTAAAATCTGTAGTGTGTTATAAATGGGAGAAAGGTAGTCCAGTTTTATAAATTAGACATTTTCTAAAGAATGAACCCCAGGCTCCTTACGTCTTAAGTAAGAAGAACCTGAATGACTGAGCCCTCTAAGTCCAGCCAAATTCTTCAGCAGTATTTACTTACTCTGTGGGAGTGATTTGCTTCTCTCACTTATCATAATATATTGAAAGACCATGCGGTAGAAAAAGTCAAGGACCTATAAGAAAAATTAATTGTATACAAGTTGAGTTTGAAACAAAGTCTAATTTTTGTTTTTATGAAAAAACCCTGAATTCTGCCTTGAGGGTCTAGATACACCAGTTAGCAACTAATTCTGTCACCCATCTTCATTCCAACCACTCTTGTAGTTTCCAAATTATTCTATTACATAAAAAAACCCCCAAAACAAAAACAAACAAAATGAAAACCCAACCACTAAACAAAAGAAAACCTGCCTAATTGAAGGAATAAGTACATATAGCATTCACTTTTTGAACCCCAAATTTCAATGACAACTATTTATCTATTCAGTTCAACTCAACGAAAGCAAGTTTGACAGAATCAGGCACCTACATCTGGACATAAAATACTGAGTTAGGGAAAAACAGCACGCAAAGCTGTTCATGTTCTTTATGGCTTAAGTACCTTAGGTCTGTATTTTTTCAAAGTTTGGCAGTCTTTTATAATAACTAGGTTCTGTTAACAATGTTGGAATAAAATTACAGTAATTTGAGAAGGAAGGGATGTGTCATATTTACAGAACAAAATCAAAATCCCCAAAACCCCCACAACCCACAAATAGGGTTGATCTGATTTGTTTAAAATAAAACAGTGCAACACAGCATCTCCAAAGGTGTTTTGAGTGTGATCTCTCTGCAGGTGGCAGTTCTGATATACAGCTTGAAAACACTGACACAGCATGTAGGACTATTTAAAAGAGACTTTGCAAAAGTTATCAAAAGTAAACTGATTTTATCAGTGCACTATTTAACTTTGCTCATTCATGCAGGCTGCATTAGAGAAGGAATGGCTAACTCCAGGTTCCACTCGTTTCCCTTCAAAAACACTCCTGGTCTCAAACCAACTGCGCTGGCCAAAGGTAACATGTCACAGAAACATCTTAGTCTTCAGTCTTTATTCATTCCTTAAGGATATGCTATTCTGGGGTGATTAATATGACAATCTAGTGACTTGAAAAACACAATTACTTTTAGAAGTCTCAGACTTCCTCCTCATCTCCAGATGCAATTTTTCTTTTAGATTTTTTTCATTTGCTTAGTTTTTCTTTATTTTGGATTTATTTCAACACTTTACTTCACAGTAGCAGAAAAAAAGATGATGTGCTTCATCTGCACATTTGGCAACAGATTAAAAATTGCTAGTTGACAAACTACTTTAAAAATACTAAGATCTGCATTATATGACAACAGCTGAATGTTTTCAGAACAGCTAAAGGTCATCGAACTGTAATGTCTGCTGGTTATTTGATAAACTTTGAAGTTTTAGCTTTTTGTTTTGGTAGGGTTTTCTATTCTTGTTACAAGCACAGTATTACTAGTGTTTTATTTCCTGCAGCTAAGACAAGAAGTCTCATAAATGCATAATTCATTATATTTGGGAATGTTAAGTGTAACTAAAGTCCCCTTTTTGTCCTAGTTAGTTGAAAATAAAGTCTGTAATGGGCATATCACCTTTAAGAATCATTTTAGTTATAGTAATAGTCTCTTCAAACTCCAGTGTAGGTTTTCCTGCATATTTTAAACTCAAACTTACAGAGGCCATCTGCTGCATTCTTTTTCTTTGTCCTACTTAGAAGTTTTCGAGGCCTTCAGATTCCAGTGAACATTCAAATAGTTTGCCATTGTCACCACAAGAAGTTTGGCAGTGTGTTAACAGGCCACAGTCATACTCAGCAGGAGATATCCACTTTCGTAGTAGGTAAGTTAAATAATGTGTTTTTTGAATTATATTTAATATATTTGGGTTTGACAAAAAAGAAGCAGAAGAGGCAATTTTCTGATGCTTTTGCTGCTTTTGGTTATTGTGCTATTGCTGGTATTAAAATGTATTTGTTTGCTAGAACCAAATATATTAAATTCAGTTTTCACTTTTCATTGAGCACCAGAATTAAGAAAATAAGAATATATATATATATGTAGTTTATTTATCTAGGTTTGACTAGAAACCGTAAAACTTCTCTTTTTTTCCCCTATATCACAAGATAGATGTTGAAATTGAGATTTTTAAAACTAGATAAAATTTAAGAGATTTCTTATATAGCTGCATTCTGTGAAAGGACTGAAATATGCTTCAAGTAATTGAAATGTAAACATTTCAAATTAATGGCAGATTTTATTACTCTTCAAGATAAAACCTTCATGGCGTATTAAAAGAATTTTTATTTTTTTTATCATTTCCAAGCTTCAAAATTGCCTTTAATAGGCACAAACCAGTTGCAGAATAATGAAGACTGCAAAATAGGCATCAGAGACCTTTCCTTATTTACCTACTTTCAGTGCTGCTCTTATACTTTGTTTTCAGGTCAGGGAAGGGAACAATGTCACAGCTTTCTGACCGGAAAGAAAATGAGAAAATTTTATTTATGTCTGAAAAAGAGGAGAAAATTACAGAGGAATGGTATGTTAAGCTATTTTTCCTTACCTAGTGATTTCCAGCAACAGGTATAGTATAGTTGGCTGGTTTTGCTTGCTTTTTATAAGTTCCACCTTTCAAGAATCTCTGTTTTCTACCAAAGTAAAAATTATTGTAATCACTTTTACAATTGCCTGTGAAACCATCTTAATATTTTGCAATAATGTAATGATAAAATAAGAATTGCAGCTATTTCTGTAATTCAGAAAGTTTCATACCATGCATAAGTACTACACATCAGTATTCTTTTTGAAAATTGTATTATACAATAATATGCAGCTGGTGTAACATAATACATTCGAAATATTTAGTAAGTTATTTTCTTCCCCTAGGGGTTTCAAGGATATTTCTACTGCACAGCTAATGCTGAAGAGAGCTCATAAAATGAAGCCTAAAAAATATAGTAATAAAAGTTTAGGTAAGTCAACAGTTAAAATAATGATTATATTGATGTAATATTTTTAAATCTCAAAGTAATGTCTCTATTTTAAAAAGTTCACTTGTACAAAATTAATTTGAATAAAGCTAGAGACTGATTCAGTAAAAACAATTTAAATCAATTTGTTTCAGTTATAAAATATTCAGATTTTAAAAAATATTCTGCTGGATTTTGAAGTTGAATATTTGGCAGCTATGGTAAACAAATTTTGTTTCTTCCTGTCCATGTATCTCTTTTTCTAAATGTGTAGTTTATATTTCTGCATTTATTGCTTCTTGTATTTTCCTCTTGGGGAAATCTTGGTTTAAAATTATTGACTTATGCAAGAACTATTAATGAACATGACAGTTCAACACATATGAAATGAAATAATACTTTTTATTTAAATATTCAATGTGGAAATAGGTAAACCTTATCCAGCTTCACTGTAAGTGTCTTCTGGTCCTTCTCAGATACTTCTTATGCTAATGAATCTTTCTTAGAATCATTAATTGTTAGTATGATATGTTAATACAAATTTTACTGGAATATGTTAATAAAAATATTAGTCAAATACTGCTAGTATAAGAAACATTTAAATATGTTTGACATATGCCTGTTTGACAATAGGGCCTAACACTAGAAGGTCTTTGGAAAATGTACCATAATTTACATATATTTTATATCACAAGCTAGAGTTAATTTTCTTCTCTTGCATAACATTTCAAAACTCTTTTGTATTAATTGTTGAAAACACTGAAAGACATTTTGCTTTTCAAAAGAAAAAAAATCAGCCCAAAAATATAGTTAAACAAAGTGAATAATTTTTTCTACTTTAAATACCATGCCTAAGACTAAGACTAAATATGACAGAAAAGATCTCTAGTCAATAAGAATGAAAATTAAAAGAAAAGGGAAGGCAGAGAAAAAAAAAACAAACATGTCATCAGCAAAGCATGCTTTGTGGAAATAAGAATATATGGATAACAAGTTATTATGTTGAAATCTAGATAGCTTTCCATGATGCTCTACCGTGTTATCTTATTGAAGAAAAAGTAATAAGTGTCTGGTGTGCAGATGAGGTTTTTTAACATATATTCCATTTTGTGGTCTCTGTGTAACTTTTCAATGAATAGAGCTTATTAGGTTATATCATCTTTTCTCCATATGCTCTCTGTTTTATGTTACTAGTAATTAATCCAGTCATAAATGTCTGATAGAACATATCAAATTTGCTATCCTATTTTTGTTGTAGTCCTAATGGATTTTTTTGGATATGTTTATATTCACTTTGTTCAGATTATTCAATACACTGTGTGGGTGAGCTTTTTAATGTATCACTTGGAATATTCTCAAGGTATATCACTAGTTAAAAAAAAATTAAAATAACTTTTGCCCAATGTTTTTATAGTTTCAAATTTTCTGTTATTGACACTACCTCATATAGAATTTTTAGTCTTTCTGACTATTATGTCAAGCACAAAATTAACCTGTATATATAATTTGCCTGTATGGAGTTCTCTGTCAGTCATTAAAATCACAGAAATTTTTTCAGATAAGCTGAAAGCATAGTTTTTAGAACCAAAAAAATATGACTGAAAATATTGCACTCCATCCCTTTTCAGTACAAAGAATATCAAACCACCTATTCTTTCTCATACAACACACTGAAAGGTTGGTCCTTCCTTGGTCAGTAAGGACCAAATGGATATTGTCAATTGAAACAAGGATTTTTGTATTAAACTGCTTTTAAAACTCAGATGTTACACTAAAATAATGATCCTGATCAAATACTCCCCATGTGACAATCTCCACAAACATAATTACGTTTTATATCAGCTACACCTCTGAAGTGGTAAGTCAGGGCCTCCTTTTTGAGGGTCTGGTTGAACAGAGGAGCATTTAAATTAGAGTAGGTGTACCTTATCCTGAACCTAGCCAGCTCCAGATGAGGAAGCTGCAACCAGACCCATTGGGTTGCCAGTATATCTCTTGGATCTCCATGGCACAGCTTGTAAGAAGTCCAGTATAACTGGGGAGAGAGTTCACAATCTTAGGCAATTTCTGTGAGTTTAACTGTAGTGAAGTCTCCATAGGAGACTCTCTTCTTTCTAATATTTAAAAGAAGATTGAAATTGATCTAAATAAGTATATGTCAACGTTGTCTTTTAATGTTTCCATAGAAATCACCATCCTATTGCTTTCATCTCCACTGAAATGAGGTTCATTTGTCTTGTACTTACTGAAACTGCTTATGAAGGGTTGTAGGATTTAGTTTTAACTTTATTATTTCTGTTCTTTCTTTTAAATATCCAGGTCTTCAGTACTATAGTTGCAACTATTTCCTTTTTAGCTTTCTCATTTAGAATAATTGAGGCTATGCTAACTGCAATAACATAATTATGTTAGTGATAAAGTTTCATATGCACTAGAAAGTAAGTAACCAATGTCCACTTAAAAGATATAAAGAAGGAATTTTATATGTTGTATCCATTTACTGCTACACATCTCTCTTAGAAGCAAAACTTTTAAGTTCTGAGAAAAAGCAAAGGAATAACTCTAAAGGTTCTAGATATAAATAAATTACAAGCTATTAACAAATAAACTGATAGCTTTTATGCTGAGCTTTCAGCATAATCCCAAACATCTTTTATGTGCTATTGATCATTCTGTGGTAAGGATCTGATTACTTGTGAGTAATGATAAGATACTGATGGATTTTCTAGGAACAAATTAGCTGTCAGAATATGTTGTCTGCTTCAATATACAAATGCAAAGTGTTAAATCAGCTTGCATTCTGAGAGTTTTACAGTTTCTCTTTAATATTGTCAAGATGTCTGCTGAATTGGAACTTGAATTGGACAGCCATGAACTGCTTTGATTCTTAACATAGACAGGTGTGGAAATTTATTCCTTTTCATTTTCCATTTGAAACATTTGTCTTCTCCTAGTGCAACAGTGATGGGATTCATTTGATAATTATAGAAGTCCACATCTGGGCTAGTCATCTGCATTGTTTTATGGAAAAAAATTTCCTTTTAAACATAATTCAAAAACAGGCTACTTTAGTCTCACCGTAAAAGCATTTATAGTTCTCCATTGCCTAGACACAAAACCTGGAGTGACTTGCTGAAGTACGGAGTTAAACTGTAGATATGTAGAAGTAACTAAGAAGTATCTTACCTCATGTCTGGCCACATAGCCTCTCAATAGAGAAAAAATATATGGAAAATACTAGCAAGTGCACTGAATCCTGTGGTTTGTATTACAAGGAAGAGCCTAAAGTAGCATAACCTTATAATAGGGAGTGATTCAGGCAAGGCTTATATTGCAGCAGACCAGTCCCACCAACTAATGGCCTTAAGGTCTCTTATGCCCTTATCCCCTACAGTTATGTATGCTTGTTTATGTAGTTAAATACAGCTGGGGCCTGTATTTTAACAATACAAAATGTATGCTGTGCCTGCTTCAACTGTTTTTACTATACAGTAAGATAATACAAAAAGTGTGGGCAAGAAACAAGAAAATTTTCAGCCAAGTAAAACTGGCATAATGTCAGAAATAATTCTGTTTATCACGAGTGCATAAAATTCTATATAAATTCTAATTCAAAATCTAAATACAGCAGACATTAATGCACCTCACTGTGCTTTAACATTGTCTGTGACTCATAACAATCCTAGCTTCCTAAAGATGTCTTGGCACAGCAGTACAGAATTTCTTGCTTAACTTGGAATTTCCTTGTTTCTGTGGATTTTATATTAGCCTCTGAAAGTTAACTTCTTTTTCTTTTAAGATGTTTGAAAGCCTTGTCTTGCTTTCAGCCTGTCTCTCTTATACTGTTGTAGTACTTCTTGTTTAACCTCTTCTTCTCCAAAAAAGTCTTTGTGCATCAGGCCCACCCAGCACAGGTTTAGAAACAGCAGGTCCTGCTTGACCAACCTGATCTCCTTCTATGACCAGATGACCCACCTGTGGATGAGGGAAAGTCTGTGGATGCAATCTACCTAGAGTTCAGTAATGCCTTTGATACTTTCTCCCATAGCATTCTCTTGAAGAAGCTGGCAACCCATGGCTTGGACAAGTGTACCCTTTGCTGGCTTAAAAACAGGCTGAATGGCCGGGCCAGGAGAGTGGTGGTGAATGATGCCGAATCCAGTTGGCAGATGGTCACCAGCTGTGTCCTCCAAGGCTCAGTGTTGGGGCCAGTCATGTTTAATATCTTTATTGATTATCTGGATGAGGGGATCAAAAGCACCCTCAATAAGTTCACAAATGACACTAAGTTGAGTAGGAGTGTTGAACTGCTGAAGGGTAGGAAGACTCTGCAGAGAGATCTGGACAGGCTGGATTGATGGACTGAGGCCAGTGGTTAACAAGGTTTGGTAAGGAAAAATGCCAGGTCCTGCACTTTGATTACAACAACGCTGTGCAGAGCTACAGGCTGGGGAAAGAGTGTCTGGAAAGTGGCCCAGTGGAAAAGGACTTGGAGGTGCTGTTTGACAACTGGCTGAACATGAGCCAGCAGTGTGTCCAGGTGGTCTAAAAGGCCAATGGCACCCTGGCCTGTATCAGAAATAGTGTGGCCAGCAGGACCAGGGCAGTGATTGTCCCCCTGTACTTGGCACTGATGAGGCCACAGCTCAAGTACTGTGTCCAGTTCTGGGACCCTCTCTACAGGAAAGACATTGAGGTGCTGAAGTGTGTCCAGAGAAGGGCAACAAAGCTGGTGAAGGGTCTTGAGAGTGAGTCCTATGAGGAGTCACTGAGAGGTTGTTCAGCCTGGAGAAAAGGAGGCTCAGGGGAGGCCTTACTCCTCTCTACGACTGTCTGTAACCAGGTGGGAGTTGGCCTCTTCTTGCAGGCAAGAGACAGACAAGAAATGTCCTCAAGCTGTGCCAGGGAGGTTCAGACTGGACATCAGGAAAAGTTTTTTCACTGAAAGAGTAGTTAAGCATTGGAATGGGCTGTGCAGGGAAGTGGTGGAGTCAACATTCCTCGAAGTATTCAAGAAATGACTGGATGTGGCAACTAGTGTTATGCTTAATTGGCATGTTGGTGTTCAGTCAATGGTTGGACTTGATGATTTTGGATGTCTTTTCCAACCTTAATGATTCTATGATTCTATGGTTATTCTTGATGCCGTATAAGTGGAGATGGGGAGGGGAAAAGGTAAAAAGCAGCTGAAGTGGGCCTTGATCACTAGAACCAGAGCACAATGAAAAAGGTATGTCATAGAGGTCATCAAATATTTTTTATTTTGTGTTTAGAATTTCAGACATCAAGGCAATACTAACTAAAAAATGAAATAAATATAAACCAACAAAAAACTTAACCCACCTCCCTCAAAATCCACAATCCCAAAACAGCTGACAAAACAGATTTTCATTCTAACTGTCAGAATAAAAATATAGGGGATAATATTAATCCTTGTTACACATTACATAAATGACCCTTGATCTATATTTTCTTGGGAGCAGAGAGAAATCTACTTTTGTTGTGACTGTCTATTCCATGTAGCAGTATCATCTGGTAACTCCAGCCATGGATTAGTAGGAGTTCCAGTTGTTCAATTATGGAACAAAATATGGTCTTTCTTCCAAATGAATTTACAAATTGTTTTATTTTAAAGGCAAGCATTTGTAACTGTATGCTACTTTGCATTATCAACTCCTTAAAGTTGTCACAGTTATGCTTATGTTTTCCTAATTACAGATATTGCACAACAAAAATGAATGATAGACATTAATTTTTTTCAGTTTCGATATTATCTACAAGTTGTTCAGAAATATGGTGCCACAGCAGACAGTAACTATTTCTTCCATGTTGTTTCCATAACATTTCTTGTACTTGTTCAACTTAACTTCTATATTTGGAGGCAGCCAAGCAATGTGCAGTAAATTACCTCCCTGGTTTGTATGTTGCCGGCACAGATCACCATCTAATAAGCCACATTTAAATAAGTATGCCAGAATCCAGTAAGATATTGGTATGATTTTGAACTATTGGACTCTTTAACAGTTCTCTGTGTGAAATCTAAAACATTTGATTGCTTGTCATCAAAGCATACATGAAGTTCATTTCCCTAGCTCGCTCAAAAGACTCAAAAGCACTAGTATTATGAAGTAATCTATGTAATATTGCCTACATTTGAGACTAGATAAAGAAAAGAACTCATTTTTAATAAAAAAGAGCTGTAGGCAATGGTTGAGGTGATCCAGGTAGGTATAAATTCAAGTAGTCTGGCACTGTGTTAAATCCCTGTAGATTATTTAAGTAATTTTGCAAAGATTCAAAGATAAAGCTTCTGATAGAGATCTCTTAGAAGAACAATTTCCATTATTTACCCCTCTTTCTTCCCAGTTCACAGACCTCCTTTACTGCTGGCATCTTTGTGCACAAAGAAATGTCTGAAAAATCTAACTTGGCACTAATAACTTTGTGTGACTTCACCCAAATTCCTTGATATAGTTTAACTTTGGACTTGTTAGTGTTCTCATAGAAGTGGGTGAGAGGTTGGATTAAGGAAAGATGTCATTTTTTAAACCTTTTGGAACATGTCAATAGACCCACAGAAAAAAAATATGTTATTTCAGGAATTATTTTTAATTAATCAAAAATACTTTGGAAATCCTCAATTGCATTTTTTTCTTAAGAGGTTTTAATTGATTTTTCACTTTGCCTTTGGTCTTCCATTGAAGAAAGACACTTTTTTGTAACTGGCATAAATCTGGAAGAAATCAGAAGTCTTTTTATCAACAATGTATGCTGAATGTTGGAAAATTAAAATTATAAAAAATTTTATCCTGTGCATTTTTACCCATGTGTAGGACTTGTATGGCAATGTATCCTACAACTATAGAAAAGATAATAATAAGTCATACTTTAAATATTTTTTATAACTTCTATTATCTAAAATTTCAGAGAGAACTTCTAAAATATAATGCATTAGTATTTCAAGGTGTTTTATTACAAATCTTATTGTGATTCACTGTAGCAAATATTTATTACCCTGGAGAACACTAGTCTGCTACAAGTTTTTCTTTTTTTTTTTTTTTTTACTTGGAAGGCATGCCAAAGTAAGCTACTTTATCCAGTCATACAAAGTGAAAATATCTACAAGCCTGGTCATTCAGTTTGTGAATGAAGTGATCCCATTATCAGAATCATTCTTGTAATCTACCTTTAAAACTAATGGAGCTAATCATTATTTATTATGCTTCTTGGATCATTTAATTAAATTTAGCTAGTAAAGTAAGTTAAGGTTACTTTAAATGTGACATCCTTTGAGTTCATCTGAAAGCAATAATCATCCTACAAGAAGATGGGAGAGGCACTTCATAGACAATTTGTGATATCACTGATTCTGCCTTGGGAACAAGACATGACCTAAATTATTTCCCTCCCCACTTACCATCATTCCTTCATTAGTCAAGTTTGCTGCTTTGTGAGAGGTTAGCACCCTTAAGAACATGGTATCAACCACATGCTGCTGCTGTGTGGGCTGACCAAGACCACCATAACCTTTGGAAGAGTTTATCAATGAATTGTCTCCTAAAGTGCCATACCCCATTAGAGAGCTTCTCCACACTTACAAGGCAAACTTACAGTATATCTGCTTGTGTCAAGACAGCATTCTCTGAGAAAAATTTGAGCTCCTAGGATCTCCTTATTTTCCACTAGTTTGTAATTACAGCATCTACTACAAATATAGAGGTCTAATCAAAACCAACTTTACAAATTGTTGTTAAAATTCATAAGTTGCCTACTGAGTTAACAGGACATTCTGATCCTTTATTTCTAGAAATAAGAAAACAAACAAATGAGAAAGCTACTTACTTTGCTGCAGTATTGTAGATGCTTTCATGAACTCTCTCAATAAATATTAAAAAGGTCACATAACAGGCTCAAAATGGTCTTTCCATAACATCTGTTTCCCTGCTCTGTCTGTTCTGGCAGTGTCTCACATATTCATTTTTGCTACACTTACATTCTTTGTGAAAATTTAGATCCTTCTCTTGCCATATCCACTTTCTTGATAAACTCCACTGCTTTTTTTTTCCTCCTCATTATTAATTTCGACCCTTATTAGACAGTTTGTAGTCACCTTTTTAGACAAACTTCTTTTGCATCATTATTTCTCAGATACTCCTGAGAGGATATATCTGCTTGGGCTGTTTTCTTCTTTTAACCACATCAAACATATTTCTTTTATTTTTTTCTTTGACTTTCTGTTACTCATGTTATCATTCCCAGTGGCATACCTACATAACCCTGTATACCTCTGCTCATCATTGTGTATGTGCTTTTGTTTCTATATTCATTTCAGTCTCTCTCTTGGTTGTTTTTTGGGTTTTTTTAATAGCTGGTTGATTTATTTTATGCTGTATCCAGAATTTTCACATTCCTTCTAATGCGTTGTTTCCCTTAAATTCCTACTTTTCTCCTATGCCAAGCAAACCATTTTTTATTCACATCAGAAATAATGCATGAAAATAACTTCTCCTGACTTGTGTGGGTTTTGCATCACTTTATCTTTTGTTAGTTAAGCTTTACTTTTTTTTTCCTAGTGTAGGACCATATCTGGACGTATATACAATTCTATGCGCATCTTTGCTTCTTTGCAAAGTTTTCAAAGTAATAGTCAAAAAACTAATCAAGATTTCATACCTTGGCATATAGATGAGTCTATAGACTTCTGGGGTATTTTTTTATTTCAATTAAGATGCAACCTGGAGGAAGACTAGATTATTATTTGCAAGTTAAGCCTCAAAAATAAACTGCCTCCTGTTAACATTTTTTAGGTGTAAATGTCTTCACTTAGACTGCTGAATAATTCTGGACCAAAGCTTTTAGGAATAGTGCTTTGCATGTATCCTGTTAATATTTATGCTTTCATTTCAAGCTTTAATACCACATTTCTAAAAAATATTTGCTGCAAATACATGCTTTAGAGTTTATTTTTAATTTGGAGATGACCAAACTAAAAGATTGACTATGTTAAAATCCTTAAAAATAGTGACTTTGATTTTCAGTTGCATGTGTATTTAGATTGCTTTATTTAGAAAATGTAATCCTTTGTGAATATAAACCCTACTTTTAAAGGTATTTTCATTTATTAAGTGGCTAAAAGGTGAAAAACTGCTTAAAGGAATGAATGAGCCAGGTCTGACCTTTGATTTTAACTTGTTCTTGTCATCTAGACCCAGCTGTGCGCCTGGCGTTGTTCAAAAACAATGAAAATAAACATCTCCCTATGAAACCACCAAGGAAGACACAGCCTATAAATGCTGGATACTTTGAAGGTATGACCAAGTATTTCACTTTATCCCTATGCATATATATCTTGCATGTCTTTTAAGCAAACCTACTTCAAATGTAAAATAATATGCACAAATAGAAGGCGGCAGAAGTTCAATGTTCTTATCTGTTCCTGGATATCTCAAGTTACAGCAGCAAAACATTTCTATTTCAATTCCTTGGAGGGTCAGGGTGCTCCTAGAGCTTAATTCATATGGATCTGGAGCCTTACTTATTCATTTATTGCTTTTATTATTAAATCTTCATCATAAAAAATGTTGAAGCAGAGGTATAAAATACAAAGCTCTAGAATAAAATTTTATAAATTAAATATCACTTCAAATTCTTCATTTCCTTGTCACCTTTTCTCAAGCTAGCCATTAATTCCTGAAAATCCTTAACATGTTTTTAGGAAGCTACTTTCATAAATATTCCCTAAAAAATAACATTTGGCAGAAGACAAGAAAAGAAGTTTCAGCATGTAAATATAAAATTAGTTTTCAAAAAATATTTAAATACTGATGTAGCTCTTTCACTGTTGAAATTCATGTTCAAACTCTCTTTGGTTTCTGTACAATTAGAATAAGGCCAGTTCTATTTAAAATGCCCTTCTCATAAGATGATCATCTACAGATACATTGTTTTTATACTGTTTTGATTTCTTTTGCAACTCAATAGTGTTCTCATGAAGTTCTCACCTCTCTTTTTATCTTTTTCAAAGACATAGTCATACACTATTTGATCTATTCCCAATTCCACAAAGTATAATTACAAATTATGCTGAACTAACATTCACTGTATGAGGATAAAAATTAGGATATGTCTGAAACAGGTGTGAACTCAGTATACCTGAACTGTGATTCAATCCATTAACTTAGCTGTATGAAAGCCCAGATTTGCTTAACATTCATGAGCCCATGCTCAAATTTGTTTGGAAACAATTCTTGCTGAATTCTGAAGAGGAAATATTTTTTTGTTCTTATTTGCCTTGGATCCAAGCATAAATTTGACTATAGAGAGTCTATATATACTGTGCCTGATTGAGCATTCCCTGTGTCTCATATATTTTCCTGTGGCACATGCTTACATATGTCAAAATGCATCATAAGCTGAAGAAACAGAACATGCAGACTGCCTGCAAAGCAGTGGATGTCCAAGACTACAAACAGTAGTGTGAATGTTCAAAACCGTGTCAGAGATAAGCTTGATTACAGGTTCAGTACCCTGAAGTCAGTGTAGGTTTAGCCTAGCTTTCCCTCCTGGAGATGTTTCCCTTCATTTTGAAAAGCCGTGTATGCATTCTAAATATTACTGACATTAGTTCTTGAATCACAGATAACGAGGCAGATTAGATATCAAAACATAAGCACAGTAGTGGTGCTCCTGATTACATTTCGTTTCAAGGACCATTGCACTCCTTTGGCCACCTAATAAACAGGGTTTTTTTCACCAGTAATGAGTGCTCACATGCAATCTGCTGAGCCTTGAAGAAGGCAAGCAATACTATTCTGCTTGACCAGAGTATAAAATTGTCCTTCCACCAGAAGCACTGCTACTGGTGATGGTATGTGCAGAAAATACTAAGTTGTGAATTAGAAGCAGAGTGCAACACAGAACATTTATTTATATGTATGTGGGATGCCATCAGACAGAACTAAGAGCTTCTAAATTTAGAATTGGGTAACACTTTGCATGTTATCTAGTACAAAGCAAAGCACCTGCGTGATAATTTCACAGGTAATTTCTTCCCTTGGTTCCCATTTCCCCTCTCTCACCTTTTGAGCGTTTCTTCCTCTTTTGCTTGGAAGAGATTTCTTTGGGTATATTGCGCAATGTGAGTTCTTTCTGTAACAAGGTGGAATGTTTTCTCTCTGTGTCGATAAATCTCGTGTATACCATACATTAACTCATGAGAGAACACAGACCTGTCATTTGCATGGTGGAAGTAAACTTCCTCCATTCAATTCCTTTAACTTTCACAGACTGGTAGTGAGTCCTTGGGTAAAAAATTTGAACTCCAACCCATCTTCTTCATAAACAACTACATTAAAAAAAAAAAAAAAAAAAAAAAAAAAAAAAAACAAACACCAAAAAACCCAAAAAACCAACAACCAAAACAAAATTTAAAAAGGCACATTCTATATATTCCTTCTTTAAATTGGGAAATAGAGGGGAGAAGTCAGCATCAACAGCAAAACAGCAAGTACACATGTGTTATCTGTTAAATAACAGAATCACTGCTTTTGAAAGGGGATGCCCTAGGAAGTGAAACAATTAGAACAGTTTTAGATTTTAAAACTGGAACACATCATGGTAATGAATATTTAAGAAGTAATCTAGTTAAAATGTACAGTTAATGTCTTTTGTCTTCATTGTGTCTTTAGTTTGTGTGTAAAATTATGAAGACAAAAAGGAATAAAAATATACGAGGTATAAAACTAAAGAGTGAAAAGGAATGAGTTTAACATCTGATGCTTGTGTGTTTCTGAGATTATTATTCAGTCATAATTTGCCTTCTTATTTTCCTGTTACAAAAGTTTTGATAAGCTGATATGCAAAATGTTGGTAACAAATTTCAAAAACTTGTGCATAACTAATCCCATAGGGCAATTCACACTTCTCTAATTTGCCATACAGATTGAAGGAAAATACATTTTCAAAATTTGAGCGGCATCATAAATTTTTATTAAATTTTAGAAGAGCTGTCATCATTTACTCACTGATATTAGAAAAAGCCTCACAAGGAACCATTATTTCACATTTGTATCATGATAGCACACAGAAGTTATTCAAAGACAAACCCTTTTGTGCTACACACTTCATCAACAGCGTGAGGAACCATTGTTCTAGCAGACAAGAGCTTTCCATTTAAAAATACAAGAAACATGTGAAGACACAAACCATGGGAGTGTAATTCACTGCATATTAGTGTATATGTGCATGTGTATACATGTGTATGTGTCAATACATATACATACAATACGTGTATCCATGCTCACACAAATATATAAGTATATACCATAAGTAGGTATAATGATTCAATAAGCGTAGCATTTACACCTTTTTATTTGTATACTTTGAAAGGAAAGTAAATTGTGAACAATTATTCTCTCTGTAATTACTCGCATCAACATGCATTTTGTAATCCTAGCAATTTCTATCAGATGCTGTTTCAGGGTTTTTTAAATCAATTTAATGCATGTGGTCATTGTATAATACAGATTCATTAAAGCTATTATTTAAATAAATAATACGTTTGAATAATGATTTATATAGTGACATTAACTTGAGTAGATTATAAGTAAGCCTCATAATATGCAACTGTAAACCTGTATTTACTGTTTCCCATAACAAACTTATACCCTGATCAAAAACCCGCAGACAGATGAAAGCCTGACTTGATATACTTTCAGTTCTGATAATTTGCTGAACCTTTCCTGGGATTATGTATATTACATTGCTTTGTTTGGTATACTAAGGTTATGTTTCCGCCATGGTTGTTGAGTTTCAGTAGTGCCAGGTAGCTGACAAACAAAATATGCCTGCTTTAATGAATATTCTGTGTTAATGAATATTCTTGGAGATTTTTTTGTGGTTTGAAGATCTCAAAAATCTGGAAACTTTATTAGGAACACCAATAATTCTCATAATTTCCTATTTTGCATCAAAACATATTTTTTAGAAAGCTTTATGACTGCTTCCCTTCTTTTTGTCTCGGGGCTATTTCAATTATTAATTTAACATAAAATAGTTTTGACTATTTTGGATAAAGTAGATCAGGAACTGAAGGAAGAATCTATCCTTGACTTCTTCTCTTGGATAGATCCAATTAATCCTGGCTGAAAATGTAACAGAGCATCTCTGCCATCTGTGGATCTTTAGTTACAGGATCTGTAATTTCACTTACACAGGGGAAGAATACTTATATTTCCAGTCAACAGTGTAAATGCTTAGTCCCAGTACAGCAGCTTAAAACTAAAGACGTAGCCCTGAGGCCCAACATGTTGTTTTTCTATGAGCCTTGGGAATAGTATATGTCTTTTTGGGTCCTCTTTAATCCAGCTGCCTCAACAGTTTTGATGGGTTATCCAAATAATTTTTGTTCAGCGGAATGGGAAGCTGTATTCGAATCTGTGGAGTAATTTGGAAGAATGCAATAGATCAGCTGAGAGTCTAATCAAACTATCCAATTATTATTTGGCTGTGATTCGCTTCGTTTCACAGGATTTCATAGAATGTGCTGTACTTAATTTTGTAGGTTTGGTGATTTATTGGCATATATAATGTATTTATTTTTAGTCATATCCATATCCATATCCATGAGTTACTCATGTATACCATACTCTTCAAAGTGGAAACAATGCAATGTGACTTTACCTAGAAATGTGCACAATGCTTTATTCCTGAAATTTAACTATTTTAAAAATGCATTGGATTGTGTTGTCAAGATATGTTTGCTGTAGTTTGGGAACCTGTAATTCTAATTGGAAGTACTGTATTTCCTGTCATTTTATGCTCGTTGTTGACTAAAGAAAATGTTATGGGTATAATGTTAAGACAGATTTCACCAACACAAATTTGATAATGAATAGATAATGCTTTCTCAGATGGCTTTTAATTATGGAAGTATTTATTAATTTGTTTAAAGTCTCAGCAGAAATAACTTTTATTTTTCAAGAATAAGAGGTAAAATGAGCTTGTGATTATGTCATATGATTGGAAGGTAAATATCGAAGAATCTATTTAGTGTGTTTTCCAGCTTTCTGATAGTTCATAACTATGAAACTTCTTGTAGTCTAAAGTGGAAAATATTCCAAAACATACTTATATATTATTATTGCTAGTGACAATTAAAAATGCAAATGTGAGACTTCAGAAAGTGGTAACTTAACATTACCTTTGAGTTAATTTTGAGACTTCATTAAAATATTGTTGCATAATGATCAACATAGATTCTTAGATTTTCTGTATTATAAATTATGAATACATTGAAGAAAAAGTATTTGTGGTATTTAATAGAATTCATATTGATTCAAATCACTGATGCTTTTAAATATCTGCATGTCACTTAAGAGAAGTACTGAGACTGTGATGGTAGTATTCATCTTTTTAGGGGCTTTAATTGTTTTATTGGTTTTAATTAAGAGCATTTAAAAAGACATTGAACTAAAACTAATTATTTGTGTTAGCTGTTTTCATCTTTTAGAAATTATCTATTTTCAATTAAGAAATATAGATGGCATCCACTCCCAGGAATCACATTGTTTGTAAACAGTTGTAAACTTACAAATATTGTTTGTAAGTCATCTTTTATTTAACTGTGGTCTGTAAAGGATTAATACCCACATTTAAACTGTGGCTTGCTGCAATTCTGTGAGTTGAATTGCCATGTTTACAGTAAAATGCAATTATTACATATCTCCCAGACTTCAAATTTGTATGCCGCATGAGGGAAGCAGTTTCTGAACCATACAGCACTGAAAAAAAAGGCAGAATAATGCAGTTTCAGAGAATATAAGATCTGTCCTGAAATGTGATGAAAATGCGTTATAGAAACCTGTATTGTGGAAGGGGATCTATCTTCTAAAATCAGATTTCTGTGGCTTTGTTTCTTATTATTTAGTTTGAGCTCACACAACAGAACTCTCGCATTGAAATATTTTCTCATTTTAAGGAATTAATGACTCTCCACCAGCCCTTAAACATGTAAAATGAGTAGGTTACTTGTGTCCAGTACATCCAAAAAGAGCCAGGATAAAATAAACATAAGGAGTTGGATATCTTGGAAAAAATCTGTCATGGGTTTGGGTTAATCATCTCCAGAAGAAATTCAACTTGATGCCTGAAATGTAAGACTTCTTGGAGAAAGCAGTAAAGCCTGAGGCACTGTTGATCTGAAGGACTGCTCTCCATGGGTCAGAGCTGCTCTGCTGGCAGAGTGCAAACCCAGTTCACAACAGCGGTACGCCGAAAAGTTGTAAAAGACTGCAGGGGCCTTACAGTGCACGCACTCAAGCTTCGGTTACATACTTCTAGTGGCCCAGTTTCTTATTATAAAATAAAACTGAAAAATAAAATCTGTGCCTAATTTTCTAGCCGCCTGTCCATCAATGATAGTGTAGGATTTTTTCAGTATTCTTGGAATGAAGCAATCCTGAAATCATGTTAAAAACATAATTTCATAAAATGTGCTTGTGTGCTTTTACGCAGTGCACTTCAGTGTCTGAATATGTATAAATGATCTAGACATTTGACATTTTCATTAATATCCTTGTTTTCCACATTCAATTATTAAAAAAAAAAAAAAAAAATTCTGTTTACTTGAAGTTCCTGAACAGGAGGTACTTGCCAACTTGCCATGTATATATACTAACTTAATATAATGAATTTCCACTGTGGTTCTAGTGTTCAAGGTTCCTGTATTCATATGTTAAAGGTTTCACCTGCCTGTGTACTGCCTTTTTGTTCCTCACTGCTATTTTGCAGACTGTTGTAATTTGTGATGTTATAAGGGTTTTATTAGTGCATCAGATTTAAATGTGGTCTCTAAGCTAGAAAGCATGTCTTTTCCAACTTTCAAAATGAGAATTTTATACAATGTATAGGGAGTTACTTGTGCACATAAGAAAAAAATCTTACTGCTCTTTTGTTATTAACTACCCAGTGATGACTTCAGTAGGAATGAGATTTCACCCAAAATGTCATCACAGGTTGAAAACTACTTTTTCTTATTGTACAATTATATAATAGTTCAGATAGTTTTATTTTCATCTCCTGAGATTCTACATTTCTTTTTTCTCCTTTCCTTTGTATCTTATGTCCAAAAATCTATGTAGTGTAGATTATCTGCATCTCAGCCAATTTATATGTAAGCAAGTTGACTTCACATTCAGATCCACAGCTTTTAATACTGCACAAGGCAATCATTTTAGATTAATAGATCCTGGAGTACTAAAGCATTTCAAATCCTTTTTCATTTGACCATTCAGTGACCTGATAACTATTTCCTGTCCCTAAGTAAGGTCGTGACCCAGGTCTTAGAGTGCAAAACACAGATAATTTTAGCAACAAGTTAAATCTAAAAGGATTTGGTTGGAGGGGGTAAGGGAGAATAGGCTTGGCTAAATTCATTTAAAATAAAGTGTTACAGCACTTGGATTTAACATGTCTAGTTAAAGGTAATTGTTGAATTTGTTGCTGTCTATTTAGATTCCTGGGGACTGTGGTCACTATTAGTAGGTTTGTTTATTTGCTTTGCTTTTATTGAACAGTACCCAATACTCTTCTTTACACTTCAAAAAACCAGTTGCTAATGAAAAGGTCATTAAAATTGCATTTTCAGATATTTTCAAAGTGTTTTCCAAAGTGAGTATTTCAAGCATTAAAATCATATTGCTATGCAAATAGTGTTTTAAGCTAGGCCACAGAAAGGACAGACTCTGTGTCCATAAAAATGTCACGAATGTTACATTGAGCAAATGTTCCTCTTGCAAAAGAATTTCCATTTGGTATGATGCTATGAATAAGGAATATTATGGATCCCTAGAAATATTGTATAGGCCCAAATCTTGCTTCATCTGGAATCCATGACACATTTTAAGTCACAAAGAAATGTCTCCTGTAGCCATAGATTTTAATAGCAATAACTCTTTATTATTCTAAGCACTTTCAGAAATTAATTAAAGGAAGGCCTTCACACCAGAGCTTTTAATTAATTTTAAAATTTAATTGATTAAATTTTGCTTTAAAGGCATTTTTTTTTCTATTCTCTAATGAGAACTATGGTGTTACAAAGAATTGATACTGTCAATGATGTCAGAGATCTTCAGCATTCCAAAAAGGTCATTTTCATGAGTGTAATGTCAAACACACATTGAAGTATCTTTCTGGTTTTATTACTAATAATGTTATTGTTCAGGTATATCATATATTTTGGTAGCATCCAACATTTTTCAAGGAAAATATTGACTTAAATTTGAAATATAGTATTCAAAACTTTATGCTGTTCAATACAGCAAAGTTCTATACCTTTCACAAATTTCTTGTAGTCTATAATACTGAATGTGTGGTTGACATAGATGATTTTACAAGGCATTGCAAGTTACTCAAATGTTTTAATGAAAATGCACAACCATGCAGTGATATCTGTGTGAGTTTTATGCTGTGCTATTTCTATAATGTACATTTTCCAACTTGATAACTTTGCAGTTCAATTTTTATCAAAATGTGCTAACAATTGCTTGAAATTAATAGCTTTCTGCTGATTTGATGTATGCACTGCAGATATTTTATCTGGATTGTGAGTATAAAAAGTATAAAATACTGAATTTTTCAGTTATACATTCTTGTCTGTGTAAATATATATGTATATACAATAAATATACCCATATATATATGGGTCTTTTTCTCATATTCCTAAGAAAGGCTGCATGCAGAGATAATATTTTTGAATAAAATTTTGTTTACATGACATTCTAGGATTGTTCTTTCTTTGCAGGTTCATTGTCATGTTACCAATCCAAAATAGTTGTAGTTTCATAAATTAGCACATTTGTGGAATCTTGTAGATAATCCAGTTCAGACAATGAGATAAAGAAATCCAAGTACCCAGGCAAAAGAACTTCATTTCATTTTCACAATTGTTATTATACAAGTATACTAGGGAAAACTGAAATTTTTTAATGGTTTCTTAATGCAATCTGAGTATCAGGCTTACTAGGACCCTGACTATGGAAAGACATTTCCCTAAGCCACATGCATGCTTTTTGTTTTCTAATACAGAGCAAGCTCAGCAGTTTATGAAGAGACTTAGGATATCTCTTGTGTAGAATAGAATCTGGCTTTTGAAAAGAAATAATTTAAACTCTACTGTGTATTTTTAAGTTAAGTTTACTGAATATTTGCTTTAGTACCTGATGTATATTTTGTAATTGAGAAATTAGCAGTGAACGTAAAAAGAAAGAAAGCTATGTGCTTCTAAGCCAGAAAGTTCTGATTTAACCTACCAATGACCTGGCTTTGTTTGTTCAGATGACAGTTCTAAAAGTGTGCGGAGAGTATTCCTTTTTAATACAGTTATTTGCCGCAAGCCGTGACCTCACTGCCTGTCAGGGAGCAGGTCTGAATTGGCCCTTTCTCTGATATCGTGACATTGCTTCTGTTGCCTCGATTGTGACCTCTGATTGCATGATACCCCTGAGAGTTCAATTTAATAAGCATGACTCCTGACTCTTAGCCAGGTCTGCCTTCTCTAGGTTTTGTCAGAGTCTGCTTGTAGTCTGGTCTACATATACTAAAACACTGCATAGGCTCTCATACTATGTGAGTTGTGTGCACTCTATTCAAAATTCTCTTTCAAACATCTTTCATTTATTGCAAATGGAAATGTTTATAAAATCTGTCTTGGAATAAATTTTAGAAGTTGCTTCTTCCACATTTATGGCTGCTTGGGATTTTTGGTTTTTACACCTTTGTACAAATAGTTGCTATTGTTTCACTATATTACTAAGCATGTGTTTTATCCATGCATTATACTAATTTCGTGCTTTGAATTTTGTTTAATTTTCCCTATGTGAGTGTTACTTATTTCTATGACTTCCCATCAATAGTATATTTGTTCATTAAAGAAATAGTAGGGGCAAATCCCTTTTTCTCATTGCGTAATTAATACAGTTACACAGTGACACAGTATTGATGAGGACCCAGAACACTGTAAGATGTAGTTATCCAGGACCAATCAGGTGAAAGCTGAAGAATCTGTTTGGAATCTGGGAGAAGGTGAGTAAAATTAAGACTTTTTAAATGCCACTGAAAATAAGATATCTTTGTTTTCATGATGATTTTGCTACATCATTGTATTCTTTTCTCCTGTTTCCTCCTCTTCTAGCCAGAATGCTGAAGAAGAGTCTGTTCTGAGACCTGGATGCCTTGAGGGTGGTGATGCTATTCAGATATTTCTCCAGTTTTAGTATCCCTTGATGCATTCACTGAACCAGAATATGGAGAAGTTCAAAAATTTGAAAGAGAGTTTGAAGAACTGTGGTACAAGTTGCAGACAAGTTTCTGTATCTACTTACTTGAATTTTCTGTGTTCTCATTTCAGATATGTATACATTTTTCTAGCCACTCTGTCAGTACCTCTAACGTAGTGCTTCTAATCAATTTATTTAACTTTTAAAAAAAGCAGAAAAATCTTGCTGAAGAAAATAATGTTTAGTGCTCACTTTTCCAGTTAAATTAAAACATTTTCTGAAAATATTACCATTTAATTTTTCTCTATTTCTTCAACTACTTTAAAGAATTCACCTTTTCAATCAGATTACATCATATTAAAATGGCTGTATCTTGTATGAAAAGTAAACTATATTAGAATCTTTCTTGTAACACAGGTTCTGTATCAGGCAGAAAGTGGATATTTTCTTGTTACACTCAAACTTGGCTATGAAATGCTATTAATTTTTCATAACAGTGACTGTTAAAGTGGAAGTAAAATCTTAGTTTGGGCAGTGTTTTTTTTTTTTTTAAGACAAACTCCCCTGTACAATTTTACTATTTTAATAACTTTATTTAGTCTGTAAGGTTTTAAAACTCATAATCATCTGTTTCTTCCTTCTGTAGTAAACAGTATAAGATTAGCTACTGAAGTTCCTTAATCTCAAGTGGGAGTTTGCTTACTAAGTGAAATTTACGGGTTTTCATTCCTTTCTGTATCAGACCTTAATGCTCTCTAAATTCCTATTTGCAGGAGCTTAGATCATCAGCTGCAAACAAGTGAACAACTGTTTTTACCTGTTGTTATGCAACAGATTACACTTTAAGTTTTGACTGTATTAAAAACTATTGAAAATATAAACAGAATGCACATGAATCAATTCACCTATTTAGAATCATCATGGTATTTAATATTTTCCCTCTTTTTCAAACAAATTGTATATACTATGTATGCATATATATAAATAAAACTATAAATATATATGCAAATGTCAGTGAGTTGGAGAGTTTGGTAGTAAGTTTAGCTAAAACGTTTGGTAAAAGGTAAGTAATTTAAACACAACTACTGTAAGAATAAAATGTTTACACTCAAGATTAAAGATAGTTAAATTATGTTCAAAAATTGAACTTGGGATTTTGTGATAATTTGCTCTTTAAAAAATAATTTGAATAAATCTCTAAACAAAATTCTATAAAAGAACAGGAGGAATCAGGACGGATTTATTTCTTTTTCAACTCTGATTTCTTCATTCAGTGAGGTGAATCTTTCAAACCTTTCTGCATGGTTAGAAAAACCTGTACCATTGTAACTATAATTGATCCAAACCCAATATAATTAAGTCAGTTCCATAGCTGGGGGGGTGGATATTCTTGTTGGTTTCTCTAAAATGATACTCTGTGTTTAAATTCTTGCTTTTTTTCATGTGTTTACAAGCTCAAAATTTCAATCCAATTAATCAGAAATCTGCCAAAAATACTAGGCTCTTTGAGACATAGGTATTGAGAATTAACCTGGGGCAACTTGTAGACAAATTGTGGATTTGTTTTGCTTTTTTTTACCTGACCTTCTTTACCAATGGAAATCCCTTTTTTTTTTCCCACTAGATCTGTAAGACTTTGGAATTTCATATCATTTAATTTTTTCCATGATGTATCAACCAATTGAGTATAACTAATAAGAAGATTTAGTACTTTTATGTCTATATTTATTTATAGACACTCATAAGTTTAGTGTTTATGTTTATTTTTAAGCTGGATATAAATAAATAAGAGTTGCATACAATTGGGGATTAACTCTCTTTAGATGTAGAGTCTTAGGAAAGAGGCTTTTTTTCATTTAATTGAATAAGCATTAAATTAACCGTTGTTTATACAATGTTTGGCATAATGACAGGCCTGATCTTCAGTGTTATCTCTTGGTTTTGCTATAAAATAAATTAAACAGCAGCATTGCACTTAGTCTCTGTAGATTTTGTGTGTGTATTTGACAGAGTAGTTCTGCTATTACCCTTTTCTGCACTGACAAAGCTGTGAATTGTTGTCAGAGTATGTTCATCAAATACACAGGTATTTCAAGTCAACATCAGAAAGTAAGCCAGAAATAGTTTCACCCAAATAAAGTAAAACGCTTTTAAACTGAAAAATGTACAATATTTTGATATATCACAAATAGCATATGCAATGATATAGATAGATAAACAATTCATAGGTGTTCATAATTGAATTTTGTATTGACATTAGTAAAATAGCTTCATTATTTCACTTTCAGTATTACTTTGCATTGAAAAGTACCAATCATGTATGGTGCTTGTGCACATCACGTGTGTGGATAAACTTGAGTTCTTTAAACAAGTTCTTCTATTATTCAGATAAGTATCTAGAAAAAATGTTTATTCTCAAGAGTAAACATAGTACTTTTTTTTAAATGTAAATTCCCAGAGATGGTCCAGTGCAGGGTTAAGAGTTGGACTCCATGATCCTTGGGGGTTCCTTCCAACTCTGCTAGTCTGTGATATTTTAATCACTTGTTCATTAAAAACAAAACAAAAGAGTGAGACAATTGTTAATGTGGTGTAAGTCAGCTTTACTGATTAAGTTCATGCTGCTCCTGAGTAATAATATTTTTTTTCTTTTTAATAGTTGGCATATGTATCTTCTTGTCACATGGAAGCTTCAGTTTTTTATTTTGAACAAATGTTTTGTTGGGTTTAGATTCTTCTAGTCCCTTTCTTGTATATTTCAGTCCTTCAGTACAAACAAAACCTACTTTAATGGTTGTCACACTCAATAAAAAGTGATTGTATTTTGTAATTTTTACCCTCTTTATAGGGTACAACCTAGTAGTTAGGACTCCTGCACTCCTAAAAATGTTCCTTTGTATTTGTTATTTTGAGCATTCCTTTGGAAGATCCTATGTCTTAAATAATTTTGCTTGGTTTATTGAATTTAGAGAAAGGTATTCCTCTGGCTTGGACTACATACAAAGTGATAAATCTTTTCTTGCTTGGGAATACTGTTTCATTATTGAAAAACTAAACACTTCTGCTGAAGTTCTTGATTGTTTCTGTCATTTAGTTTTAAGAAGTTGGACTGGATAGAAATAAAATCTGTCAAGATATCCTGAAAAAAAGTTTTTTTTTTCTTTTATGCATATCTTAATTTTCTCCTGAACAGTATAAAATTCTCTTTTCAGTAGAGAACATTCATCTTTAGGGTGTTTATTAATTCCCAAAGGATGTGAGAAAAACAAGAGATAGGGCCTGTACTAGATGGATTTGGGAGTTGAGTCAGAAATTTTGTAAGAGTGTAGGCAGTAAGGATAAATAAAATAGGTTCAGTATACTTCCATCTTATTTACACCCTACATTTACTGATGGATAACTAAGCATGGAAATGCTGAACATACTATTTCAAAATATTTTTTTGCTCCTCTTGATTTATTTAGTTCTTCAAGGGTCTTGACTATACAAAAATCTCTGGGTAACTCTTGGCTGTTCTCCAAATTTACTTTTCAGCAGTGCTGTTGATTAGATTTGCCCATGCTGATTGGCTGAAGTGGGCACTATATAGACTACAGAACTCCCTGTTCATAGAAGGCTGCACAAAAGAATAATGTGAAAGTATAGGTGTGCAGAGTACAGGAATAGCAGTGTAAAGTTTTTTATGTACTTTTTGAATTTTTGAACATCTCAGTGGATCCTGAAGCATGCTGATTGCAAGTAGAAGTAGTTTACATCAGGAACTCTTCTCTCTGTGCATGTGCTTAGAATATCACCTCTTCAGTTTCTTCATTTTTGTAGTTAAGATTTGGTTTTGGCAGGGTTGTGTTTTGTTTTGTTTTGTTTTTTTTAAGAAAGAACCAACTTAGTTTTTCAAACATGAAGTAATTCCATATTGTTTCTCAACCTATATGTAAGAGAAGTCTGCCCTTGGTGTCTCGACTGAGAAATGTTAGTCCGTTCTTTTTAGTTGTATTGCAACTTCTGTTTGTTTATGTGATGGGAACCTGAGGAAGTCATGCGTCTGTGTGTGGAGGTGGATGCTGAGATAGTAAATTTTCTTTATATACACTCTTTTTTCTATCTGTGTTTATTTATTTACATTTATTTCTTAATAAAATACAACCTATCTTCACTTTCACTACAATTGTTTTTTATTATAATATTGCCAAAATATGAGTCCAGTGTACTGATACTGAAGAGTTGGATGCTTGGATGTCTTCAATACTCATCTTAGTACAAAGAAAATGACACAGAGGGGCTGATACTTTTCATCTAAGTGGAGTCCATTACTATATAGCATTTAATCAATAATTCAGTAAAATAAAAAATCATAGAGTCAGTGAACAGCATTTCTAAACTTGGAAGGTTGAAGAGAAATTAGTATCTTAATATTTCAAGATGTTTGTGCAGTTTATTCTCCTGCTATTCTTCTGCTTTTCTAGGGCAAAAAATTCACAATGACTTTGTTATTCATGGAGATTAACATAAGCAGCCATAACTGTATATTTAATTCCAGTGTTGAATGACTGCAATAGCATTCTGCAGAAATAAAGAATTTTTTTTCTGAGTATTTCCTCGATATGAATATGCTGGAACAGTAGTCTACATAACTCTGAATGTAATTGTTTAAATGCTTTAATTAAATAAATCAGTTTAATCAAATGATAGAATATTGTTTTGTTTTCTGGCTCATTTTTTTTTTTCAAAGAAATAGTTCTTAATTTGCTAAAAAAGGTAATCTCATACAATCTTTTAAGGAGTGTACACCTGTATTAAACAATTTTTTCCATTTCTATGGCTTAGTTTTAATTGGTCCAAGCAACCTATTCCTACATTTTTATTGTTATAAGCCTTCCATTATTCAGTCCCTGTCTTTCCCCAAACAGACCCTCAAGTTTTTATGCTGACATTCACTTTCTAAATCAGGTTCATGCAGTCAAATAAGCAAAAAAATGAAATCTGCAATTGCCTGTGTGGCAGCTTCCTGTACGCAGCAGGTGAAATAGTGTTTTAGGTTTGTACATCAACTCAGAGAGGTGTCATATGTCTTAGGAAATATTACAGTGTGAAACTGCTATAGTTATGAAGGAAGTAATAGAAAACAAATTATAAATTGTATTTAACATAAATCGCAGAGTACAGAAAGTTGGATAAATTAGAAGAAACAGTATTTAGTGCTGTCATGATGTCAGTGCTAGGAAATTGAAGCTTATGAAGCAATTCAAATGGAAATGTACCATGTTCACAAGAAGAGCAAAAGACATAAGTGTTTTAATATGGAGCAGTAGTTTGCAAAGTATTTGTGTGATGAGAGGGTTGCAGTAAAAGAGGTTAATAATCAGGAGATACTGGGAGAACTTCCTTGACACTATTGTGATAAGAATAGAGAGAAATGTCTTTAAATGAAGTGTTTTAAAAGTACACTGTTGAAGATAAGACTTAGATTTGCCTGAGTGTGCGGAAAGGAACAGATTGAGCATAAACAATAAGCTAGGAATAAATACCAACTACTGCAGATAAATTGTAGTAGTGGGGCATTCTGCAGAAGCAGAAACAAGTAGCAAAATAGAAAATAATGTGTGAGAATCTCCAAGTATGAAATCGTGTTTTCCTTGAATTTAGAAGCTGAAATTTGTACTGTTTCAGTGGTTTAGGAATCTCAGTGAAGGGGTTCAGCTTTTGCATAATCTAATATGTTCGATTAGAAGAAGACATCAAAGAGAGAACACAGAAAGCACAGGCTGAAATATGATAACCACTGAAGCAGAGGGACCTAGTAGATGAAGAGATTAGAGAAGAGAAGGAGGTTTTCAGATGGAGCAATAATTACAGTAGATCTTATTTGTAGTCTGAAAAAAATATTAAATACCTGGTAAAAACAGAAAAAGGTACAAGTTTTAGAAAAAAAAAAAAAACAGCAATTTGTTTTTGCTTTCATTATTTGCTTTAATAATTTTTGAAAGACATTCACTTATACATTGATCCATCCTCTCAGGTTCAAAACTCATTTTGATGTAAGTAAGAAAGCATGTTTAAGCATCAAAAAATGTTGGCCATAACCTGATATGATAGCCTTGTAGCGAAATTCTATTTCATCTTTATTCAGCTGTGAACTGACTCAGACACCACTATAAATATTTTTATTTCATTCATTCTGGCCCTAGAGATGGAAGTCAATGTAGTCAAAAGTCACTCATGAAAAAGTAACTTCTGAAATTAACAAATCCAAACAGGATTCCTGTGTCACAAACAGGTTTCTGAGCTTCTAAGGTAAAAATATGTGTCCTACTGTCTGAAAATACCAGACATGAGTTGTAGATAAACATTATCTGGAGATGCTGTGATTTTTGGTAAAAAGATCTCTATATCAATTACTGCCACATGATACTACCAGCTGTCTAGAAATCACATAGATATTGCTACTATACATGTGTTCACTGCATACCTGTAAGCATGCTAAAGACCACTCTAAATACCATTCTTTTTTCAAAACAATTTGAGACTGTAGTGATTGCTGCGTAATACTTAGATGTGTTTAGTGACAAAGTAGACTTCTGACAAATGTGTCAAGCTTTTTGTGGAACAGAAGAAATTCTTCTCATTTCTCTTACATTCTTTTCTAAGTTTCTGGGTGGGTTTGGGAGTGGATGGTGGGGGGAGGGGACATAGTTTTTTTATTATTGTTGTTTTCCTGTCCTCACATATTTCACTTTTTTGCCTTGAGAGCAGGAACAAATCATGCCATTCTTACTTTCTGTTTTGTGTTATACAGACTGTGAAAGAAATAACACCATTTTTTTTTGGTTGGCTAACATGGAAAAATGAGACAAAAAGTTGGATTTTAGATTTGGGATTTCAAGATAATTTAAAAATGTGTCTTATGCACATAACATAACTGTATAGAAGACAGGAGAAAATATAAATCCTATATAAACATAAAAAGAACATATAATTTTATATAATATATAAATTTTTTATAAAATATAGAAAATATATAGATATTTATTATATATTATTATATAGTCACTAGGAATAAATTTTCTTTGGAGTTTGTACATTCAAACACAGACTTGCACACACACCCTTACAATATGTATTCCTAACCAATAATTTATGCCAGAATGCTAACAGAGAGGAAAAATGCAATGTATCAATACCACAGACAATAATTTTATGCCTAAGCTCAGCTACTTAAGTCCTATATTAAGAACACCATTTCCAGAATACATATTGAGAAAATTAACTATGCTCACAGGTTTTTTTTATTAAGGGAGGAAAAATTAGAATGGTCAAGAATTTCCAAACCCTGCTTTCACATTGGAGATCTTAGGTTTCTTAGCCTCTTACTTTATTTGTTTTTGAAATTAATTAAATCACCCTCTAAACACAAAATTTGAAAGATTGGATACAGTGCATACTTCTCCACACCTTTCTCTATGTCAAGAAACATATGACATATTATAGTTAGGCCTTTTATCTACCCATCATCAACAATAGATTTAAAGAACAAAGTTGCTGTGTTGAATTGGGGTCCTTAGCATCCTTTTGCATGTAAATTGATGAAGAGTGAAGTAGCTAACTGGGATTTACAACAATCAGAATTGATGTAGCCATAGTGTCTCAGAGCATGCCCAGCAAACAGATTTGACAGATGAAGCATGAGATTTTTCTGGATCCCAAAGTTCAAGTTCCTATGGGTTTGCATGTGGGTTTGGTGACCTAGAAAAGAATGTTGCTTTCCTGTAATACTAAGTTCCAAGGATCTTGCAGATGCCCATGCTTTTCTGAGTTCTTTATTTAGATGCCCAAATTTTGTAGGAAATTGCCAGTAGGTGGCCGTGAATGCTTCACTGTAACCTGCCCAAGTGCACAGTATGTGAGTGGATGATTAATTGGCAACACCTAAAAATCATTACTGTATTAATGCCAAATGTAAGACAAGTCCAATCTTAAATTCTTAATGTGTGTTTAATGAAAAAAAAAAAAAAAAGGTCAAAAAGATTGAATGCTTAGAAGCAATAATCTAATGAGGGTATGATACTTTAAATACCTCTGAAATTAATTTGGTTCTTGATGAAGTTGTGCCTTCTTTGATGTATTTCTTTTTTTTCTTAGAGAGTCTAAGGGTTGTCCCTATTTAACAATTAAAGATTATGGGTCTGATCCATTTCAAAGATGCCGATGCTTACAGCTCTTTGGAACTTCTGTGAGTGTTACTACTTCTACAAAATTAGGTCCAGGATTTTTAAAAAACCCATAGCCCTAATTTAAGAAATCTATCAAGCAAATGCATGTTAATGATACTGATACACCAGATTCTCAAACACATGATGTTCATAAGTGTAATACAAAAGTGACAATGCAGTGCTGTAATTCATAACACAGTTTATTTTAAAAATAAGAATTAAAGAGAGAGATGTTACTATTAAAAAATAAGAATATGAATGTGTTACAAATAGGAGAACAGAATACAGTTTTCTACAGCATTATAAACAAATTATTGAACATTGTCTGCCCATTTGGGGTAAAAAGCCACTATTAGCACTAATATGGAACAAGAATAATCTATCTAATAGTGTATATAATTTTAAGGAAGAAAAGCCTATTGTGAGCACTTTGATCTTCGTTTCTTTCTTGTTTCAATGGTGTTTCAATAATTAACATGCAAAAATAAATACAAATAAAATAATTTTTTTTTTAATAAAACCAGTTGTGTTTCAAACTGTTCAATCAAAAAATGAAAATTCAACTAAGGCAAATTGTTGAAAATCATTTTTGGAACTAACTTGTCAAGTTAAAAGTTTTTTGGTTTTTTGTTTTGGTTTGGTTTTTGGGGGTTTTTTTAGGTTTTGTCATAGATTATGGTATGTTCATCTTCTTTTGACACACAGACTCAGATTGGAGCTTCTAATATTGGTTTTAAATTCCTATATTGATTTCCCTTTTAATGGATAAAAAGACAACAAACACTTTAATAAATGCATAAATAATACTGATTCTGTTAATACGAAGAAGTAATTATTGTGAGAAAGATGGTAACACTGAACCAACTTTTCTGTACATACAGATAAGGAGAAAACTAAATATAATTTCTTGGGACATTATTCGTCATTGGAGAACATATGTAGAAGGCTCAATCTCCAGGACTGCTCTTATGAATTCACACAGAATGTCTCCTACTCGTGTTATAAATCAGCATCTTTCTTAAATGGAGAGTTGCAAAAGTACCAATGTAGTTGTGGACTTGGAACCTATAAATTTTCAAAATGCAAAAGTTAGAAAATTGTTCATAAAGTTAGAAAAGAAGAAATAGTTCCCACTTTAATAAAGGAAGATGATGAACAGTGCAATTAGAATTTTCTAATATTTGGCTCTGATTGAGCAATTCACTGTTTGACCTTTTTAGTAGGCCCTTACCTGATTTGTGTAGATACAGTGACTGTCCATCCAAGCTGTTCATTTTCTGTCTTCCTAAGGAGGTAATTGAGAGTTCTTTACATCAACTAAGGATAAATTCTTCTGCCTAAATTCTAGTCTGGAAGTGACTAGGAGGACATATATGACTTCACATGCTGGACCAGAACCTTGCCTAGTTTTAATAGAGTAACTATGTCCTTGACAACTGAACATATTCAGCCTAAGGAATGGATTTGGTTTGAATACTCATTCTCTATGCCAAGACAAATGGAGAGCACTACCAAGACAATGTATTTCAGAGTATGAAATAAGCAGTTATGATACTTTAATAGTATTCCCTTAGAGCTAAAAGGTGAAAGCAATGAGCTCACTGCAAAGCCAGGTAAAATGCAAGTGAGGAATTATATTTTCCAGTTTATGCAAAGCAAATTTTAATTTTTACAGGTAAATTAAAATAATACTACAGGTAATATACCAAATGTCTTGAAAGGTGAGTTGGTGAATAGCCTGTAACTTCAGTTTTTGTTGTCAAAACATGAATGGAAACTATGGCAGTTCTGACATCTCCCTCCACCAGCCCTTTACAGTTATTGGTAGTTAAAGCATTCATAGTGGGCAAATGGAATGATGTTAGGTGAGGTCACCTATGCTCCTTGCTAGTTCAAGTGGTCCTGCAGTTTACCAACCAACTTCTAGCAACTGCTGAATTCATCTGTCACTGAGGAAAGAAAAATCTTTGACATGGAAAAAAAAAAAAAAAAAGAAAGTTTTCTGATGTCTCTTAAAAACCCTGACTGGAGGGTACCAAAAAGACATAACCTGTAAAGTTGATGTATAAGGGTAGAAAATAAAAATTTGAATGTCCCCATGCAACAATTATGCTTGCTCTGTGGGCTCTTCCAATTCGGGTATCCTCTTCCTTATGTTTCAAAACATATCCATTATAAAGCAGAATGGTCCGAAAAACTGAAAGATCTACAGAACTGTGCATTTTTTTTCCCCATAATGTCACTGCTTTGTCTTTAGATGCCTTTTATGATCCAAAAGCAGGTAGTAATTTGTGAAAAATAGTATCATATATGCAATTTCTTTGGAATCCAGTATCAGAAATTGCCATTAAAATGCCTTAATAGATCGTATCAGTAAAAGACAGATCAGAGTAACAAGATTGCCATGTGTCCACTCTTGCATATAATGGCGATCATTTTTTTAACCTTATAGACTGGTAAATAGAATTATAAGTGTAAAGGTGTGTATATTTTTAATTATAGAAATAGCACAATAAGCAACATTCATGGCAGCTGTGACAAGCAATTTATGTATAACATATATCTCTATATGAATTGCATGATTTTATTTCCCAGTAAAATAAATTTATTCAGAAGCCAAATATTACATCCCAACAATGAAGAAAAACAATAAAATTAAAAATAGTTTTAAATTATTTTTTAAACGTATCAAAGTAATTTAGAATAGTCGGACTCTTTGTATAAAAATAAAGTAATTGCCTTTTTTTCTTTTGTGAAAGGCAATGGGCTCCAAGTTTACCTAAGGAATCTTAAAGAAAATATATTTTAAAATAATGATGACAGACAGAAGTATCTCTTTTCCTCCCCAGGTAAGAAAGAAGAATGTTCTCAGCTGGATACTCCTTTAGATGAGAAATTACAAAGGAGAAAAGACTTCACAGACCGATGGCTCCATGCACAGCTTTTGGATTATGAAGCAGCAAGTTCCAGAAATACGAAGTGGTGAGGTCATCGCCTTTAAATTAGATTTTTTTTTATTTTAAATTTTTCTTGTAAAGTGAAACCTAGGTTAATAGTTCTAAAACAAACATGACTTTTCAGCTAGCAGACAGTACACCATATTTCCAGGTCCCAAACATGTCACCCTTTGAAACTGGTTTAGCAGCCATTGTACAGATACTACTTCCACAGTGAAAATTAAATGATAAACAGTTCAGAATCTCATGATAAATAACTACATAGTTTTACGTTAGCAGTGCAGTGGTTTTTAGACTGTAAAAAGTGTAGGAAAAAGTTCTTATTCATCATATAACATTATAGATATATATTATGCATTTATGTAATTAGATCAACTGTTACATTAGATATATTGTTAGATTTGATTAAGGAAGTAAAATTTTTTTTTTCACTAGATAGAGTGTATTTCCATTTTGTCTTCAAAATGTAAGCCAAACTTTTACATCTTCATAGTATACTGTATTAAAATGTTGTAAACATGCTCCTTCTATATTCATTTTTGATTATTAAACAGGTAAGATATCAACACAATTAAGCTAAAGGTTAATATTCTCTAAACTAAAAGGAAGACATAGTAAGTATACTTTGGTCATAAATTCAATATAAACCGCTGATATCTTAATGAAGTCATTAGTAGATACAATGCCAAGTACCTCTAATAAAACCAAACAAAGTGTCAGTAGGCAAACAATGGATTTAGTGTGTGCCTTTGGTCATTATTTTCATTTAAAATGTATCTAATTTGTAGTTAAATGGGCGGCATATTGTTCTGTCTTGTGTGGAAAAATATTCCAACTATCTTGTTTGTATCAATGACCGTAGAAAGTATATGAAGAATATGTTCCTTAGGAAAAATTTATTTGACTTTGCAAAAATGTTTGTCTGTCAGTCATGTTCCATAGTAGTGAAACACTCCCAAGTGTTTAAAATAACTTCCATGACTTTTAATTTGAATGAAAATGCTGGAACAGAATATGTAATGCTGTTTGAAAGTAAGAAGGCACTGAAATTTATAGAAGAATTTTCTTAAATATTATTATGCTACCTCTGCAGGTCTGTGCTATGCACTAGCATTTGTACTGACATTTTTAAAGGTTGTGATATCATTTTTTAGTGTGGCAAAAGTCCAACTGATTCCATTGGAACTTCACTGATAGACTGTTTATAACAGCTGATATATTTAGGTAACTGAGAACAATTTTATTCCTACATAGAGTATTATGACAACTGGTTTGCCTACAATACATGTCAACACATGCAAAAATTCATGCATGCTTGCATTTATTGATATTTATATTTTAACTTAGTTTTCTATCTTTCGAATAAACAACTGTAAATTATTTATTGATTTTAATCTTAAGTACATAAAATTTAATACTAATTACTCCAATACTCTATCAGTTAATGTTAATTTATCTGATGCATTTTAATAATGGAATTCTTTTTAAAAAATAAACAGATTTCTTTCCAGGAATAGATTCTGTGCAGGTATTTTAGCGAATCCAGTACAGTGGGACATACTTAAATTTCTATTCTATGGTTTTCCAGCTATCGTTTTTTGCCTGAGTTAGATCCTGCAATATGTGACAGTAGACGAGTACAACTTGTGGTAAGAACTTGTTTCTTTGTGGGATTTTGCAGAATTCAGGTATTTCCAATCCATACTTTGTGTAAAAAAGGAGAATTTTTTGATTAATGTAATTCTTTACCGTTGTCTCATTTGGCAATCAGGTTACCCATTGATGGAGATCAGAAGTATTTTAGCATAAAAACGCATGTTTGTACATAGAGTTCTAGCGTTATGATATGACACTGAGTTTGGTTTTGAGACATCAAATGATACTGTATACTTTTAAAAGCTTCTAAACTAACATTTAAAAAAAGTGAAAAAAATTTAAATGTTTTTCTGTTCCTATTACATTTTTCATTGAAAACCTGCATTCTTGTCAATTGAATTTTAAATATTCTCAAATTCTGTATATTACATAACTAAATCACTTTAATATGCCTTCATTGTCATTTATTGAAATATAGTAATTTGGAATTGTATATTAATGTGGTAACATTATGAAAAACATTGCATAAAATTAGACCTATTACAGCATTTTCTATATTTTTTTACATCATCAAATGCCTTTTACTCTTTTCATGAGTCACTCTTTTTGCAGAATTTTTTTTTTTTTTAATATTTTCTAAAATGAGTATTTGTGTAGTTTGGCAGGAGGTAGAATATGAGCAATTTACCAGTCTGAAGGTTTGCCAAACAAAAAGACTCAGTGTCAGAGATACAAAAAGGTCCTTTAATAGCAAGCATTGATGATGCCTACAAGCCAATTTATACTTGCTTCATTTCTTTATATATACACTTTACATTTTATTGTCAAATTAGCAACATTCTTATTATGTGAGATTTAAAAAATGGAGCAAAAACTTAGAAATTATGCAGAATTAGTGTTTTATACCCATATACATGATGTAAAATATTGTATAAAAAGTTTTTCCCAGTTAGCTGATGTGTCATATGGCTCATTTTGTTCTCTGAGTGATCTTGCCCTTCCTAATTTCTGTCTTCTTTACCTTCATCACCTATGGAATTTGCATGTTTTGGAAATAATTCCACAAACTTTTCTAAAATTCGCCTTTGAAAAAAGTAATAGATGTTACTGTTTTCTTCAAGACAGATTTTGTCAAATATTTTTCTCTGGCATGGGATGTGTCCAGTTCTTAGGTTCCTTTAAAGTTTAGGTGCTGAAATCATGAAGCAAGTGACCATTGTGGTAGGTTTCGATTGCAGCAGCACCAACAGTTATTTGTTAGGTCGAGCCTAAAACAGTAATTGATCTAATTTGAGAAAATCATAATCTAATAATGTTATCTAAATTACATATCATGTAATTATTGGTAAGCATATGTGTACATAGGTAGATTGTATGTTATTTACAATAAGCGGTTCTGTCCACAAGATAATGCTGCAATCCCACAATAGTATTATGTGGTGTGTCCACATAACTGGCAAAGTTATGGAATTGTCACAGCCTGTGCCACATAATTACATAGCTGTTCCACATGAATGAAATACAGAGAAAATTGCAATGAGGGTTCAAAAAATAGAAAATGCAATAAAATGTAACTCTAATGCAGAAAACAGTACTATATCGGCAATGAAATAATGATGTGGTTTGTACGCACAGATGGCTGAAGAATTTTGGTTTTAAAATTTATGAGTTCTTTTTTAAAGGTTGAAATGTAAACAACTCCTACTGTTTTTGCACAGTAGGTCAGTTAAAAGCTATAAAATCATGATAAAATGAGGTTAACACTTAGCTTCAGTCAGTATCAAAAATTTCTGGTAAACTGAAAGAAGAAAGGTGAAAATATACATTAAAATAACAGGAAAAAAGAATGAGAGAGAGAGGGAGATTTAGAAGAGGAAAGCATTCCTGGGCATTTCCAGTAGTTTAGTCATATGTCATATGTCCGATCATGAAGATTCCTGATGTGTAAAGGATCCCTGATTTTCATGCGTTCCATAAGCCTGCATTCTGAAAGTACTAAGTTAATATAGTTTTAGAACTGCTATTTGTGCATATTCCAATAATTTAAAGCTTTCTCTTTTTTGGACGCGAAATGGTATTTCAATGGTTGCAAATTGCCAGTAAAATCTTAGTACTTCTCTCTGGGGACTATTCCTATGTAGTAATCTGCAATAAATCTAAGACCTTATTATCCTAATCTTGCTCATTTTGTTGATTTTTTTCCTACTAATACTACCATAGAAGTGCTTAGGAGGACATGCTGATTTGCAGTTTAAACTTCTTACTTTAAATTAATATGATTTTGTTAAATAACAAGTAGGATATACTTTCTGATTCTTTTTTGTATGAAGTTTAAGTTACCAACAGAGTTAACCATTTCACTGTTGATCAGTATCTCCAAATCATTTAGATATAACTTGAATTTAAAAGTATATTTTTTATCTGAATGTTACAGAATATCTTGATAATTTTACATAGGAATAGACAAATCTACAGATGCAGAGCTGTGTTCAAGGCAAAGATTCCTCCTGTCTGAACTTAACTTCTAATTAATTGGAAAAAAAGGTTTGCAGTAATGCAATGAAGGGTATAAAATCTGAAGAGCTGACTGTGGAGATCACTACAGATGGCAGTCCCATACTCCGCTCTGAAAAAAAACAAAAAACTGTACCAATATCTTAAATTTCTTCCAAAGTTTGGCTCTAAGCTATAAATGTAAAAGGGAAGGTTTTAATTAGTTGCAGAGGACTTTCAAACAGCTTCTTTACAAACCTGAAATTAAGTTTGCTCCAGTGATTAATACAACCTTAAATATTACTCTGTATAATTGGGTGAAAACACTTATCTTTATTTGAAATAAAATGACAAGTATTTTATATCAGAGAGACAGATAGCCCTATCAAAATCTAGCATATAACCCTCAATATTGTTGTCTACAGGATGAAGCCTCACTTTCTATGATGGTAGAGATTGGGTAACAATACCATGGAAAGGCTAGCTGTTTAAAATACCATGGCCTCTTGGGTCTTTGGGAATTGGCACAGTAGAAAACTTTTACTGTGTATTGAAACAAGTTAGATGGAAGTAAGAATGATCAGTTCTCTTGGTTTCAATCTCTTTGAGCATCACAATGATTGCATTACTTCTACTTCTAAAAGCTTTCTATATAAAGATTTTGAATATAGAAGGTTCCCACAAGCTTAAAGCAACTGTAAATATTAAGTCCAAAACATGTAACGAATTGACAGGATAAACCATTACTCTTTTCAAAGTTTCTTGACACTCCTATAGAAGAGAAAATAAAATATTGATGTTATTGATGTTTGCTACCTGTGCAAAGCAAAACATTAAAATCCTAGTCATTAAATAAAAGGCCCACATCAGAAAAGAGGGAATAAACTTTCTGTGTGAACACAAAGGGTATGCAGTCACTAAGGAAGAGTGCAAAATCCCTGTATCTTTGGAGTTTGGGGTTTGAAAATGCATGGACTTTTTAATGAATTTTACATTAAACAGTGACTGAGTAAAGACAAGGAAATGAAACAGGTCTCCATTTCATCTGAGTTCTCTAAGTTAGACTGGACTACAAAGCCTGTCTGCATTGGTGTAGTGCTGCTCTTGGTACAGTGAGCTAGTTTGAACAGGAAGTCTGGAGATCGTCTCCTCCAGAATAGGCTACAACTTCACAGTAACAGCATTTTCCTGAGAAAATAGGAGCTGCAGGCTTTAACCCTCTGAGGAAGGAGTTGAGACCCAGTCTCTTGATACTTGATTGAGCCGTCATGCTACTACGATGTTATAGAAAATTTGGTGACATTACCACTAGCATAGTCTTTCCTTTTCTGTAGTTTGTTTGGTTTAATACTTAAAAAAAAAAAAAATTAAAAAAAAAATTAAAAAAAAATAAAAATGCATTCTACTCAGTTAGGCACCTATCTTCTGAAAGACACCTAGCTTTTCAGCCTAGATACAAAGGAAAACCTGCTTTTCTGGACTCCACTTCTGAAGGTCCAGAGACTAGAAAATTATATCTTTATGTTCAGTACTTTCAGCTGACTGACTCTACACTGGGAATTTTGTAGATTGTTCATCTGCGGTGTCTTATTTTTCCCCATCGTTGTTACTGGTCCTTACTATCTAGTCAACAGTATTAGATGGCTGCGTTTGGTATTGAATAAGTTTTCATTTCCTTCTGGACTTAAAGGAAAGTTGTTTCTGCAAAACTAACAGTCTACAATTTACAGTGTGTGGTATCTTCCAGGTCAGAGTTTTTAAACTTTGCCCTACATGTTCCCAAAATACCATTGCTAAAATGAAAAATACAATTTTCATTTCTATTTTGTCATATTTGTGTGCAGGTAACATGCCTCATGCCAAAACATACCACCACTGGATGTTGGAAGTTTATAATTAATATAATACTCTTTCCTAAAGTATAATTAAAATGCTGTCTGATAGTTATGGCTAATTAGCAAAAACCTAAAAGATTAAATTACTTACTGGGCCTTTGACTGATTGAAGTGATATGTGTCCTGGATAAAGCATAAATATTGCAGGAAATAATCCAATATGACATCTCTGACATTCAACTATAACTTAAATTATAGACTGGTCAGTAAATGATCTTAAGCTGTTTAAGGTTTCATCAGCCGTCTGCAAGATTGATTTTCTTCAAAATTACTGTACTAAAATGTTTTCTTTTGTTGTTGCATTGACTCAGATGACAAACCACAATTTTAAGATCGGCTCTTATTTACAAAAATGCTTTGACATAGTGCATTTGTTCGGCCTAGGCAACAAAAAAGGATTGTGGTATCATTTTGAAGAAGGTTGTTTGACAGACCCTGTTTGTTTATTTGGAGTAATGTGAGCTACATTCAGAAAATGTTATATTTTGTTTCATGATTGTGTACATTCTCTCCCACTGCTTCCAGGCAAGCCCTGTAAGCAGAGAAGACATGGATTTAGAACTTGTTTCCATGGCCAGTGGAAGTGCTTTGACTGAGAACAGAGAAAAAAACAAGCCGCCACACAGACACTCAACAAGATCTTTGAGTAAGTGATTTTTTTTTTCAATATCGGTATTAAAGATCACTTTAAAATGATAGGTGGATCTGAGTATGCTTGGAATCCTTAATAACACATGCTATTTCTCTTTCTATTTCTTTTTTACCTAAAGCCTTTTCATACATTTTCTACAGTTCTGTCTAGAAATTACACCTTTAATATCAATAGATATTCCTCTTGTGATTTTAATCAGATGTTCCCAGTGCTGTATTCTTGATTTTCTGATGTATGAGTTCTTAAAAGATTTTCTTTTCCCTAAATTATAGTACAATTTGTTTCTTTAATCTTCATCTGAATTTTTTTGCTAAAGAGCTTTTAAAAATGAAGCTTTTGTTAGCTGAATACCACAACACATGTTAAATCCAGGCACAGATTTCTGTCATGTTCATTACCAGTTACACTGTAATATATGATTCCAATCAGCTTACTATAGCTCAGTAGCAGAGGATCCCGTTAAAACCTTATATTTTTGCCACTCCAATGTCATAGAACTTAACAAAATAATATATATATAAAAAAATGCTTAAAAGTCATAAAAGTTTAGAATTTTAAGTTTCATGTCTTATTTTGTGTAATACAATGTTAATATATTTCTGATAATGACATACTTTGTCATTTGTGTACAATATCATTTTCAAGTAACTAAAACTCTAAACCCCCAAAAATGTACATTATAGAAAATATAAGCTGTTTTGAATTTCTGGCAAAATTATCAAAATTCCTAAAACGTTTTAAGTAGTGAGTTTTCTTGAAATGTTTTATGTCAAAATAGGAATTGGATTGTTCTATAAATTATATGTAATTACTTGATTGGCTTTTTGATTATGTTTCCTATATGTTGACTTTTTGCTTTCAATGAGAAACAAATTAAAATTCAAGAAAAACATGTAAAAATATTTGATATCTATATTTTCTTACATACTTTGTGAAGGCTTTGGAATAAAGATTTATTTACATTATATTAATTCATCACAGGCAAAAAATAACAGTAAGTACAATTTGTTTGTACTTATTCACTTGATTTACATTCCTAAAATTAGATTAGATTAAATTTATCATCATAGTCTAAGTTAATTGTATCCATGGAGAAAGAATATGATTCTTTCTCTGTGCCTGCCATCTGAGAAAAGAATGAATTCTGTCCTGAGTTTTCTTACTTCTCTCCACCGGTTAGTGATGAAGCCAGACCATTTAAATTAGATGAGATTCCTAACTGCTAAGATCCTGAATTTAGATGAGATAACTCATAGCTGCTGATGTCAGTGGCAAAATTATAATTATATTCATATATGCAGAATAGAATGCATTCCTATCTTGAATAATTGAATTAAATTCATATTAATGTATAACTGCTGTCTAGATTGTAACCTACACTGTTAACTCCATCCAGAAAAATAAATAAAAGTTCTTTTGACAAATATAGACAAGTAGAACTTGCCTCTGTTAGGAGCTTGGGAACAGGATTTTTGGGGAGGGAAAGAAAAAAAGTGTCATTGTAGTACACTTTCAATAAGTAGAGACTAGGAAAGGAGCAGGAACAATCAACTGGCAGAATTTTAAGTGTGTGTGAGAGAGAGCCGATGCAGTAGGTGGGGGGCAGAGAGATAGAGTTTGCAGTAATATAAATATACTTCCATAAAATACACATCTACTACACCATAACTGCATATTCATTCTCCTTTCAGTAGTCCAAGAACTAAGCTAAAAAAGGCCCTGGTCTTATGCCTTTTTGCATATGTTTCGTCATGTGTGTCTATATAAATTTTATCATTATGGATTTGAGAAATTAAACTGTGATGATACATTCAATGGTAACATATATTATATATAAAACCAAACATAACTATTGCCTTTGTACATTTCACATGCAGTGTATCAATGTGCTTGTTCCATTAGTTCTGTTTGCCAAAGACTGTTGCTTTTTCAATGATCAAAAATAAATTATTAGTCCTGTGGGATCCTTAATCTAAAAACACTACAAATTTGCCTGTACTTAGAATCTATTTGTTGTAAAATGCTTTCCTGTTGTATGTTCTCTCTTGATTTTGCTTTCTAAAATATTAAATGAAGATGCCTAAAAACTATTTAATTGATTTAGTATGTACATACCTTTTGAGTTAACCTGCAGTTGTATTACAGATTATAATAAAGATTCTGTGACCTTAGAGGTGCTGTCATTTGAATAAATTGTTAAATCATGTTCCTTATGTATATAACTTGTAATTTAGAAATTGTATCCGTAAATTTGTGAGATCTTTCAGCTGGAAATTGAGGTCTAAAAGTGCAAGATAAATTATTCTGAAGTATACTTACTAAAAAAATCCAAAATGTATGTGATACTGAAATAAGATGCTTTTTATATGTATTCCAGGGAAATGTAGTATGAATTATCATGTCTTTTTAAAGATAAAACATGTAACACTTCACAGTTATTATCCTTTAATTCACAGGGGTTTTTAGAAAGGCTAAGTCAAGGGTTTCAGAAAGATTTTGGGGAACTTCCTGACTTTTATATACTTTATATATATTCCAAAGGTGGGTTCTTTGAATTCTGGGTTAAAAATTATGAAGTCTTTTATAACACAAATTTACTATTTTTTCTGAAAAATTTGGATGGGATAGAGTAATCCTAAACTAACTTAATTCTGTTCTTTGACAAAGTTAAATTTTTTAAGTAATAAAAGATACTTTTAACATAGTATATCTCAGTTTAAGGAAAGCATTTGTTTACTTTAAAGTAGTATATTTGGTTCCCTGTTACACTTTCAAAGGGAAAACTGCCTGTTAATTAAATTGACCCAGTATTAAGAAAATAAAGCTAAAAAAAATATAAGTATAACCTAAAGAAAGAGTAGCCATTGTTCAGTTGTACTAATTATTTATCTGTATAATTTAGGACCTTGCTTCTGTTGTTGGCCAATACTTTATGATCTAAGAACATAGTACATTAGGTTTCTTCTAGAAATCATAGTTATTGCTCTCTGATCTCTAGTAACTATTTTTTCTTTTCTGTTTTGTGAGACGATTTTTTTGGGTGGGGTCAGTTTGGGAGTTTTTTTGTCCATTCTTGTCTGACCACTGCTAAAATCCTAATCTCTGTGGTACTTAGTCCCAGTGAATTGCAAAAGTGGTTATGTTAGTATAACCTTTTGCTGATTATATTTTCTGCCTTTCATTTTCACATAAATTTACCTTGCTTTTGTTTAAAAAAGGACAGGAAAAATTCTTTTTCCCTGATGAATAGTTTTTCTGTGATACACATACGTAAGACATGATGGTTAATGGCTTATAGTCACAGTTATGTAAGATACAAATATCCGTCCTATAATCACTGGTATTTTATTAACTCCATCAACATTGGTGTGAATTTCTGGTTGTATTTTCTGTTTTAGTATTTTCCTGAACACCAGTAGTGTAGTCATCACTAAGTTGCAAGATGGACATGAAAATATTTTGCAAGAATTAGAAGTTAAGGATTTTTTAATATCTGACTAGATAGGATGATTTTTTAATATACTAATGTACAATTTGTGAATAGGTTATGACAGTCATCAACTACCTTCTATCATCCTAATCTGTTTCTGGCCAGCCAGTGTTGCACCTTTAGATAAATCTCCTACATATTTATGTTGTCTAACTGTCTTCACAATTTTGTGGTTTTCTTTTCTCTGCGAATTTAAACTTTATTTTCCTTGCACTTGCCTTGGGAACTGCAATCTTTAGACAGGGATTTTCAGAAGAACCAGAATTTTATAGTGGAATGCTATGATGGCTGTGCCTCTAACTGTTATTTCACATATTGCCCAGAGTTCTTAATTCTTCTTTTCCCTGAATTCTAGCTTTTCAGAGAGTCTGTGATATCAGTAAAACACTGCTTTCCAGGGGAAAGAAAATTAAATAAATTAGGATCTGAACTTTGTCATTCATTCATCACTCTTAGTTAAAAAATGAAGTCTGGTATATCTTCACTGAAAAACATTATCACTTTAATTTCTCATATAAATTAAAATCTTACTATTTTGTTAGTGAAATTAAATTAATGAAGCTTAATTATGCATTTCTTACAGTGGAAAGTCTTCAAAGAGAAAAAAGAACATGGTAACTTTTCTTTCTTTTGGTATCTTTCTCAATTCTTTTTGCTATTGACATAACTCCCACCTTGATTTCTTTTGCCATCCTTCTTTTGATAATGAGAGGCCTTAGAAAGTTTTAAATTTTGTTTGGGCAGTGTGTGGTACATCTTCACATTAAAAAAATCCTTCCTTTGCTGTTCCTTTCTTAGCATCACTGTTGTCTGTATATTCTAGTTCAAGGACTGCTGTCTTTCATTTAGGATTTGTGAACTTTCTGTGTGTAGTAAACATCTCATATTTAAGCTCTCCATATCATTATTTATATTTTACCCAGGGGTCTCTTGTGCATATTTCTTTTCTTCTTTTTTTTTTTTTTTTTTTTTTTTATTGGAGAGACAAAAATTTTTTTCTTAAATTTATTATATATGTATTAAACTATCAAACAACATATACCTAATCTTTTTGAACAGACTACGGAATGATATTTTACAAGATGCTGCTTAATTCACTTTGAGGTTGCATATTAAAAAAATTACCTAAATGCAGATTTTAAAAGGCATTTAGAACTTGCTTTCATTGAATTTAACAGGCTAGGGAGAAAACGATATATGATCTCATGTAATTTCATCATCTGTGTTTTCAATTATGAACATAATTCAAGAACAGATATACAAAGACATTTCCTAAATTTTGAGTGCTTAATTTTACAGGCTGATAGTCTTCTGCTAAGGCTTTGGAGTTCTTTGTTGTGGGTGTGTTGTTAGTTTTTTTTAAAGAGGAACCAAATTTAAAAAAAAAAAAAAATTAAAATCCCTTCTGAGATACTGGCTTATCGTTCACTTAGGTACCCACTGGCAACTTGTACATGGTTACCCATGTAACCTTTAGACCAATGACAAGGCTTTCTGTCATATGATATGAGTCAATAATAACAATTTTAGGTTTCCTTTGCTATGGGATATTTTTCAAGTAGATTCAAAACTATTTCTCAAGTCAATGCACTGAAAGGTCCAGTAATGAATGTTGGGCTACTTCAGGTTGTTACACTAGATGGTAAAGATGTGTCTATAAGGTCTTCTTCCCCAAGTCAGTCTTTCTTTCCTTGTTTTTACTTCCTTCTAATTTTTCTCTTGTCCACTGCTGTCTTTTCCACATCTGCATTCTGTAATCCTTTCTTTTACTGTGAACAATTCTTGTTTCTGCTCCTCCAACTTCTTATTACACCATAAGCTTCCTCTCTCATCCACTCTTAGTCTTTCTTCCCACATATGCCAACAAGTCTTTTGTTTGTTTCTACACATTCCAGTCTGATTACCTTTTTCCTCTCACACTATGGCCCTTCTTGTATCCAGATTATTCCTGACAGTATTCCTGACATTCATCTCCTAGTTTAGACTTCCTCCAAATCTGGCCTGGTTTGGTGTCCTGGTTAGGCAGATTTTGTGTCCAGACTCATAATGTACCTATTCTTTGTATCTTTCCTAATCATCACCTCTCTTTTCACTTATTTTGATTATGTAAATTCTGAGAATTATTAAGGGATCACCCTAGTGCCCCATAATCCATCTTCTTTATTCTTATTCAGCTCCTCTTTACCAATTCTCAACTTTCTTCTTCCTCATATTTTTCTCTCTGCTCTGTGTCAATTTGTCAAGTCATTCTAGTGTTTTGTGCCAGCTGTGCTAGGGTATTGTTTGCCAAGTTAGCTTTAGTTTCTCCTACATGGATTCCAATTCAGTCTCATTTCTCTGTTGAATTTTAGTTCCAGCTCTCTGCTTGCTTTCTGTCTCCTTCCTATAGGAGCGTTGATTCTTACCTCTCTCCATGGTTCCTGTACCTATGCTCCATCTGCCACAGACAGCATGGAATAAACAGGCTTTTAAGTTCCCTGACTTAACATGATCTTCAACATTATCTTTAGGAATAGTCTTGCTTAGCTTCGTATAATGTCATAGTAAAGCATGTTTCCATGCTAACTGATATGTTAGTGAATATAGACCAAAAAATCAAGAACTCCTTCTCTGATCATGGGAAAACTTCCATTTGTATATACTTGATCCAAATTTGGACATATCCTAAAAGGAAGGCTCAGTTACTTGGCAGATTTCAAGTCCCCTCTGCAAAGGATAACATAAATATTTTACATATTTTCTTAGAATTGACCAGCGTTTCAGAAAACTTCAGCCAAAGGCATGTCCTCAGTATGTAAAATTTCACCCCAAATGGTCAGAATTGGGGAAATACATACGAAGCTGAAACACAAGATTAATATTCAGCTTTAATAACCAACGGTGCTGAAAGTCATGTTTGCAGTTAGAAAAAATGTTATATTTTACAGGAATGTATTTGGAGCACTGTTTTGATTATGTTTATTTTAAGTGTGTGAAATGGAAATTAATAAATGTTTATCAATTATTCTTGTAAATGCTTATCTCTCTAAACTCCTTCGGGTGACTGAATCACATTTTAGAGTGCAGATTATTCAAGTATGTAATTGTCAGCAGGATCTAGTTAAAACAGCATCAGTGTTTGATAAACAAATTTAAGTTCACTGTTTCTACAAAATTTTAAGACTAGTCTCTAGTCCTACCAACTTGAACTCAAGGAGATTTATAGACAAAATTCATCATTTACTTACACAAAAAGAATGTTAATCATTAGTATATTCTGTCTTCAAATCTCCATACAGAAAGAAAATGTATCTTTACATATCATATGGGATTTCATATAAATTTCTCATGAGGCTTTTCAATGCTATTTAAATATAATTTTGAAATAGAAAAATATAATTTAAAATTGCAATGCAATACTTTTTTATGTAAATAGTTCAACTAAAAAAAAAAATTTGATTTGACTTCAATTTAACATTATTAAAAAATACCTTTTCTGATATTTAACATTAACTTTTTTGATATTTAACATTCACATTTTTCACAGACCTGCTGAACCTACCTTCTTTCCAGAGCTTAAATTGTTGTAAATGCTTTGCTGCTAAGGATTCGTTCTGGTCACTTTCATTAAAATGTTGAAGTTTTTCTCCATGCCTTCTTATGTTGTGTTTGCTTTTAAGTAATACAATATGGTAAAGACTTTGAAATAAATTATATCTCCAGACACATGATGTTAGGTGGATCGATAAATGCCTTATGACGTCTACTATGCATCATAAAATTTCTATCATAAGCTGTTTAACAAAGCTTTTCTTCTTGGACACCAAGAATTGATTCAAAGCACTTTACATATTGCATTACTTATCAAAACAGAGGATATGTTAGCCTTGACATTTGTTAAAAGACCCAGCCTTTAACAAAAAAGAGACCAGAACAAATCAATAGCAGAAAACAGATTAAACAACCAAAAAGTGACTGCTTAGAAATAAAAGCATGTGAAGTTCCCCAAGACAAGCTTTCAGCACATACTCAAAAGAAGTGGTTACTTGATATATATAGGCACCTGAAAGTCTCTCAGACTATATTGCAGCTTCATATAGTAAATTGCTACGAGTAAGTGAATGTACAGTAAATAACTGTTACAGCCTGTCATCCAAATACTGATTTGGGATAGGAGAAATGAAATTGCTTTTCTTGGCTAAGATTTGTTCCCATATCAGTTGGTATTGGAATGACTATGTATCATGTTAAATTATACTTAACACACTTGCCAGGTTCTATTTAATTCTAGTATAAGTAATGGTAATAATACTAATAATAGTTGTTGCTGTCAAAAATATCAATACTGTATATAGTAAACCCAATGTCTTTTTTATATTTCATGTTTAGTAAAGATACTTCGCTTATATTTAATAAAATATATTTAATTTCTATTTAGTGAAGGTACTAAAGATAATATTTTGAAGCCATGTGAATCTTTCTGTTGTTGCCTGTGGGTAAGGCCCACTACAAGTACAATTAAGGAACATAACATGAAAGAAAAGTATTATGACCATGCTTGCAATTATTCATAAATCACAAATACACATGTACATACCTATATGTGTATGGATGCATATTAATGAAATATATGCTTTACAGATCTCCTTATATTTATAGAAAAATATGACAATAAATGTCAGCTTTTATTTTATCAGTCAAAAAAATCTGATAATAGTAATTTTATTCACTCATATATTTTATTATGTGAACCATTCATTTGCAGGGCACATTGCAGTTTAGGGGAAAATTGAGGTATTGCAATTCCAAGCTTTCTGTAAAAACTGTTTATGACATTAGTAATTCTGTAAGACAAAAACAACAAATAACAAGTGAAACAAACATAATAAAGATTCAGCTGCCTATTCATTTTGATGTATTTTGGGGAGTTGGGCTTGGGTTTTGGTTTGGGGTTTTTTTTTAGAAAAACAAGATTGTGTTTCGAAGGAACATTTCTAAGGTCAGATTATTAATTCAGTGGTATTGTCATCCCTTACCAGGCTTTCGTGTTCCATCATTCCCTCAATCTTGACAAAATTCTAACTATTTGCTAATGGATTACTAATGGAAAAAATTACCTGTTTGAAAACTGTAGAATCAGAAAACCTGTTGTAAACACAAGTATTGACATGTCAACTCCAGAATTTTTTTAATTGATAGGCATTTTTCTTTTTACTTCTTGCAAGATTCTACCTAGATGCTTACTTTACACTTAAATACAAAGCTGCTCTTACTTGACATGTGAAATGCTCAAACCTAAATTTTCCCTGGAATAGCAAAAGACATGAAGTAAAAGCATGATAATTTGTGGCCATATGTATGATGAATCAGGTAAACCCTATATTTACAATGCATTCCATTCATTATTGGATTATCATTATTGGACTAGATATTAGGAAAAATTTTTCCTTGAAGGGATGGTCAAGCACTGGAACAGACTGACCAGGGAAGTGATGGAATCACTGTCCCTGGAAATGTTCAAAAAACATGTAGATGTGGTGCTTAGAGACATTGTTTAGTGGTGGACTTGGCAGTGCTGGGTTAATGGTTGGACTTGATGATCATAGAGGTCCTTTCCAACCTTTATGATTCTATGATTCTATTCCTATGTTTTCATTTTAGTTTCTATTTGGTCTGTGAGAAAGAACTGCATATTTGACTAATACCTTCATTGCAAATGAGGTTTGTTTTATGACACGATTTTTCAAACATAAATAACATTTAAGTCACTAGCAGTCTGTAAGTTTAATGTCTGAGAAATAGTTATAATATGAATTGGAGTAAGAAAACTGCACTATGCTGGTATAACTCTTATCTGTGCTCGAGAATTCTTCTCCAGGGAATAGGCTGTTGGATTTCCATGCCAGCTCTGTCTTTCATCACTCCAGTTAGACTGATAACTGGAACAGCAGCATTGACAATAATACCCATCTCTTAGGAGACATCAAAAGTGCTTTATCAGAAGTGCAAGCATAATTATGTCATTCAAGGATGGAAAGACAAACATGTCTTGTAGATACTTCTTTCCAAATTAGTTGATCACTCTCTACAGTGTCTTTATTTTCTTTGGCTAGAAGGGCCGAGAACTGTGTGAAGGATGGAAAGAATGAATGTAGAGTAATTCAGTTTGTCTAGGTCAGAAGTGTATAGTAAAGTTTAAAGCAGACCTTATGAAATCTAATGAGACTAGATAAAGGGTCCCGTGACTGTCAGACTTTGGGGGAGCCTCTAATTTGTTAAACCCACATTCAAGGGTGCAGAGAGTCTACACCTGCAGAGTATCTGGGATTTTTGTGAAAATACCTTCAGGCAGATGAAATTTTTCTGCCCTATTACTGAGGGTCTGCAAATCCCAAGCAATGATTCTCACACACATATAAAATGTTATGTTGCCAGACAGCTTATATGCACTCAAGATTAACAATTTATTACATTTCTTGCACAAAATATTTGACTGTGCTACCCTCTAAACGATGTATGTATCAATTACAATAAAACATAAAAAAATAAATTTGTAAACTTTTGAATGAGGTTTAAACAAAAAGAATTCATCCTATAATAGATATGGCTGTTATTCTGCCAAAATGGGATGTTTTAGTAATTTATGAAAACTTTTCACAAGTTTCTTGCATCAAATTACAGCAGGTCTCTGGAATAATAATATAAATTTCATACTAATGTAAGGACAATATATTATTTCCAATGAATTGCATATTCTTATAAGTGGAAATCCATAAAGCCAACATGTAGATTTCTGAAGTCCATCATGAAACTAATATTTAGCAGTACACACAGGTTCATAAACAAGTGAGGTCATCAATCCAGAAATAATCCAGATCAGGCAATTAGGATGAGGTTTATTGACTATCTCACTACATGGACTGTTTTACTTCTAGACTAGTTTTCAAATTCATTATTGATAGACTTTTTCTAGCATTTGTGTTTATTCTGTTTTTAAAATAATGTAATAAAAAGTATTTTCTGTCAAAATATAGGGAAAAAAATAGCTGTTATTATTGATACAATCTTGAAGATAAATGCATAGGAAAAGCAGTCACAAGCGTAAGTTAGCCCCAAAATTCTTTTCCACTTTAAATGTGCAATGGCTAATTCCCTTTTTGTATTATTTTAACAAAGAACATATTCCAGCCTTAATTCTTTTTGTTGTTTAGCAATGTTTTCAATTTCAGAAAATATTTCCTTAAATTAAAGACATGCAATTTTTAAAAATGTTATTACCATGTTAGATTTATTTTGAAGTTTCACTAATTAACCACTTAATTTGCTAATTTGAGGGTTTCAGCCTTCAGTGAATACGTTATGGTTCCCAGGCAAAAGAATTAATGGAAAGTTCACCGCTTGATTAAATAATATTTTTTTTGCTCTTTAACAAAAACCTTTCTGCACTAGAAAGATCTACTACAATTTGAGGTGTTAAATAATCCAAAGGCAACAAAACTGGGAATTCTATAAAGAAAAGACATCAGCACTTTAAACATTTAGGAGATGCACCTAGAGTAAATTATATATTTGAAGAAAAAAGCAATTGATTACATTTGTAGAGCCATAAGAAGATGAATGGAGATAAAAGCTCTTGTTTTCCAAAAAAGAGTACTGTTTAGTAAGATACATTTGAATGATTTAAGAATTCATGGGAAAGGGAACCTTAGGCTCAAAAAAAGCTTGTGACATTTAGATCTAGCAGGCTACTGAAAAGCATCCATGAGGAACCAAAGAAACTCTTACTCTTTGAAGTTTATAGCTATGTTATATGTATTAGTAGATGGAATGATATTCAGGCATATGATTTAAACTTTGTTCTATATTTTTGCAACAATGTATCATAAGAAATTTAATTTTACTATTGAGAACTACTAAAAAAAGTTTAAATATCAAAAATACTTACTAAAAATATGTAGTGAGTAATATTTTCCTTTGAGAAGTGGCAAAAAGATGTTCATAACATTTGTATTTGATAAGCTAACTTCTTGATAGATATAGGCAATATAGATATATAGATATAGATATATAGATATTGATAGATATATAGATATAGATAGATATGGGTGATATAGAGAGAGAGAGATGGAGAGAGAGAGAGAGAGAGAGAGATAAGAGAGAGAGAGAGAGAGAGATAAAAACTGCTTAACTACTGTACTGTGAACATCGTATCCTTCTCTTGCAAAGTGTGAGTTTTCTTCCATAGATGCTTTCTTTCTTACAGATGCCAAAGAAAGGTATTTTCAGGCATAAGGTGTTCATTTATACCTTTGTTGAAGTCTACTGATTATTTTATTTAAAAAATTGTCTTAAGTATTTTGTAGAAACCATTGTCTAAATTACTCAAGCATCTGTATGCTTTACAATGAAAGATTGTTTCACATATTTCTATGTTTTCTTAAACTTGTGATGCCATCCAGCATCTAAGTTTAAGTATACTTAGACTATAAACAAAAGAAACCTCTCTTTAATTTGGTCTAACATAGTAAAACAATAATTTCTTAATTAGATATATCTTTTGAACTAGTTCTCCATTCACTTGAAGGATTAGTTTCAGTGTCAAAAGCATTGAGTATCTCTATAAGTGTTTAAGTTCAAAATGCACAGGTAATGGTGCTTTTAAAAACATAATAATTTTGTGTAGTAATTTTACTGTATTTTTAGAAAGGAGTTTAGTTTTTTTAAAGTACTACCTTGTGAAAATACTCGTATTACTTTTAAAAGTCAACAATACATAATTATAAAAGTTGGGTGCTGTCAAATTAGACATAAAAATATCATAGCCTTAAAAAATAATATGATACAGTGAAATTTGGGGAGTTTTGGTTGTTTGGTTTTTAATTTCACGTCTGTTTGTTGTTTAGAAAAGAATATGTCAACTCCAGAAAAATCATGTTTGGGTCCATCTCATAAAGAACGGATATCATTTCGAGACCATCCAGTGCATCTCAGCGGAGGATGGGGAGCAGGCAAAAAAAGGCAAAAGCTTAAAAATATTAGCTGAATATTAGAGATAATTGAAGTAATTGATTTAATCAAATATGGGCAGCATATGGAGACCTGTTTCTTTTTAAGCCTGTGAATATGAATTGTTGGATTTTTGTTTAATACCAATAAAAGTTTCAGTTAACAACATTTGACTTATTTTATTATACATGGTTACAGTGGTTTGGATTTTGTGGGTTTTTTTGGTCAAAGTATTTTATACCTGTCAGTAAGTTATCATAGTTTGTGTTTTCAATTGCTTACATGTTTCTGTGGTGTAGAATACAGAACTGATTAACTCTACAAGGTTTTCTGTACAATGACTAAGTTTAGGCTTGCTTCTAAGAACTGGATGAGATGTCCAAATGTAATAAGGATTCATGTTCCTGTGATGTATGTCACATATTGAAACACTGAATTCTTATTTTCTCACAAAATAAAATACATGCTTGCAAACTCTGTTGTGAGCTATAGCATGCAGCAACACTATTTTTAGAGAAGTCTGGTTAGAATATTTTACTGAATAAGCAAAAATTCACAGCGACATCCAAATGGTGGAAGGGAATGTACTTTTCTTTTTTAGGAATATGAGAAGTTCTCTAGATCTTTCATCACAAATTATTGTCATAATATGATAAAGCAACCTGTTATAGTTTTCTACTTTCAAATAGTCTCAACAGTTTCCTAGAGGATTAAAGAAAAAAACAATCATTTAAAAGCTTCCCATTTTGTTCTGGGGTAACATAAAATTAGATCTACATGACACTGTAAACCTAACTTAATTTGTTCATGTAGCCAGGCTCCTTCAGACTCATATGTAAATATTTTGTGATGCAAAGAGATCTAGAGAAAGAAGAGAAATACTATTTCAGCTATTCACAGGTATCTAACTGATTACTTCTAGTGAATGCTTTGTCCATCAACATATAGGACAGAAAATGTTCCTTGATTCAAAGCCTAACATTATTTTAATGTTTTCCACTTCGAGGGAAGAAGTTGCTAACCGAATTTAGAGAAGGCTGCCTTTGGTATTTCTTTGTCTGTTTTTGTCCAGTTGTGAAGCCTCAACCCCCTACAGACAGAGCAAGAGGTGAGGAAGGCAATGGGGCTTGAAACTTCAGTCAGTAAAGGACATAAATTCTTACATTGTGGTAGTTTTTAAAATGTACATAAATTTTTGTGACATCATTTTGTGAGGTGCTTTTTATGCTAACATACACATATGACTGTGGCTTAAAAGCAGTTTTCTCCATTTCTGTGAATACTCATATTCATTTTCAGATAAAAAGATGGCTGATCTGATGGAAAACCTCCAGTAAATAACCTTGCATATTTCAATCATGATCCTATTTTTATTGTCATTTTACTCATGAAAAGTCAGTGCAACCTACTTGAGAAAAGACTTCTTTGCCTTTCTGGGACATTATGGTCAGTGAAAGTTGCTTGACCTGACTATAGAAATACTACACTCGTCAGCAGTGTATAAAATATCCCTAGTTGCTTATGTTACCTATTTAGTTTCCCAATGTATGTAGTTGATGTTAAACTGGTTTTCGGGATCTGCAATATAATGACTTTTAAATGTCACCCCCGAAAGACTGGAGCTTTTGTGATTTCAATTTTGACTTCAGGTTTATAAGTTTTGTAAGAAAAAAAATTGATATTTCCAAATTGGTATTTTCTACTACACGTGGCAGGGTGTGTAACCACTATTACAGGTGTTAACTGGAGGTCAAAATACAAAATCAAGCAGTTTACAGTTTAACACTTCTTGCAGATTATCCCCTCTGTTTGTCTAGAGCATCCAGAATACACTGCACATCACCAAGGCTGTAAATAAGAGATATTTCAGATTTCATGCATTGGTCTATATCTGTATCATCTGTATTTGTATCTATGTCTGTATCTAAAAACTACCTGTTGTATAAAAGTTACCATAGCTGATGTCTTTTCCTTTCCAGGGTTTCTAAATGACAAACACCTCTCACCATAAATAAAATATTTTGGCAAAATTTTTAAAGGCATTTTATTTTGCAAAGATAAATGGTAGCTTTTTAACATACAATTTACTAAATTAAAAATTGGAATGACAATATTCACTGAGAGGCCTTTTTGGGTTCATAATATGCTTAGTCTGCTATTCCATTAGTTGTTATTTTCATGCATAGGTTAAGTAATATACTAATACAAATGAAATTATAAAGCATGCCAAAACACATTGCTGTTTTCATTACATAACATTGCAATGTGTAATAGGATGAGGTCTTATTATTGTATCCAACATATTTTTCTCAAAATTGCAGTATTGAAAGTACAGTGTGTCTGATCAAATACCAATAAACATGCAAGGTGCAGCTTCTGTTCACACTAGCAGAAAGACCCTTATTGCATTTAGGAATAAGGTAAAGCAACCAACATGCCTTGCTGTTCATAGTCACTTCTTACAGTATGTAAAGTCAGAGGTAACACAAACGATACACATGGTGGATACTTATGATATGAATTTTTCAAGCCCTACTCTACAAGGAGTTTCATGATTTTTTATTTCTTTTGAGGGGTTTCATTTCCTTCTTTCTTTTTAATTTTTTTCTTTTTTCCTTTTCTTTCACTTACTCCCTGACGCAACAATCCCCACTTAGAACAAGATCGTATTCTTAAAAGTTAGTTTCTCTGGCAGTCTGTTCTAATGTTGGAGTGGTTGCAAGTCACAATGACAGCCTGCACCACAGATCCCCGAAATTCCATTTCTGGATGCACTACTGCCTTTGTGGAGCTCCAGACTTCGTGGTTCACTAGCATCATCTACCTGACCCTTTTTTCTTTTCCCTATAGATCTTTTAGGTGGAGGGACTTTATATGAATAAGTTCTTTTTAAAAAATCTTCTTTGCATGTATGAAACTTGAGACTCAGAAATGTGGAAGAGCATTCATTTGAAATTAAGAAGAAAACAACCAAGGCACATTTATGCATTGAACCCTTGATGGGTGTCACTCCCCAAAGTGGAAAGCTTTCTGCAAGCTCTCCGAGTTCTCCTGAATAATAAAGAGGCGCTAATGGTACTCAGATCACTCACACCTGAATGACAAAAAAAACAGACAGATTTTCCTACTTAAATGTTCAGATACAATAAACCTGCTGAGTCAAAATATAATTGCTTGTTTTAACAGATATGTAAATACACAATATCTAGCATAGACATCGCTGTAGCAATGTATAGCATTGACACAGCTGAGTTGATGTCACATTTTGACTTAGTAAATCATTATAATTAATTATTAATAAACCTATTATTCAAACATGCATTCATTTTTCAGAAACATGCCACAGGTGGAATCCAAATCTGGCCTCTGACACACAGCTACAAAACTGCCACTTGATCTTCCATTATAACTGTTAAAAAGACTCTGAAGAATACATTGGAGTAATATCCCTTTGATTTTTATTTCAAATTATCATGATAACAACGATGTCTGTTTAGGAAGGCACTCTGAAATTATTTAATAAGCAATCTTTATATGCTTTTTCTTAGTCAGTAAAACACATATGAAGGGTAGCTATTACCACATGGTCCCAAAAAGGCAGTAATAGAACTCATATTATAAAGGATTGAGTAGCCTGATATTACATCTGAGCTTACTATTATGTGTACTTAGCTGTACTAGTTGGGGAAAACAAACAAACAAACAAAAACCCCAGCAAACTTAGTTGTTTTGTTTATGTTTTGTTTATTTTTTTTACAGTCATAAGTGAAAAACAAGTTACCTAAGTTTATTTTTGTAGAAGTTTTGAAAAGCACAGGGGCCTTTAATATTAGTCTGTGTTAGTCACTGCAACAGTTTCTAAAGCCTGTATGAGCAATGTATATCTATACATTCATATATACTTTCATGTATACTTTCATATAAGTGGGATGTCAACTGGTCATGGATGTAGCTGTGGATGAGCAGGAATGGAAAAGCTCTTCTCAGTATGCCTGAGTCAGGAAGAAGACTAGTGTGGCCTGCAAGTAACAACATAGACTAAAGTAGCTGTTGGATCTTATGGAGAACGGCTTTTCTGGTTTTCAAGGTAAACGATGGACAGAAAAATGCTGACCACGTGCTCTTGGCTAGATCCTGAAGGCACTCTCTAGGCTCCAAGTTTGTTAGCAGTGAAATTTCTATTGGAGAGATGTTAATGAAGTTTCATGATGTCAAATGCATAAGAACTGGGCTTTCAAAGAGTTTTTTGTAGAAATATTGTGTAACTGTCCCAGACTGACCATTCTTACAAAGACTGGAAGGTGAAATTAAGGGTATTATGAACTACACTCTTGTTTACAGAGCATTTAGAATATTCGATTGTTCTTCATGAGCACTGATGGGCTTCCTCCATTATTTTGGTATAGATGCTCACAGGACAGGTTTGCACATCCACCTCTGTCTGGTTTTCTTTTGAATGTTAGATAGATTTTTGGAGTTAGTAACCTTTTCTTAGTTGATTGATTGCTATTTATATAGCTTTATTAATTTGTTTGTTTGTTTGTGTTTGCTTGAAACGTTAAATAAGCCAAATACCCGGGTAGATGTAAAATTACTTCTGATTGAAATGCAATTGATAGCTCTTTAACAATAAAGCAGGTAAGCGCATTTTATGTTGATAACAACCAATGCTGATTTCACTAAGTTAAGAAGTGATTAAAAACGTGTTTGCTAATAGCTAAGGATCGGGTTTTCTTTACACCTAGCTTATTCATTTGTTAAATTATGCTTATACGAAGAAACCACATGTTAGCAATTTCTTTTCTCTTTTTTTTTTTTTTTTCTTTGATAAGGCAATCCTGAATGCAAGTAAGAACCATCAAGTAGCTGAGCCACAGCCAATGTGGTTCACACATATCCTGAGACAGAAGACAGCTTTTTAGGAGAGATCACTGTAACTGTTTAGTTGAATTCTAATAAAGGATAAATGCCTCTATATCAAGCCAGCTTGATTTTCTGTGCTTGTGAGCCATGCTCTGAAAAAAAAAGGAACGTACAAAACTAAGATGAGCTCTGTGATCCTGCTACATTCCGACCATGAGATGAGAGCTTCCCCGTCCCATTTGGCATGTTTTCTGCTACCATCACCGCGTAGGGGTGGTTCAAAAGGTTATTCATTGCAAGAACACAAGTCAGCCGTAAGCTTGAGTCTAATTTGCCTAATATGTTGCCATTCGTGGGACTGAATACCGCAATTTGCCTTTAAATGACGATGTCCTTAATGTGAGAAAAGAAGGCGTACTGCGGGGTTAAAAAGGCACAGCTAGGCGAGAAGAAAATACATCGGCCAAGCAGTCTCAACTAATTTCTAGCGGCTTTTTCTCTTCCCCCGCAGTTTACTCTCAATTTGCAGGTCCTCTGAGAGCTGCGGCGCGCCGAGTGGCTGCGGCTGGTGCCAGCCCGCTCCGGAGCGGTACCGAGGGGCTGTGACCGGGAAACCGGCACAGGTACTGGCTTCCATTTCACGAACGACAGCTTCATTCTTCAGTGCGGGTTCAGCGCCATTGCATTCTGTACGACTTTTGACTGAAAATAAAATAAATTTTTAAAAAAGCATCAAGCACACAAAACCAAAACACAATAGCAAAGAGCTGCGTTTTATGCAGCCCCTTCATGTTTGTGCCGTTTTCATTCGCTTTCAATTGCAGGTAATGACTCGGGAAGTTGTTGCCTTTATGCAATGTGCAGCCTGGCCGTGTGCCGGCTTAAGCTCTGAGCCTCGGCCAGGGCGGAGCGGGAAGGACTTGTCGCTGTTCTGGAAGTATGCGTTGGCTGCGGACAAGTGGTCCAAGGACCTGCATTTACCTGGCGGGCACCTCTTCTCCTGCGAGAAGAAGACGTGGTAGGGTTTCATGCTTACCTGGTTACGCTTTACCTGATTACTTGATAACATGAAACATTTTATGCTTTGCCGCAGCACAAATGGAAACACAAATAAGAGATTTGCCTGCTGGGTCGTGTCACCTCCTTACTGTCCACTGCTGCCTGACACCCCCTAGAGAGAGCGAGCACACAAACGGCGTAGGGAAAATGTGTCTCACTGTGACATATGCCAGGTACGGGTTTTGTCAGAAAAAGTGAAATATTTGAGGCAATTTGTAATACAGTAGATTAATTTTGATTGCCCAGGGTAGAAACAAAAAGAAGACTGTCTCTAACCATAGGCTGGGGGCTAGCTTTATTTGCCAATATCAATATTTGTGTGGAAAGCTTAAAATATGTTGTTTTTCCAAGAGCTGAAGGTTTTAAAAGAAGGGAGGAGTAGGAGGCCCGTGGATTAAATATTAGCAGCATATCGGTTAACCACTAAGTTCTTTTTTGTATTCATCTAGCTGTTTCTGGTAAGAAGGGCAAAGAGTCTAAAGACTCGGGAATAGATGCTGCTTAATGCAGGCTAGCGTTTCAAAAGATACAGGCGACTCTCAGCAAATGACAAAATAAGGCTGAAATTGTACAGAGACGCTGCTGAAAGACCAGAATAAAATTGCTCTGTGGCTTTCTGCATCGGTGAATTACGCATTTTTAATCGGATCTAGTACACATCGCAAAGCGGGGCGGGGGGGGGAGTACATAAAAGCAAGGGTTCTTTCAAACGAGGTAGCCTTGAATACCGGCAGTCCCTGTCAAAGCAGCTCAATGCATCCATTTGTTGGTGCCTCCAACTTGAACAGGGATCTATTTCTTAGCCCCTGTCCTTTCTGTCTCACACCTTCCTTTAGCTTCGTGCTTAGAAACCAGAATGTCGACACATATTTCATAACCTAGAAGAAATCAATTCATCTGAGATGACACGGCAGGGGGGGGGGGGGGGGGGGGGGGCGGGGCCGG
>JAWWEV010000043.1:40780513-40832601 GCA_035583235.1 Hafferia zeledoni
AACCTCCCCTTCCCCATCCCCCCGGCCGCCTTCCCAGGCCCCCCCCCCCCCCCCCCGTCCCGCCTTAATCACTTATTTAGCCCGTTATTAACTAGCTATTAACCCACCTTTTGTACAGTGAACTACGGGATTACTAAAGTGGAAGGACAGCCTCTTCACACAGAGCTGAACAGACCCATGGACAATTGCAACAATCTTAGGATGTCTCCAGGGAAAGGGATGCAGGAGAAGGGGGACCTGGATGAACTTGGTGATAAGTGTGACAGCAATGTCTCCAGCAGTAAGAAGAGGAGACACAGAACAACTTTCACCAGTTTGCAGCTGGAGGAACTAGAGAAAGTATTCCAGAAAACTCACTACCCTGATGTCTATGTAAGAGAACAGCTAGCTCTGAGAACAGAGCTCACTGAGGCCAGAGTCCAGGTAGGAACCAAATTTCAGCATTTCCATAACAAATTGTGCATTGTAGGAACTAGTAAATGACACTCTCGGGGGTTGTACAAAAGCCTGTAAAGTAAACAGCTCATTTTGCTTTATTTCTTTATGGATATGAGCTGTTATGCTGCAGTACTAAAACAACTTTTATTTTTTTAAATAGCATATATTCTAGAAACTCGTTTGAAGGATGAGAAAGCATCATCAATAGTAAAGTGGTCTTGATCTCTCGTAGAATTCCAGACAGTGAATACGTAAAGTGTTACATGTAAAAATCCCATTAAAGAGACATGTTGCATGTACTTCAGATTGATGATGATGCAGAACTCAGACACAGAGGATTCTATGTATGTTATGGTATGAAAAGTAGAGTCTAAAAAGTAACCAAATTCCTTGTTTGTATCCAAACGTAATTCTAATTTTTGGAATGAAACATACTGTTGACCACTTAGTGCATTATTTGAGTATCTTAACTGTGTACAAATGTGATTCATTCAGTATGTGCTCATACAGTAATCTCAACAATATTTATGGCTTTGGACGTGTCATGGTGAGAAAAGAAGCCAAGTATCCAGGAAATGCAGCTTCTCCCCTGTTTAGAGATCTTCCATTAGAAAAGAATGTGAGCCACATTTTGCAAGTTTATCCTAATTTTAAATATCTTCCCTGTTCTTGTAATGATCACCATTTAAATTTAGGAAATAGCAATCCTGTTGATTCTTACAGACTGGGATTAATTTTCTTTTTCTTTCTTTTTTTTTTTTTAAATTTAGTGACTTGAATATGATAACAACTTCACAACTTGTAATTAAACACATACTCACACATGCATATAAAGAAACAGACGTCAGTGCACATGCATACAAATTGAAATTAAACCAGGATCACTTTCAAAAACAAAGTCAGCTAATTAATTTTATAAAGAAGTGTTCTTTTCATGTCTATTCAACCAGACATCATATTCACTGTTGTCATCAGAAAACAGAGTCCAAAACCGTTACATTGATGTGATATCAGCAACATTGAGAAAATTTATTTCAGTGGCTTTTAGCTCTTCAGACTGTGTGCAATCTGTCTCCCTCTGAATTTGGTACAGCTTTTCATGTATGACTTCCATCATTTGAGATTTAGTCTTGACTTAAAAAAAACCCAACAAAACAAAACTTGCATAAAATGAAAACATTTTAACAAAAGCATAATTCTGGAATAAAGAGAACTACTTCCAGAACAAGTTAGTACGCAGAACAGGAAGAGGAGAATTGTACTAAAATGTGCCAACTGTCTTTTTATCACATTTTTCCTCCTAAGTTTTAGAGGCTTCATATGCTAAGAGTATTAAAAAAGAGAGTAAAAGAAAAATACATGTCTGCACCAACTTTTACAAATTTCTATTTCTATCTTATTTAAACATGTTCTTCCCTTTCTTAAAAGACAACTCATCTTTGCATTTCTCATATACTAAATATGAAAGGGCATGGCGATTATTTCTATTCAGAGTAACAAGAGTATTCCATCACAAGATTAAGCAATTTAAAAGGCCTTACGTCATTAGAGGCAACCATCTGGCAATTCAAGGATAACAAGCAGCAGATTTCTACATTGCTTTGTGGAGGCAAATGGTTACTTTATCTCTGCCAAGAGTCAGTTTCTAGTAAAGTAGTGTAAACAGAAACATTTTGGGGGATTGTCAAAGGAAAAAAAAATGTGCACTTTTTTTTTTTTTTTAGTTACTATAAATTCAAGTAAATTGTTTGATTTAGTTTAGCAGTGTGATCAGCTGGATACCTTACCCACAGTTCCCTTCACTGCCATTTCATCAAAATTTGGTTTAGTATTTGTCCTGCACACATGCAGAGAGCGCCAACCTGAATCAAATTTATCTAAGTTGTTCTCTTTCCTGCTGCATGTCAGTACAATAATTGTTACCCATTTTAAAGAGATTGTCAAGGTCTTTTTGAAATGAAAGAGCCACATGACTAAATTCCCTTATCTTGTCCCTGATGCCTCCTGTGGAGACAGGAGATTTTTTTCCTTTCCTTTTCTTTTTTGTTGAACTTCAGGCATCAAAAATAACACAAATTTACCAACGAGGTCCTTAACAATATATACTCAGGAGTTATATGCATGAGCCTTGCTTGTATTGCTAAGCATATTTTAAAAGATTACACATACTAAATGTGTAGCTTGTCCTTGGGAATTAAAATGAGCAAAATTATGCCCTGGTTGCTTAAGTAGCATCAAAGGACAGTTGAGTTCTCCAAAGATCAATGCAATAATGGAATTATGGAACAAATAGTATTATTTTGACTAATCCAGAATCTGGGATCAGAATATATCCCTCAAAATAAAGGAATTGTACACACACACACACACACACACACACACACACACACAAAGTCTGAAATAAAAAAATAAACTTTGAAAGTCATGAAACAATGACAGAGATCAGTAACAGAAAGAAATCAACATATAACAGGTTTTGATATAGCACGTGACACCCAAAATTTTACAGAACAGTCCAAAGACTATAAAGAAATTTAAGTATAAAGAAATTAGCTTTTAGTTGACAAGAAAGCATTGAGTTCTAAATTATTTCATGGTCCAAATTATTTCATAGTCTAAATATAAAGTTCTATTCTTTAGCTTTACATTATCAGAAACAGATATCACAATATGAAAAAAAGGTCACAATGTTTTAAAAACTGTGGCATGGTGAATTTTTATTATCTTCCTGCCTTTTTAGCCTTCATTATAGAAACATTTTCTGCAGTGCAGACTGCTCTACTGGTGCCAGTTTTCCCTGCTTTTTCATTACTTCATTTAATAAATACTATTTGCACTTCTAGGAGGCAGATTATGGGTAGTCATAGCAAGTCAGTTGGCATAGAAAATTAAGAGAAAGTTTTGTTACAATTCAACTTGCTACAGACTTATCTTTCTCAGGTTGGTTGTTTTTTGTTTTGTTTTGGGTTGTTGGTTGGGTTTTGCTTTTTTTTTTAATAATGGGAAGAAAATAAAATGACTTTTAAAGTAGGAATAATTTAAGGAGGTTTGACATTGACAAGATTGAAAAAGCAAGAAATTAATTCTCAGGTGGAGAACTCCTCTTTCTTAGATAAACAGAGATTTTCAAAACTACTGTCCAAAATATTTTGGCTGTTTCCTAAATCTTTTTGCGCAGTATGTAATTGAGTTAATATGATTATTTCTTTGTACACTATAGGTTTGGTTCCAGAATCGAAGAGCAAAATGGAGGAAAAGAGAACGCTATGGTCAGATCCAGCAAGCTAAGAGCCATTTTGCTGCCACCTATGATATATCTGTTCTTCCAAGGACTGACAGCTACCCTCAGGTATGGCAAAGACTTTGGTTCTATGTTTGACAACTGTTGTAGCAACTCTGGTCTTGTATGCTCTGCTAAGATGAGGCATAAACTCTGTGATCTCTACACAATTTTCTTCTGATATATTAAACATGCACAATTTCTTTATGGACCTCAACAGATCATTAAATAGAAAAAGTCTTCCACTAGCATCATATTATAGCCATGTACAATCAGAATTGAATGTATATGGCTGGAAGAGAGAGGCAGAGACACAAGACTGCTCCCTCAGACAGTTGTAGTTTGTTTAGTATCTTTTATTCTTCTTCATTTCCCTATTAGAATATAGTAAGGTATACCGCATATATATAGATATATCTATATATCTATATATATCTATATAAATATAAATAAATTATATATAGATACATATATATACATATATACATATATATATATATATACACACACACTGACAATAATCTTCTCTCTATGTTCTCCAGTCCTTTGGTTTACTGTCTAGCCTCACTCTCTGCTATTGTTTTTCTGCTTGGTTGTTTTGGCACATTAAATACTTTTATTCTGAAGCCATTGTTTTTCATGTAAAAGCTTCCCATTGCTTTTATCAAGTAATTAATTTAAAAAAAAACACCCTCCACACAAACAAAAAAACTTGCACAGGTCCCTTTCACTGCTGGTGTTCAGTTGCTCTTCTACTTCATCAGGTTGCAAGATCTTTACCAGCCTTAAGAATATATTCATATTCTATATGGGCTTGCTTTGGTCATGCTCTACATTCCCCAAGTCTGGGTGCAGAGTGGCTGGAAAGAGGCCCAATGGGAAAGGATCAGGAGGTGCTCTTTGGAAGCTGGCTGAACATGAGCCAGCAGTGCACCCAGAAGGCCAGTGGCATCCTGGTCTGTATCAAAAATACTGTTGGCACCAGGACTAAGGCAGTGATTACTCTGTACTTGGCACTGGTGAGGTTGCACCTCAAGTGCTGTGTTCAGTTCTGGACCCCTTACTACAGGAAAGACATTGAGGTGCTGGAGTGTGTCCAGAGGATGTCAATGAAGCTGGTGAAGGGCCTAGAGAGCAAGTTGTATTAGCAGCAGCTGAGGGAGCTGGGGTTTATTCTGGAGAAAAGGAGTCTCAGGGGTGACATTGCTCTCTACAACTGTCTGAAAGGAGGTTGCAGCTGAATGGGGGTTGGCCTCTTCTCCCAGGTAACAAGAGTACATAGCCCCGAGGTGTACCAGAGGAGGTTCAGGTTTGACATCAGGAAGAATTTTTCACTGGAAGAGTAGTTAAGCATTGTAGTGGTGGAGGCACCATCCCTGGAAATGTTCAAGAAATGACAGGATATGGCACTTAGTGCTATACTTTAGTTGGCATGTTGGTGTTCGGTCAAATGTTGTATCTGGTGATCTTTTCCAACCTTAATGATTCTATGATTCTATGAATGTGATTAGCTTTGAAACAGGGATCTTTGACCCATGTGTCACCTACCCAGCTTTATGCGCTTTACCTCTGAAGAGGTTGCACTTTACTAGGTTTGGTGCCTGGGCCAGAGCTGGCTTGTTTTCCAGCAGCTCTGAATACGGATACAACAATTTAGCTCTGGTGGCACTTATAAATCTGCCTGTTTTTATGCTATAGTGCAATAGTGCATTAATCCGAATTACATCAACAGCAACTGAATGACACTGGCACTCCATGTTTAAGTAGGTGGACACAATACTTGTTTGAAACCTAACTAGGTAAGGTGTACAAAAAGATCTTAAGTACTCCTAGGTAGATTCACAAAGACATTGATCCATGATCACTCACAGATTTAACTCAAGGCATTCAGGTCTCTTTTGAAGGCCTTCTGACTTATCTATAGCATCACAACAACTGATACAAGGAACCATATGTAAGTTTTGGGATTAATTTTGTGTCTGCAAGCTCATATATTTTCAGTGGGACTTCATCTACAAATTTTTCCATTTGGCAGAAGTTTCGTTAGCATATGATGATGGAATATTGCAAGTCATTGGTGAACACTCAAAATGATTTTCCTAAAATTAATGTTTTTCAAAAATCCCATATTTTTTAATTATTTGATAATACGATCCATAAAATTCTAAACCAAATAAAACATCTGTTCTGTACTTTGTGATTGTTAAAAAAATGAGTGAATTCACTGCATTTCTTGTTACAATTTTGTTAAAAACATATCTCCTAGACTGATGACATAATGAAGTTTCAGCCTGGAAAATCTTTCTATTATTAACTTATAAGTTCTTAAAAACAGGAGATTGAAATGCAAATGTTTGTCTGATAATCTTAAATCAAGCATCGCCAAAATGTATAGTAATATAAAATGTATACCCACTCATAAACACAGATATATCATGCTCACCTACAAAAACAGACTAACACACTGCAGGTAAATAGAGTGGCACAAACATGTAATTGAGCTTGGTCATCTGCATGAGAAAGTTGTGTTGTACTGGGCTCTACTTCAAGAACAGGAACAAGGAGCTAAATGAAGGTGAGAGTCCACTTTCCATTGGCTACTTCAGCTGAGTAATTGCACGTATAGTTTGGCTACATGATGAAAACATGGTAATTACTCTTCAGTGAAGAAGGTAGTTACTTTGCTCTATACTGGAATATTAATAACTATCCAGGTAATTATCAGAGATAATATTCAATAAAAATCATGTTCTTGCTAACCTGGTGATAATTCTTCATAGTTTTCACATTCTTAAACTCTCACCTTCAGTAAAACTCTGTCTGTATAATATAAATATTTCCAGTGAGAATGATTGAGACAATGAAAATCTGTTTTAAAAACACAATGACCACTAACATCGCTATATTCAAATCTTTTGAACTAGATTTCCATTTATAAGTACCTTACTTATGGAAAATAAATATACAGTACATGACTTGCTGTAAATTCATCAATTTATCCCACAGTTCAGGCAGAAAGAGGTATTTAAAACTGCTATCTGCATGTTTGATTTTGGTGTTATGGATTGATTTCCCAAACAATTCCATAATGTCATTGTAGTTAATGTAAGAAAAAAAAATCTTTTTTTCTCTTTACTGTTGTTTCCCTCTACCACCTGTGTACAAACACTCCTATTATGACAATAAAATAAGCAAATATTAGACAAGATTTGCCATACCTTTGAGTAAATAGGGGGATTGTGGAACACAGATCACTAGAGCTTATTTATGAAGCCTTTATTAACACAGAGAAAAACAGATTCTGTGTTGCTGGAAAAAAATATGTTGAATGTTGAAAAGAGATGAAATCAAGATGTTTACATCTGTGTGACAGAAGAAACAGGAACAAATGTGACTTTTTGGTGTGCATTATAGGGATTTGCAGCCTGAAAATTTTCTGCTTTGAGTGGACATGGATGGACAAAACACATCCTACTTGCATTCCAACAGAAGCATCAGTCTCTTGCAGTAAGCAAAGGGTGTCATGGAGACTTCTGCTTAGTCTCTTCACCATTTATCTTCATCCAATACAAATTAAGAACATGATGCTACTATGCATTGTGTGACTATATACACCTGAAAAGCTTGTAATGAAAGAAAATGATTCTTTCAGCTTATTTCCGATAGAAGGTTGGGTCTGAAAGATTGGGGTTAGAAGAGACCTCTGGAGGTGGTCTGGCCCAACCCCTGTTTCTATAATCCAGACAAATTTTGCTTTTAAATTGCACATCTTTACCTTCAAAACAATAATAAACTAGGTTGGATTTTTTTTTTTTTTGTAATCATATTTGTTTGCTTTGCTCTTTCACTCTCATTACTTTTACAGTATGTTGACTTTAGGTGTTGCTTATTTTGTAAAATAATTGGTCATCTGTCTGCCAAGAATTTCAGTATCTCCTGAACTGCCCAAATCCTTCTTGCATACATCATTCATTAATTATAATGGCAGTAACTGGATTAGAGAGGAGGGCAGTTAGTACAATATTCTAGCAAAATCAACTGCTATTCACATGTTTTTTCAAACCTTTAGCAATATTGTGCTGAAACCCAGATTTTTCTAGGAAAATGTTATGCACAGTGCCTTTTGGTAAAGGGTTTAATTTTCATTAGTTTCAATAGTTGATCTTCAAGCTTCTTTTGCAGATGCAACACATCTGAAGTGCATGGAGAAAATAATTTACTGATTAAAAGAAACATCTCATGGTTTGAGCCTTATTAATTAGCAATATTCTACTAATAATATGAAAGTTAAGAGGGAGTATCTTAACATCAGTGGGGAAATGAATGCTGATTAACTTAATAGGGAAGTCACCTAAATACAGTCTCTAATGTTATTAAAGGTGTATCAGGATATCTGAGACACTGTTAGAGTGCTCATGAACAGGGTTTACAAGAAGGATACACCCTTCATGGTAGGCAGCTGTGGTCAGATAAAAATTAGACGTTCGTGCTTAGGAAAGTTAACCAAAGGGGCTTTTATGCCAGAGACAGGTTCCCTTTAAAGCTGGCAAAAATCTAGTCAATTGTTTTTTTTCTCTCTAAAGTATAAGGTAGAATATAGGCAAGACAATCTCTAAAAGTTTGTTTTTCATTTTGATGCCTGATTCAGCTGCAGTCATCTGTAGTTATCTTGCATGGATCTGTAAATGATGTGAGGAACAATAAAAAGCTTCTTTAGCCTTATTATTCTCTTACCTTATTGGTCACTATTTCACTACTTTTGCCATCCTGTGTTAGTGGGAAGGCTAATGTTACAAACGGTACTTCATCTCATCAGATTCAATGCCTAAGCATGAGAAGTAGCAAGGTACCAAAAAACCCAGACAAAATTTCATTTTACCCCCTCCTTATTTACACACAAAAGAGTGAAATTTGATCAAAAGCCTACACTGTTGTCACACAGACTTAGAGCTTTCCCTGTATGAGTTAAATTTATAAAGATATTATCTTTATAATTAAGTGCATCACTATGTAAAATAAACATTAAATTGTGTAATCGAAAAGCAGATATAAGAGGGAACATTTTTCTCCCACCTAGGCTCTTTCCTTACTTTGCATCTTGCCTTCTTCTTGCTTTCTCTGAATCATTTTAATTGCCTTCTAAGTATGACACGTAAACTGTTTGGAGTTTTTCCTTTTCTTGAAAATGCAGGCAAGAGTTACACTGGACAGAACTTAAATTTTTGTTTTGGCTTTTGGGAATCCTAAGGAGACAAAAGCATTTAAAAAGTATGGCAACTGGAGTGATATAGACAGTGTAGAAAGAAGGGATGATGTTGAAATCTCAGAAACAGAAGAGGCTGAAGTTTTCATTCCATGCACTGGACTGATAAATCAAATGAATATGTCGAACAGCATGGCATCATGTGACTTGTTGGCAGTCAAAGAGTGTAGAAGTGATTTCAGTATACATGTGTTAAGTACTAAGTCCTTGGATCAACATTATGGTTTGCTCTAGCCTTAGTGCATATGGGCAATCCTCATTAGCAATAATCAAAGTTACATGCTGCAATTAAATGTTCATATGGAATATATTAAACACCACATGTTCTAAGACTTAAAATTCTTTTAACTGTAGTAGACATATAAATGACAGTTAATCACAATAGCTCGTTAAGGCTATGGGTACACTGATTAAGTAGGAGTAGATGTGGTAGACATATCTGAACTAGGTTCAAAGGTTTTACCACATACTCACACTGTCTTGCAGTGACAGCAGACAGCTCAGGCTGAGCCACCACCTGGATGGTATGTGGCTTGCTGCATGTGTGCTGACTTGCCTTGCTATGGCTGCTCTTTCAACAGGAGTAATACTTCTAGTATTTTGAGTGGTGTCTGTTCTACACACAAAGTAGCTTGTGCACTGCACTTTTATTTTTCCCTGGTCCTAAACCACCACTGTATGTGGTCCTCCTCATAGTGTCGACATTCAGTTTGTTGCTCTATGGTTTTTTTGTGAAACATGTATTTCTTTAAAATGTGTGAGTGACTTTACTGGGGCTTAATTATAAGGCAAATTGATTTTTTTTTCTGAGATAGAACTTTTTAAATAGTATTTTTTAATAGTATTATTCAAAGTATGAAATTTTGCCTTTAACTATATTATAGATGTGAAATATAATTAATTCTTATAATAACTGGCTCTGAGATTGCAGTAGGGAGAATTTACAGTTTGCAAAGCATCCCACACAAGAATGAAGGCTTACATTATTTTTCAGCTTAGCAAACTTGTTTGAGTGTAATCCAATGATCAGATTTTTATTTTGTTCACCAAATGTGAGCCTAAATGTGGACTGAATGAGTCCATCACACCTTTTTGGAGCTGTATCACTAAGTGTCTCACTCCCATGGGCCAACTAGTATTTTATGGATATATCTGAAAATGGTGTGCTGTAGTTCTCCCATATGTACCTGAACTTAATGCAGTACAGGTGATCTTCATGTTCACTAGGTCCAATGGCGCCTACAAAATGATTCACAAATTAAATCAAGAAATGTTCTGTCTAGATATAAATAAATACAATGAGAGGGGTAAAGCTTTGGAACAAGTTGCCCATAGAAATTAATGAAACCCTGTAGCTGGAGCTACTCAAAACATGGCTGCATGGATTTGAGTAACCTTATCTATATTCAAGGTTAGCTGTGAGCAAAGGTTTGGAACAGAGGTTCTTTTCAGTTTAAATTATTCTGAGAATCTATGAATCTACAAAGTTGGGAAGTATAAGCAAATGTATGCTCATATTTTGGGTGTTCTTAAGAGGATCTTTGAAAAAAAAGTGAGAAGTGGCACACCAGATTAACTGTTCTGATGGACTAGGAGCAACCAACAGATCATGAATTGTGAACCAGCAGTTTTGAGCAGTTTAACTGCCATTGCATTTAATTCACCTAAAGTAGCTCCTTAGGCTAGCACAGGTTTGATGTTTTCTGACAATGAAAGGATTGTTGTTTCATAAAAGGAGTGAAAAAAATTTAGCAAATCAGTCTGACATTCAAGTTTTCTATAATTATGGAAATTCTTAACTGTTCAGTTAGTGCCACCATTATTTTCCTTGCAGTGTCCAAGAACACCCTGAAAATAGATTAAATATGTAGTTTCTGATTACTTAGAGTAATTATAATAACATTCAACATACATAACATATATTATGTACTATAACAATAACAATAATAATTTCTTACTTAATATGTAGAGATGTACAAAGAGATTAAAATTTTATTTCCCATGTGAAGAACTAAAACACACACCTATTCAAATACAATCTGTGTGTGAAAACACACTACCGTCTGGATAGGTAGGTGACTCAAATAACATGAGTCAAGAGATTTGGTGTTGAGAGAATCTGATAGTAAAACTCTCAGAAAACGCTGAGACTTGAGTTTATGTGATTTCTTCACATAAAAGTTTAACAGAAAAAAAGCAATGGCACCAAGTGGGATGACCAATTACCTCAGCTCATTTTCCTCTGATGTGTCAAGCAGAAGGTCATGTGTTTAGGAAATTATATCATAGCCATGTTAACAATCATAACTCTCCTGTTATGTTTTTATCACAGTCATGAAAACCTATTTCTTTTTCTATCAGGAAGGGTGTGTGTGTATGTGTATGTGTGTATAAAACATAGAGTAGGTAAATAGATTGAAGGGCTCTGGTAATTTCATGGTAACCACAAGAGCAAAGCTCAAGTTGTTTGTGATTTTAACAGAAACCAGAGATATGTTGTATGTGTAGCCTCATTCACAGTCCCTGAATTGCCTTTTATACAGTTCATGGATCACACAAGATTTTAAGAGGAAAAATATTTTCTTTAAATTTATGTACATAATGCCCCTTTTCCTTCTAACATACCAGAAGAAGGTTTGATAATTTTGACTTATTGTGAAACACTACTGTATTTATTTTTAATACAGGAATACCGTCTGCACCTAATTTTCACTACAAGATATTTATGTTGTAATTCCTTGTTAAGAAATTAAAATCTAATATCAAAAGTGAAGTCACTCAACCAACTAAAATGAATAGAAAAAGGATATGACTGAAAAATTCTTTTGGAAAACATATCTGCCTCATGAGATTCCTAGCATCTTGTGGCATTCCTGAAGTTAATTTTTCTAATTTGTATTCCTTTCTCTAAAGAAGAAACTTAGGGCACCCCTTTGAAAATTTTAGGAATTAATATTTGTTCACATATTTCTTTAAGAAGACATTGGTATATTTTAGGATTTCCAGCTGAATTCTGTTCTCATTTACACCTGTGAAATCTCACTGAAGCTATATTGAAAGAGATTTGTCTAGGATAAAAATATCAGGAGAATCGGCTGCACTGAAGTTTGTTTTTTTGTGATTACTCCAGACCACATAGGTCATTGGGCACTTTCAAACTAAGCCTCTGAAACTTTTGAAGCCTTCCCATCATGACTGTATTAAAGGGAAACCTGTACACTTTCCTTCTATTCAAACAGATTTGGGAAACTTTTCCCCATAATTATATCTATGTAGCCTGGGTGATTGCAGCACTTGGCACAGCATTTCTTAGAAAGAAATTTTAGCAAGTCAAATAAATGAGACTTTGTTGCATGTGAGTTAGCTTTGGAGATTATAAGCTCCTCTATTAGATGCTGCTAGTATTAGATTAACTAGAACCTCCTCAGGAAAATTAGTATGATTATAAGTCAAAACTGGCTCAGTTAAGTTAATTAAGGAGTAATAAGGCAGCTGATAATCATGCCAAGCTGAAGAGGGGTCTCCCAGGGGCTGAAGTTTTAGTCTTCTAAAAATTGATTAAGGGTAGAGAGAACTGGAAAGTTCTGAAACTCTCATTAGATTCTCTTTCCTCATGTAGATTTCAGGAGACTGACAAGAAGTCAGTCCTCGATATCCTTCACCAGGACCTTTCTCACTCCATTGCCTCACAACAAACCACCTAAAATATACAGGAGCAGATGCCTGAACTGTGCCCAACTAGCTGTGTGTATGTATGTGTGTGGAAAGAGAAGTTCCATTCACTAGTGTGTGTGGAATTGTATGACTGTACCTATGAATGTCTGTGTAAACAGGGAGTTGGGAACACCATGAGTTTGGGGAGATGTGTTGCCACCATGGCTGTTTGCCAGGCTTCTGCAAGAAACCAAAATGGAGCATTTACTGGTTATTTTCAGCTGCTGAAATTCCTAAGGAGCCCAAATTACTTTGTAAGCTCCTGATAACCTTCCTAATATAACTGTTTTAAATACAAACTTTTAATATAAGAATGTTTCACCATTGCTATCTGCACTAGATCTCAGCTAGATGAGTTCAGTGAACCTTAATTTATTGCTTTAGCTTGTTGGTGGTTTGGTGAGTATCTGCTCTCGTAAAGTGATAGGGCAATGGGAAAAAACCCCAACTCATCAGCATTAGAAACATGTTTTCATTCTCTGTGTGTATGTGTGTGTCTGACATAATTCATTACTTCCCTGACCTCTGCTTTGGCAGAAAAAAATCACTCGGCTAGAGAGATAACCTTCATATCTTAAAGTCAAAATTCCTTTGTCTATGAATTTGGAACATGAATGTAAAATTAAGTTTGAAGTGGGAATTCACTTTACAGTGCTAACTGAAAAGTAACTGAAATTACTCCAACATAGCAGAGAACAAAGACATGTGGGCTTAATCACAGTGCATCAGAGCAATGATATACTGAACAGACAACAGATTTTTCGGATGAAGACAAATTCAGCGAAGGAAAACATATAGGAAAGGATATAGTGATTGGCTGAGAAGTGCTGTGCTGTAGTGAGGGCTAAAAATGTTTTACATGATGTTATTTGTATATGAAAAAAAATCAGCATTCAGCAGAGATATAAATAAAAGTAGAGAAGACATACAAAGCTGTATATTGGTATAATGGTGTGTGCAAGTGAGAAATGACCAAGGGAGTTGAGTATGTGAGAAATTATATCCATGTAATACTGATAGATAGAGTAGAGGGTTTGAATAAAGAGAAGGGCAGCTGTTGAGTGTGAAGTTTGCTCAAATCAGAGCAAATAGAGCAGGAATAAATGAACACACAATCTGAGATAATGACAAAAGTTGACTTATGCTTGGTCTTGAAAATCTTCTTGTCTATCTAGTACCAAATAAGTGAAAAACACCTATCCATAAATAGAATCCATACATAGATGATAGAAGGCCTGAGGCTCAGAATGAAGCTTTAAGTGACTGCCAAGTAGAGAAAGGATTGCACATCAAAGCTTGAATATATGGTTACTCCAGACGTTGCTGGTAACCACAAAGTTTGTGTCCTAGTCTGCCATGCAATATTTTCCAGGGATGCACAGTGCAGTCTGTTATGGTTGAGTACTGAAAAGTATAATTTCACACCAAAACAATAAAAAAGTAATTTTATCTCAGAACTATCTTTGAAACAAATTTAAGAAAAATTCATGAATGTATTATCAAGCATTCCTGTGTTTTATGGCTTCATTTTTTTAAAAGTCCTTTTCAACACTTTCCTATCATTACTGTAAAAATTCTAATGAAGAGAAGCTTTTATTGTATAAACAGCTATGATCTCATTCACTGTTTTGACACCTTTTCTCTGAAGTCAGTTGTGTTCTTCCACTAATTTTATTGACTGACTGGGCTGATGACATCCTGGGGTTCAATGGTAAACAGCATATACAGAGCCATGGAGCAAGTGGATGACAGAGCAAGGAATATGACTCATCAGCCCTTGCTCTTAAGTGAACAACCTAGTATTTTGACTTGTGTAATCTCTTCATGCTATTTTCTAACATGATTGCAGAGAACTAGTTAAGTAACTGTTGCTTGTTTTGGAGGGGAACTAATAATGAATATGTGAAGTAAAGCAAACCAAACATTGCAGAAAACAAAACATGAACTATCTAAATTTAATAATATTCTTTTTATATGTTCCAGATTCAGAACAATCTGTGGGCAGGGAATGCGGCTAGCGGTTCTGTGGTTACCTCCTGCATGCTGCCACGAGATACGTCCTCCTGTATGACACCTTATTCCCATTCACCCCGGACAGATTCTGGCTACACAGGCTTTTCAAACCACCAGAATCAGTTCAGCCACATGCCCCTCAATAATTTTTTCACTGACTCATTACTTTCTGGGGCAACCAATGGACATGCTTTTGAAACCAAGCCAGAGTTTGAAAGGAGGTCCTCCAGTATTGCGGTTCTACGGATGAAGGCCAAAGAGCATGCAGCCAATATTTCCTGGGCCATGTAATATAGCAGTACCCTTTTTCAATTTCATTTTTTTTTTTAATAGCAAACTAAAACCATTTTTATTTCCCATATTTAAAGGGAACCAAAAATAAGCTGCTGTGTGTGGAATGCTAGAAATCACCATATACACAATGTCTGCTTAAACAAATGCAATATAATATTTAACAATAAAACAAGAATAAACCAGATAGAGTTACCATGCATCAAGCTCAACAAGCCCTCTTTGATTTGGTCTTTATATATAGTATGTTTTGTTGTACCAGTTGACGAAATATGACTATAGAACCTGCAAAAAAGAATAAAGCAACTAAGCATATATGTCTACTCCATGGTTTTTAGCGGTCCTGTATACAAAATTCATGCTTTCCAAATGAATATTTCATAAGGGAAAAACTCTGTAAAGGATAATAAAGTTATTATACTAAACCCATGATGTAAATCTCTACACATACCATGCAAAGAAGGAAATATATGACCTTTCATGTTGTAGGTGGAATTTGTAGACTGACCTCTGTCGGCACTGTGCTACTGCTCTAAGCCAGCTCTGCTGTTTTGCTAAATACACTTTGAGCTCGTTGAACTTACATCAACGAACAACTAATGTAATAAGAATAGAAGGTACTTCTTTATCTTAAGGACCTGAGTGTATTCCTATTAAAGATAATGGGGTTTTTTTGGCCAAATATACAACTAAAAGCAGGATCACAGTGGTCAATAGAGTTTTGAAAGTTGTGCAAAAATTATGTAAGTCAACTAGTGTTTAAATTAAATCTTTTAGGTTTCAGATAGGGTGTCATGAAACTCAGATGATTAAAAGAGAACATGGAATAGTACTGCTCCACTTTCAACAGTATCCAGATTTAGGAAATATCCTCCAACAGTGAAGTCTTACTTCCAGTACTGTCTGTCTTACTGGATTTTGCTAACAAGACTTGCCAGTTTCAGTTTGTAACTGAGCCTAAGACATTATAAGAATACATTTAATTTAGTTTCAGTTACAGTTTGTTGTTACTTATATATTTTCCAGAATATAAAGCTGGTTTGCTACCTTTAAAGTATACAGGAAAAATCTTTTCTACTGTAGTGGCAGGAGGATTTGGCTCTCAGGTCCCAAGCTATCACAAAGGAATTAAAATGTCAGCAGACTTTCTGACATTTCTGGTGGAAAAAAAAAATAGAGGAGAAGAAAAATACTTTACATCTGGAGAACTGCTATCTGCTTTGATTTACTTCTCCTCCCTTTCCCCTGTCACATTCCAAGCTCCTCCAGATGAGTGAAATGTCAGCCCCTTTGAAAACAACAGTCAGTCTCTCAGGTTCATAAAGGCAAAGCAAATTAATTGAAATAAAGAAGGACTTGCATGGCTGTGATTAGAACAGGATACAACTTTCTGGGCACCCCCTTCTCCTTCTTGCTTTTCTCTCTGGCCATTAGTTGGTAACAGAGGGCAGATGGGGGAAGAATGGAAGACTTGGGAAGCACATTTCTTCACAGCAATTGCAGAACTACCAGTACTTACAAACACAAGCACACAGGAACCCCCAAATTTGCTCTGCTCCTACTCAAGGGGGTTAAACTTGAAGCAAAAATAGGAGATGGATAGATTTGGCAGCCTATCAGAGAAATAAACAAACTTAACTTTGAAACCATCAAGATCAGTTGAAAAAAAGTATTTTTTACAGCAGATTGTTACACAGCTGAAAGGAAGGTTGTCTTATTTGCTGCTAGTAATAAACTCAAAGTTTAACATATACATATACTCCAATTTGTGGTTTCCTGATTTGATTCTCCCTCTAAAAATTAGCTTCAACTTTGGCCAGAGGAACTGGAAAAGAGTATTCTGGCTAGAAGTTATCTTTTCCCTTTTGTTACAGTCTGTTTAGACCTCAGTAAAATCAGCCTTATAATTTAAGGGGAAAAAAAAAAAGGAAGAATTTTATTGGTCAAAGTAGAGACAGTAGTTTTATACAGCCACTTATGCCACATGCAGAAGGATGAAAGTGGTGAAAATACAAGGAGTTTTGTAGCAGGTCTAAATGTTTCCTGTTCAAAAGTGTTTTTCCTTTTTTTTTTTTTTTCATTTGATCCAGTTTCTACATTTTTAAGGTATAGCATTTAAAACATGCCAAAGTGATTTCCAGATAATTTTTTAGAGCATCATTAGTGGATAAAGAAGCAAAGGATTAGCTGGCAAACTCCAAGTCACTTTTATTGTTGTGTCTTTCAATTTACTTATTTATTTTCATAGCCGAATTTGCTTTTGTTGTCTTCTGAATCTCCCCCAAAATAATTTGTAAAAGGTTTGTTTTAAGAGTAAAATATAACAATTCCTAAGCATTTTTTTTGCATTGACACCTCACTTGGTGAGAAAAATATCCAAATATTCAAAATATTGCAAAATTATTAGATTCTTGAAGCCTTCAAAATCAAAGGGGAAAATAAAAAGACCATGTCATCTTCCTGCTGATTTTAAATAAGTGAAAGAGATGCAATTCTAATAATTCTTCATCCTCAAATCTAGCAATGGGAATTATTTATTACATGTTGCTAGCATAATTTTATGCATTAAATAAATAGGTATTCAACCCCTCATTAAACCTGAGGTGTGATAAGTTGCAGGCCTACATTAAGCTTGTCATGCTCTTGCATCAGCCTTGTCTCAAAGAATGAATGATAGCCTGTTGCTTGCAGTGTTTCATTTAGCTAATGAAAAAGTATCTTCGTGTTAGATGTCAAGTACTACAACAGGGTCACATTCTGCCACTTTTATTTAGTAGTGCTTTACTCCATGAGTAGATGCATTGATGGAAGAGAGACTACTCACATAGGCCAAATTGTGAATCACTTGTAAATATTTATTCACAATGGCCCCATTCATATATATATATAAAAAAAAAAAAAGTCACTCAGCATAACTTGAGTAATCGGTTCATAATCAAGCCCAGATTAAGGTACTATTCAGCTCTGGTAAGGATAGCAGAATCCAGCCCACATTGGCTGAAGGCCAGACTCAGATTTTTTAACTGAGATGAGTAGCCCCTTATTCCACAAATAGTGCAAATAGACAAAACAGGGCTATTTGTAGTGTTCTTTTTCATAAAAAAAAAAAAAAAAAATCTAGAAAAGAGACATTTTAGTATACACAAATAATTTGAGCAAGTTTCTATTCAATGTAAATGATTTCATTTTTTACTGGTCTATACACCCATATTTTACAGGACTTATGTTCTTGTGTTTGATTTTATCCACTTATGGATTTCTTAACATGAGTAACTAGTATTTTCACTGCTTTTTGAACATGTGGGAAATGGACTGAAAACAAAAGGAGGTGATTTACACAGCCTTCCTACCAAGTAGTTTAACTAATGTTTGAGATATGTGATCATCATGCTATGCTGAGAAGTAAATTTATAGAACTTTTGGGCAAAGGGTCGCTATCCTGTTAAAAGATGAAGTGAAATATTGTTGTAATTATTGCTGTGAACAATATGTCATGATATAGGACAGCACTGGTTTTCCTCAATAATTTTAAAATCTTAAGCTTGCAATTGAACAAATTTTTGAACAAATGTAAATTTATCTATGAAATGTAAATTTATTTATACATGATTTTACAGACTCACATAAGTGATAGACAACATTGCATTTAGCAGCTAGAGACGCAATCTCCTTATGATAAACATGGGCAGAAAAATTTTACAAAAATGATTTGTACCAACAGTTTAATCAGTGGTGTTACATATCACAGGAACCTGTCAATGAAAGCATCTTTTGTTGCTGAGAATAATATCTCCAAATTTACTTCTTTACTGTCATAATATTTTACACTGTGAAATGTTGAAAAAATATAGTTCAATACGTTAAAGGCATTTTATATTGATTGTGACCATTATGGTAAGGCTCCAAATTATATAATTTAACAACCTTAAACACTATAGTGCATTTAATAGTGAGATTGTTTAGCACAATGGAGGCAAATTAGTTTGTTTGCAAAGAATAAAATATTACATTTTTTTTCCAAATGGTGCAGATTAATTAATGTTTTATTGATACATTTTTTAAAATATCAGAGCTATTTACAACTCAGAGTTAAATTAAGCTGATCAGAGTTTGAAGCCATTGAAAACACTTATACTTCTCTAGTTCCAAAATGTTTTCAGGTAAAGTTCTTTCTGTGACAAGGCACTCATTTTTTTCTCCTTTCATGGTTTAAGCCCAGCCAAGCACCCAGTTTCATGTAGCCATTCAGTCAATCCCTTACCAGTAGGATCAGAGTGAGAACTGGAAGGATAAATCTAGAAAACTCACGAGTTGAGGTGGAGACAATCTGATAGAGAAAGCAAAAGCCACGCACACAAGCAGACTAGAACAAGGAATAACTCACTGCTTCCCATGGAGAGGCAGGTGATCAACCACCTCCAGAACAGCAGGGCCCCATCACACTTCATGATGACCTGGGAAGAAAAACACTTTGGCTTCAAACATTCCCTCTTCTTCCCCTCAGCTTTATTTAATAAGCATGATGTCATACGATCTGGAATATCGCTTTGGTCAGTTTGGGTCACTTGTCCCATCTGTGTCTCTTGCCAGCTTCCCATGTACCCCAAGCTTCCTTGCTACCATGGCAGTACAAAAACCAGAAAAGTCCTTGGTTTTGTGTTAGCACTACTCAGCAATAAACCCCCCCATCCCTATTATCAACTCTATGTTCAGCACAAATCCAAAATATAGCCTCCCTGTACTAGCCACTATGAAGACAATTAGCTCTACCCCAGCCAAAACCAGCACATTCCCTCAGCACCTTCATAACCCAAATATCTAGAGGCCTGCTTATTTCCAGAATACATCATTCTTATTCCTTTACAGTGATCTTTCTAGATTTGCCTGGCATCAGAATGATGAAAGAGTGTGCAGTGAATATGGAAGTCTGATGACTGGGAACAGCAGTATAATCTTCTGGGATGAGAGTCAGGGTGCAGTGTTGGAGTAAGGAGGAATCTTAAACCTCATGAAACCCTCCTTTTCCTCTCTTGCCTAAACTCCCCCATCTAAAGCTCCCCAGGACTTGACAACATAAGATTTATTGTATTGCCATCTTTCCAGCGTTTAGAGAGGGATATGAAGGAACCATATAGTAAGTCTTGAAAAGGTAGGGTTGGTCAGTGTGTGACTGTCACTGACAATAACTATCAATTGGGAAATTAAAGGGCGGTTTTGTGAGGAAGCATCTCTAATAATGAATTTCAAGATTTTTTTTCCTCTGCATTTTTAAGGCAGCATGAGTGTAGGACATTAAAACCCAGTGGCAGTAGGAGCAGTCTACCAAATTCCTGAAGCATGAACATTCTCCTTTGCACCACAAACTCATTAAACCTGATGTGGTTATGGCATGCAAATGAAGGAACATATAACACTATCACATAAGACATATTTGAGATATTGGCCTGTTTCTGACATTTATTGTTACTCTATTTTAAAGAACAACATAAAAATTACACAGTACCTCACCCAATGTCTTCAAACACAGTCCACAAGAGATGTCATTGATTTTTCAATATAAGAAAAAAGTCCGCCAAACAAACAGGTGAGTCTTCAAAATCCACTACCTTCTCAAAGAATAAGGGCTTGTAAGCCCTTTTACTTGTGAGGTTTCACACTCGGCAGCTCAGAACTTCAGCTTAGCTTATGCTGCCCACTGTCATAACAGTGATTATTCTCATAGGAGTAAACAGTAGATGAGACTAGTAAATACATCAATGTATAGGAAATAATATTGATTAGAGGAATTGATGTTAGCATGGAAAACGTAATATCAAAAAGTGTAGGTTATAGGATCAGGAAAAAATAGTTTCTGACTGGCTTATAGACTGGAACTTAATGGCTTACAAGATGCTTTCACAGGAGTGCTTTTCTGTGTTCTAGTTCTAACTATAAGCAACAATCCATAAGCTAACAACTGGCTACTTAATTTCTCAGAAGCTGAAGCATTCTTTAATTATGAAAAATAACTTAAATAGGATTGATCCTCCCTGCTTTGTACTCCTGTGGGAATATCCATATATGAGTACCAACTACAGTTTATTTTATTCTCCCCCATCATTACAGCAGGGCAAAATCTTCTGCTAAAATCCATTAGTTGCAAAAGATTAGATTTTTGATACTATTACTGTGAAAGGGCAATTTATTAGTATGGAGAGGGATGAGTAAGTTGCTTAAAAGCTTTTCTTTTTTGGCTGAAAACCAAAACATTAATTTGCTTGGTTTTGGTTAAATATGGTCTGATTATGATTTAAAAAAACCTGCTTGTATGTGGGATAAAGTCCAAGCTAACACTTTCATAATACTTTTGCCCATCTGAGAAGAGAAGAATACAGTTAAAATGAAAGCTGTGTTAAATAGCATTCATAAAACCAGAAGTACCTGAATCTTTGTAAGACTGTATTTACTCAGGTGTATCTACTCAAATGATTTTTTTTAATCATAAAGACAGAAAACAACTGAGCTCTTTAACAGAAAATGACAATACAAAACTTGCTAATTACATTTTTCTTTTGAGGGGATATTAGGGGGACAGCTCAGCTTCTAATGTTATAAGAATGATTTTTCTCATTACTTGTTATAAACATTTTAATGTATAACCAAATGCATATTTATATATGGAAAAATCTGTCAGATGTCATTTGAACACATAGGGTAAATAAAATACTAAATGATTTTGGAGCCTGTTTAGAAAATGGTCTGGAATAGACATCAGAGTTAGCGAGTATTATTTAGCAAATGCTTAAGTAGTATATACAATGAGAAAAGAGGAAAACACACTCATTGGCTGGGAGGTTATTGAGTATTTAGAGCCAGAAACCCCAGTGTTGGCAAGGAGGGATGAAATTTTCTTAACTCTACTCAAAAATATCCTTATGATCAAATCCTAATTGAAGTTAATGGGAATCTTGCCAATGACCTCACTTGGGAGTAGAATATGATCCCTAATAAACACATAATAGATTTACTATGGTAAGTCAGATCATCCTGGAACAACATTACTTAGTTTTTATGAATGTTTTTTTCTAAGGTAGTCCATTCACCTATTTTTAAAACACTGAAATTTATTAAATCAGAAATTTATAACTATTTTATCACAACAGTTTCTGTACTTGTGTCGGATTTTTTTAAACATTCTTTTAAAGAATCAGAGAGACAAGGATGGACTGACCAATCCTTTTTCTTATTAGAGAGATCTTTTCTAAAGAGGAGTGTAAGTTTTGGTGTGAAAACAGTTCTGTGCATATGCTAAATTGCTAGTCCAGAGCAGAGCATTAACCCTTGTATAAACTAATTGGACTAATTCTCTTCTGGAATTTAGGCAAATAATACAACTAAGATAAACAGAGTCACTTACATGTCCACATTTATCTACACTTTCTATTTATACTGTTAAATGCTTAAAACAACATTGGCTCATAAATTTGCCTTTTTATTCTCATTCTTTTGGCACTGTTTCCTTCATGCTGCACTTTTAAGAGTGCAGTTTGGTCTCCTCTCAAATAAATAAGAGCCATGGAAGTTAAAAACTGCAGCTACAAAGTAGTTCTAACCCATTAAATGCAGATGGCCCACAGGGGGTTTAATCATAAGAGAGAGAACACACATCATGCTGAAATATAGAGCTGTTTTCTATCACTTGTTACCATTTGAATGTCTGTCCCAGGAAAGTGAATTCAATATATCTTCCTGGCCATCAGTTGCCCTCTGAATACTCCTTCTCTCTCTGATGTAGCTAGATTTCCCTTTAGAACATACAGAGATGAATGAGCTCTTACCACACGTAGAAGTGAAAGAAAACATTTCTTTCTGCACCAGAACAGATGAGATTCATCATTAAGAGAATGGATTTGACCTTGTCAAGTGGACCAAAGCAATTAATAAACAAACTCCTACAGGGGAGGCTACTTTTGGCCAAGTACTATATTAGCAGTGTTTTACTTATGCCCACTGCTACCTTACAATAACTTCACAAACAGGCTGACTTCCTGAAATATAGAGTGCTGAGAGATATCACAGATGTACCTAGAAACACTGGGATAGCATGGGGTTACTTCCCTCCCTAGAGGCTATACGGAAATATGTACGCCCACCTTGCTTTCTCGTTCTGGGCAAATGTTGCTGATCACTACCCGAACTAAATCTCCATTTCAAATTTAGCATATGTATAAAATATGTATAGATATGCTAAATTATATAAAATAGATAGAATTATCTATTTATACTTCAACTGCCATTATTATAGTTGTTTGCTTGTGTAAGCACCACCATATGGCTGATAGTGCCCAGTATGAAACTGAATGTCATCTATCTGTCTGAACACTAGCAGAGTAACAAAAGCATGTGTCTATTTTATTTCCTGTATTGAAAAAGGAACATTAAGAGTCAATAGCTTCCTATAAAGTTGTCTAGATCAGCTGATACTCCTACCAATACTTTTTTTTCCTTTAATAGGATACTTAAACTGCAGGTAGGACTGCTGTTCAACTCCCTCCTCCCAAGTCTGTGCCACATATACTTTTTAACTGAGATCAGAGTTTCAGTGGTAAAAAAAGCACAATGGCTCACACCTTTTTGTTCTGTCCAATGAGCATAAGAAAGGCAAAAAAATGAGGATATTCAGTAGTACAAAGACAATCTTGTTCTGTGGGAAGAGTTGTATGGTAAAGTGGAGGAAAGACTCATGAGATGTGTAAGCTTAGTTTTTACTATGATTTTTAGGACATGCAGAATCACAGATACACTGAGTTGGAAGGGACCCACAAGATTCATCAAGCCCAACTTAGCCCTGAACAGCACAGCCCCAAGAGTCACACCATGTGCCAGAGATGCTTATTGAACTCTGTCAGGCTTGGCACTGTGACCACTTTCCTGAGTAACCTGTTCTAGGGTCCATGCATGCTCTGGGTGAAGAACCTTTCACTAACATCTAACCTGAACCTTCCCTGACACAACTTCAGGGCATTCCCTTGTCCTGTCACTGACTACCACATAAAAGAGGTCAGTGTGTGCCCTCGTCTTCCCCTTGTGAGGAAATTGCAGACTGCGATGAGATCTCCCCTCAGTCTCCTCTTCTCCAGGCTGAACACACCAGTGACCTCCACTGCTCCTCATATGGCTTCCCTTCAAGGCTGTCTAATAGCTTAATGTTTTTCTTACATTGCAGTGATCAAAACCTCTCCACTTGTATCAATCTTAGTCATGCCAGCAGAGATTAGTATCATAATCTTCTCTATGCCTTCCACAAGAGAATCCTGAAACATTTGCAAAAGAGAGCTAACTAAAATATTCAGTTTAGACTCACTCTTTCTATAGCATCTATCCAAGCAGAAGAGATGCAGCTACTACTTCCTCAAAGTCTGTACTAATAAGCTTGCATAAGTGATAATGGATTATTGCACTTTTTGTTGATATTGCTTCAAAACTCATAGTTAGCATTGATGACTGTGAGAAGGAGCTCTTTCTTCTCATACTTAGAAATTTAATAGACTATGTGTGGAGTCCTTCAAGCCCTTAAATTTCTGAAAGATTTTAGCAAGCATGGGGCCTCCATCATTTATGAGGCTTAAGTGAATAGCCAAGAGCTTGGAACATATTTTAGCTCAGGAGAAATCTATGCTATTCAAGTCTTGCCCGCTTCATTGTAGAAATTCTTTAGTATTTAAAAATCAAGACAACAGTCTTGTTTCTTTGGCAGTCTCTGCTTCCATTGCTGGGAGATATCCATACTGACCCTCTTGAGGTCAAAACAAGGAAAAGAATTTCCTAGATCTTTAAAAGGCACTATATTACATATATTCATAGCTGCCTAGCAGATTTATGCCATATTCTTCACTAGATCAAGTTCTCATGGTCTTCTGCTATTAGGCTGAGAAAAGAAGAAAGTTGTCTTGCTTATTTCTTATAGCTATTACTCTTTATTCATGCACCTCTCTCTCTCTCTGTGCTAAGTGTTTCTGAGTCAAATATGGAAATGAGGGACCTAATTTTGATGTTATTTTCCCTAGTTTTATAATCACTTCTCCACTCTGATTTACAGAGGGGTAAGGAAGGACCTGGGGCCCTGAACCCAGTAAACTTACAGTGAAAATACATAATTTACAGAAAAAGGAAAAGATTGTAGCAAAGAACCATTGACTGAGTCCTACTGTGTACTTTATTTGACTCACATTTTTTATAAGCATGCATCTGTTTACACTCTTTAGGAGGAAGCTCAAAGTTCACAGAGAATTTTTATTACCTTGGGAAGAAATTTATCTCTTTTTAAAAGGAGAAATCATGGTTTATCATCTACCTTAAATGAAACAGAAACAAATCTGTCCCTCTCTCCACTTTTGCACCAGGCAGTAAACATCCAAGATGGGTGACATTTAGTGAAAGGAATCCTACAATGTCTCAAAATTTCTCCAAAAATACTAATTCATTCTGAAATCAAACCTCAGTTTTGATCTGCCTGAAAATTCATTAGGATATTTGCAGAGGTGACATTTTGTTGTTAAATTTGGTCCTGTGAATTAATGGGGTCATCACATTTCTGTAATCCTTCAGCTTTACTGATTCTGTCAGAAACCACAGCCCAGGATAAAAAGAGCTATTTTCCATTTTTTCTATGTATCAGTATTCAGATAGGGGTCCTTGGGAAGTTAGAGGCAAGAATTTTATAAACTACAATAGCTTACTACAGAAGACATTTTATTTATTTTAATTTCTCCACCTCCATTCCTCTTTGGCATACAATATACATATTTTAAGTGTGTCTGCTACTTTCCAGTTTGAATTTAGAGCTCTTTGTTTTTATATAAAATAGTCCTGTTACATTCCTGTAGTATATCAAAGCACAAGTTCGTTTTCACTCTTCAGGGCTTTAAACATCTCTGCTTTCCTTTTGCTGATATGCAAACTGGCTGTCAACTATTGTCTCTGCTTCATCAATGTTAACAAAGTTGTTGCATGACAATTTAAACATTCCTTTTACATAGTCCTTATAGAGTATAGAAACCTTCCCATTCAATGATTTGGCTAACTCAAAAATGAGTTCTTTAAATGGTCTTCCTTGGTTTTGTACAAAAATGGTCAAGTGTCATTCATTTTCCGGAATGTCAAAGCAGAAACTGTTCATAATTTTATGCAGAATGATTGGCATAATCAACTTTGTAAAGTAATTGTTGTAGGTCAAGATATTTATGACTTCCTCTCAATTTCCTCACTTTTAGTTCTCATTCTGAGCAAAACTTCTGTATTCACTTCCCATTTGATATCTTCCATCTATTCAATTACCCAGTTGTCATAAATTAGTCTTCCTTAACATTATAGTGATTTCATTTTCTTTCTCAGCTGTATCCTTCTTTTCATCAGCCAAGCACCTTTTTCTGCTTGCAGCCTTGATACAGTGTTCATGTACTGCCCAACATATTTTTCCACTTAAATGTGTGCATTATTTGTTCTTGCTGACACTGTCTTATATGTGATTCATAATCAAAGACTTCTTCCATTAAGTGTTTACTACAGAAGTGCTGTCAGCATCTAGCTTTTACTAACACCAAACTGGTTGCAAATATATTGGTGTTGAGAAAATCATGGTGGAAGCAAATTAACCACAAATTCATCAATTCTCCATGTGAATCTTTGAGGAGAAACAATTGACATCTGTCTGGACCTAGTTTATCAGCTGCCCTTCGGCAAAGGTCAGGGGACATGAGGAAATAATAATGGATTCTTTCACCATTGCAGAAGTATCCCATGAGGACATCCTTTACACGCAGCATTTTCTTTGACTGACCAACACATGAAAGACAAATTTATATACAGAATATGATGGAAAGAATTATACGAAATATATGTTATCAAGTGGCTAACTTTTTAAAAGTATAATATTCATATAGAACAGATTGATTTTGCATTTTTTTACACAATACAACAGATTTTCTGTTAGTTTTAACAGTCATGATGTACCATTTTTATTTTTTTAATTTTAAGTTCTCCACCATCATGTATCTTGACTTACTCTACAGGTATATAAAGCTGTACTATCTGCCCACATTTCTAAATAAATAATATAAATAATGTTTTCTAATGTAGAACTAGAAACCATTCTCCCTATACTTGACCTATTTTTATTCATTTTTCCTTGAAAATTTATCCAATGAGTTTTATTTTGCCTTGATCATAGGAGGTGAGAAGTGGCTTTCCACTCCTGACACATCACTGAATCTGAAGTAGAAGAACCTTTCTTTAGTACTGAATGCATCATTAGGAAACATAAAAGAGCTATCATTTAGCTCAGGGCCGTCAAAGGGAATTCTACTATATGAAATATTACCAGGTAAGACTCCAATTTTTGTTCTCATGAATACTTAAAGAAGACTCTGGAAAATATTGTTGGAACAGGTGGGGATTTTGTGAGATGACAGTCTGCTTAATAAATAATAAAAGTAATTCTCACTCATATTTGCTCTCCTTTTACCCTTGCATGGTGATTTCCTAAGCTTCAGCAGAAGGGAATAGAAGGGCACATCTCCCTAAAATATCTGATAGCTTGTTGCAAGGATATTGCTTAGGTAAAATTTATTATAGTTTTTCAAGTAGAAGAAGAAGCTGAGCCTGCTCACATAAAAAGCAGTTTAGTGATAATCCTACCTGTGTGAGGTTTTCACATTCTCTGAAAATTCAAATTCACTTTTTGCTAAAGAGTTTGAAAATCCTAAAAGTTTTAGCTATGAGCTATTCTTTCTGTTGATGAAGCCTAGGGATGGCCTTTAAGGACATGCTCAGAAACAGAGTTCTCCTCACCTTGAATACTTCAAAGTTGAAGGCACAGGTACCTCTTTGGTTAGGCATCATCTTAGATAGAGTGTTGAAGTTGTAACCTTTAACATGTAAACTTGCATAAGAAGGGGCAGCTAGATGCCTAAAATCTTTGAGAATTCTTATATGGAACTATCATAAATCCTTGACTCTGCTCCCAAATTCTTCTCTTTTGTCTCTTCTAAGGGATGTTTCTCTTAAGGTTCATGATTTGTAAAGCAGAAATGACCCTACATGTCTCAAAAAGCCTATGTCTTCCATATGTGCATTACACAAGATTTAATATTTATTACTATATTTATAAAACAATGTTACCATGATTAGAAGATCCAGGCTGCACTATTACGTTTCAGCATTCGAAGACAGCATAACACAATATGTTGTTGATATACTCTAAATATATAAGCAAATATTTTAACTATCATAAAATGTTTATGTTTGAATTTCTCTACATATATTTTAAACAGGCTGTCAAATTCTCTGCAGAAAGCTTTATGAAAGATGTTAAAATGCAGAAATTGAAACTGGCTTTTTCAAGATAGGTGATATTTACAGTAAAGTGTTGACCAGACAAAACCACATGAATCTGCAACATTTACAAGCCTTAAAGTGGGATTTGTACCCGATTTCAGAAACTAATCTCCATTTCTGACTTTGTCTTACATAAAAATATGGTTTCTATTTTATATATTCTGAAGAGGATTCATATCAGTGGTGCAACTAGTTGCAAGTTCTGTGTGCAAGCAGTGACACTGGTAGCTGGAACTTGCTTTGATGAGAGCACTTGGTGTCTATTATCAATAAAGACAAAATTTCAGTGTTGTAGTGCTGATTCTCAAACTCAAGCACCAGCCATTGGATTTTACCCCTTTACCTCTTACTGAAAACTGTGTTGTGTGTAGACATGCAGGCGCTGGCAGCTGGGGGCTGCAGAGGAGACTTCTGTGGGGTAAGGGCAGGGTCCTCTTTGTGCTGAACCCCTTGCAGGGCACAGCTGAGCCCATCAGTGAAACTGGTGGTGTCTCTGAGCAAACAGGAAAAGGCAAAATTGCTGGGCAGGGAGAGACAGAGGTAACGAAAAGAGTGAGGAACTGTGGAGGAAACACTAAGATCAGAGGAAGCCAAGGAAGAGGGAGTGGATGTGGAGGTTCTCTAGGCACCAGAGCAAGTATCCACTACAATCTGTTCAGGATCAATAATGAAGTTAGAGAAAAACCTGAAGCTCATGGAGAGAGTCCCTGCTGGAGCAGGGTGAAGGTGTGACAGGGAAGGAGCAGAAGAGAGGAACTACTACTACCTGTGTATCCTCACATCGCCACCCACCCTGTGCCACTGTTGGGGTGCGTATGTTGGGAATGAAGGAGCAAAGCTGAGCCTGAGAAAATGGGGACAAAAGTTGTTTTAATGTTTGCTTTTACTTTTCACTACTCTAATCTATTTTAACTGGCAAAATTTTAAATTTAAATTAGTCTTCCCCAAATTGAGCCAGTTTTGCCCATCACAGTAATCGGTGAGTGATCTCCCTGTCTTTATCTCCACGTGCAAGCTTTCTAATCCTGGTTTTTCTCACCTACTGCTGGGGTGGAGAGTGACTGAGCAGCAGGGTGGGAGTATGGCCCTTAGCCAAGATTAATTCACCACTAAAACCAAATTGATTCTCGTTCTGAACAAGTTGTGTCTAACTCAGACGTGTTGTGCAGTTATCAACCTGGAGATTTCAAGTGATTAAAAATCTGCCACCGCACATGATAAATTTGTTTTACTTTCAGTCTTTCACACTGCAAAATGTTTTAGCGTTGTTTCTCAAAAAAGCTCACCAGTTCCAGTTTGCAAAAAAAATGTCCACCAATTTGATAGGGGAGTTTACTCTTCCATGGTTACTTTGATGACCACATCTAATACTCACTTATGGTGTGTTGGAGGAAGAGATGTTTTATAATTCTGAGTCAGAGTCTGAAAAAAAATCCTTTCTTATTTTGAGTTTAATGACATACCTTGGAAAGATAATCTCTCAGTTTTACTGTCTCATCTTTTTTTGCAGTGCACTGGAAACCATTGAAAGCAGTTATGAGTATTTACATTGCAAAGGACTCATATAGTGAGAAATTAAATTGCTCTAAAAATTTAAAGATGTAAGAATACTGCAGAATCAGGTTTTTGATGAGCAAACTGCACTATTTTATACATCCCACTAATCATAAATAGAAGTTACCTCAGGAGCAGTTGAACAAAAATATAGCCAAGGAAATATTATAAGTAGCAAAACATGCACTGTCAAAAACATATCAATCATGCAAGAGGGAGAAGAACTATCCCTTTTGTGGATGCTATTTTCTACTGTGTTTCTGCCTGTTAAATATTTTCTGCATATCCTAACTCTTCGTGTGTGAGAATACATATGAAGAATTTTTTTCTTAATGCATTACCGAGTGCAAAGGGTAAAAGGTGAGTTATGTAACGCTTAGTCCATGGAGATGTACCAATCTTCTGCTGCTAACCTCTTCTGCAGGAAATAAGCAGAGCAAGATAAGGAAGAAGCAACATTATGTAGTGATATAACAAATATTTCTGCTCAGGAAACTTTCATATTAATGGGAAGTGATAGTCTCGTCAGATACTAAAGGCAGATACTAAAGGCAACTCCTAACTAGCATTTTTTCTCAAGACTGGCTGTAGCGGAAGCCTAGGAAAGCTGGCCTTGCCAATCTGAAGCTAGTTTTGTGAAAGCAGTGGTTTTATTGAAGCCTTCCCACTGACTTACTAGGCAGAAGGTACATATATCTTTCTGGCTTTAAGGTACTAGAATGAAAAGTGGTTGCAAGAATGAATACTGGTATAAATTAAAGCCTCCCAAGGTTTGCAGTTGGTTATTGCAGCCCATCTCGAGATAATTATGGGCAATAAGGAAGAATATAAGGTGAATTCTGTGCTGTCTCTGTATGAGTGCTCAGTCATTGGCCAGGTTGGGGCTCATTACTCCAAATCTCTGCCAGGAGTCAGAGCAAGTCTAGTTCTGTTCACCCCACATGAATTTACCTCTGGATCTGTTGTAGTCCTGCCCACTCTGTTTGGTGGAGCCACACATAAAGATTGGGATGAGAAGCAGGAAAGAATGAGACTACATTTTTAAAAAATTGCTCGCACAGGTCTGCACATTTATAACATATCCCACGACATTTGTGGGAGTTAGATACTTAAAGCTCCTAAAAGTCTATGCTCTTCTGTGGCTAAAAAGTTCTTTTCCTCCTGTCCCTAAAGGGGAAGGAAAACCCCTCTGGAGAGGTCATCTGTGATGTTCATTATCTCTGAAATGCAACTATTTTATAAATCAGGTTCAGACAATGTGGAGTACACAAATGTATGCAAACCTCTGAGGGCAAGTATGTGGAAAGGTTCCTCCCTCTTCCTACTTCCTTCTCCCTTCCCACAAGCAAGGCTTGCAGATGTTTTCTTCTGCTCTTTATTCTTTTGTTCCTGTTTGGCTGTGACCCTTACTCCCAACTTATTCTTTTTTGTCAAACTTTGTTTTTTCCTGAGCCTTTGATCTTGGGCTTTGACTCTTGCAATAAAGAACATGACACTATTATTTTGTTGGATTAACTTGATGATTCCTTACCTTACAGAGTCCCCAGGAATAATAATATACACTTGTTTTGTCAGTGTCTTGCAGAAGACAAAAGAGAAGGTCTCACAAAAACTACCACCTCGCCTAAGGACAGGTGAAATATAACCTTTCATGTGTAGACTAAATACCTAGGATTATGCACTATAACTATACATTTGATTATCTTTGTTTACATATCTTCAGTTTCCCAGTCAGGGAAAACTAGTCAAAGGTTAAAAAACATGCTAGTAGAACCAAGTTTAGAAGACACACAGGAGACAAGAGGCTTGGGCTCCAGCACTGGATCAGGAACCACAGTTTGTTGTTTTCAGAAAGAAATGTTGCCTTATGTCAAAACTGTAGATACTCTTAGATCTTCTGGTGCTTTTCCTCTCCCTGCTTTCTGTGCTCAAAAACTTAATTTAATCAAGAAAAGTGGGGAAAAGGGGATCTCTGTCTGCTTCAAGGAAAATAAATGTTCCTATGCAGTAAATATTCTAGTTGCAATTGAGTATCAGTCATACAGTAGATGATATATGCTGTGAGGAAAACATAAACCATGAATCCAGGCCAATGAATCTGGACCTTGCTAGCAAACTAGGAAGATTTTACTCCCTGTAACTGTGATTCAGATAAATATATTGAGAAGCATACATGCTTAACAATAATTATAGACAGAACAACTTCAGAAAAACTAGAAGTTTTATTTTCCATACACTTCCTTTCAACTGCTCCAGTGATTCACTAGAATCTTAACGTGCCTCGTCTTTGAAGTAAGGTGACTCTCTAGACAACACAAAGTTGATCAAGGAGGTTGTCTCTTCTTTACAACAACAGTGGAGGAAGTTATTTAAGGTTAATACTGTCAGTTTCACACAGATCTTCAGACTATTTTAATTTATGCCATAGGCAGGCCCCACACTGTGCTCAGATGATCAGAAGCAGCAGTAATAATTTGGAAACTACTTTTTTTCTCAAATCTATGTGTTAAGTACAACTCAGATGGAGCAGAGGGAATCAAATGTAACTTTTGTAATTTGATGGAGTGAAATCAACAATCTATGTCAAGAGAGATAAAGGAGATGATATAGGCTTGGACAGTAAATCATTGCCCAAAGATTTATTTTCTTACTATTTTTTTCTTAAAAACATACTATATTTAAAAGCAAAAAATCTAGGTAATAAATAAGAAAACCACTAGGAGAAAAGAGGTCAATAAAGAAAATTAAGTAGAAAGGAAATAAGGGAACAAGAGAGAAGGGTGCAAGAGTCTTTTGATTTCTTCTATCTTCATACAATATCTTCTCATTAAACAACCCACAAATTTGAAAGTGACACCAAAAGGGAAAAAATAGTCCCACAGAACTATAAAAAGTCTATATAGGACTATATGGATCAAGTCCATGTAAAGCAACATATCTTTAACAGACAGTAAATCAAAATTGCACAAATGAGTTCACTCCAGGTCTAGTTGTCTATGAAGTTGCTTAGAATCAAGCAAAATGCTGAGATCTGTACTTTTAGAGTTCAGATTGTGTTATCTAGTTTAGCCCCATGTAATTCTGCTCCTCTCTTTCTGACCCATAACCAAGGCAAGCAACATGCTAAGCTATCAGTTCTAGAAAAGGCTTCTAATGCTTCATTCTCTAGTGATTATCTTTGTGTAATTTCATATTTGTGTTTCCCAGATACATCCCACAGAATATACAGTAGTACTTGTTATGCCAAACCCCATGGGTTTATATATACATATATATATGAAGATATATTTTTATATATATATAAAGATATATTTATATAGAAATATAAAATATATATTTGACAATATGAAAAAAAACAACTCTGATGGTAAACTTTCTGGAAGCTGGCAAACTTGAGTAGGACTACAGGAAGGTTTTTGCTGGGTAAAAAATTCAATGGCTATATATATTTATATCATGATGTTGAACCATTTCCATACTATAGGACAAGCATACACATTTCTGTTAAATTTTAAATCCTAGAGTAGCCAAGATTTGGATATAGTTCAGAACTTCCCCCAAATTTAGAAATATTCTGAAACTTTACATAGAAACTAACAAAAAGCAATTGGGGATGAGCAATTAAAGCGTCATATTTATGAGTAAACTATGAAAATGTTGGCATATTCTAGTTTGTGGTCACCTTTTTTTTGCAAGAAGAAATTTTCAGAGTACTTGTATAGGCTCATGCTTGATATTAAGTAGTCCACAGATCTATTCTGCTGTTGCACCATAGAAACAAATTTTAGAAGTCTTAAATACAAGAATATGGAATAGAGTATCCTTGAATTTTTCAGTGCTCCTTAATGGAGATATGGTTATAAGATGTATTCAGAACAGAGAAGATTAAATCCTGACTTAGAAGAAATCAAAGAAAAACTTCCCCCCAAATCCTAATATATTTATTCTTGTTTTTTCACTTCTGATATTCTACTATAGTGTATATAATTTTCCACAGGCCAAATGCAAAAGATTTTGCATTTAGCTCTACTTAGAATGATTATCTGTCAAGGCCCCAAATTGTGGTGTTATTAATTGCAGATTTATAGCTCAAACAGCTTTTTTAGTAGCTTTTTCTTTTATAGATGGGCTTTCTTTAAGCAATATAAAATATCTTTTCTCTCTTTTTGTTTGTTTGTTTTTTAGAAAATTTTCCAAAGCCCATTAACTTTTCTTTAAAACAAACAGAACATTGTTTGCATTTCACTGCTTAACTTAAATGTTGCACAAATCACTTGCCATAATACTCTATTTGAATGGTTTTTCAAGGTATGACCACACATTTATTGCTCATCAGTGAAACAATTATCAATATTTGAAGTGCTTTAGTTCTGAGCTAACAGCTGGTGAAGAGGCATGGTAGAGTTTGATGATATAACAAATCCAACTTTCTGAGCTCTTGGATAAAAAGCACCATGGTCACACACACACACACACACACACACACACAAAAAAAAAAAAAAAAAAAAAAAAAAAAAAAAAAAAAAAAAAAAAAAAAAAAAAAAGAGGGTTTTTTGACTTTTGTTTTGTTTTGTTATTCCTTACAGGCACCTGCTAAAGTTACTTTGGAATGTATCCTTCACAGCAGCAATGTAAACCATACCAGCTTTGTCTGTGCCAATGCAGGCTCCTATGCTCAAAACACTACCCCATATTTATTATGAGGTAAGATCTCAACAAGATAAATGACATATCATAAAGCCACATTCTGGATTTTTCCCCCCAACTTATTTATGTGACTATATAGTAAATATTGTCACTGTTTATAATTAGTCTTATCTAGATAGAAGATTTTGTTCAGACACTTCCTCTGTGACAGCAGGCTTATTTATTAGTATTCTGGAATTAAGCTGGAGTCCTCAGGATTAGATTTAGAAGTCCAGGCTTCTTAATCAGAGCTAAAACAGACTCGAATAATTTTGTAGAGACCAGACAACCTTGTAGTACTTGTTCAGCTCTAATTTACACTTACCTACTCCAAGTAATGACTTTAAAAAAAAGATATTTTTCTATTTAAGATTGTGGTGCTTGATTTTCCTTTTTGGAGAGAGTACATGAGACTCAGTATGTAAGTTTAAAATCTCAGGATGTATTGACAATCTAACTTCTAACTGGAGTGCTTACGAAATCATCGGCTTTGTGAGTAGAAGTGAGAAAAAGCTCATCCAGTACTGAACTAAAGAGGAAATCCCATCCCTAGAAAAACAAACTGGACCTTTCACTTCCTTGGCTTGTGTTTGGTCCACCCATTAATCTTTCTACTAGTTATTAGATAATAAAGTAACTTAAGACTTTATTAGTCTTAAGAAACTCAGGAGCCTTAGGTTTTTGTGGGTTTGGTTGTTATTGTTGTTGTTTTTAATTTATGCCATCATTGGCAATTATCTCAAATGAATTTGGAAAATTATAATTTTCAATTCTGTATTCTTATAACTGATTAGATTTTTTCTTTTCTTTTCTTTTCTTTTCTTTTCTTTTCTTTTCTTTTCTTTTCTTTCCTTTCCTTTTTTTTTTTTTTTTTTTTTTTCCCCTCCTCACTACAGATGTAAATCTAAGCTAGAAAGAGAGGACAAAATACAGGTAAAATTCTGGCTTCCTTCTGGTATGAAGCGTGCAGGTATGAAATGCAGTGTTCATTCTGGGATGCTACTAGGTTCATTTTAATATCCAAGAATTTCAGTGGACAGAATTTTCCTGTCTCCTCACACTGACAGTATGAATTTGGTACCATATGTAAACGTACACTTAAAACTTCACTAAGATGAAGGGATGTATTTGTGAATTGCCATTTTAGATATAAACTAAAACTGTAGCTCCCAATCCGTACAAAGCAGGAGCTGATAAAAGTAAATCAATCGCAGACATCACTCTGGACAGACTTGGCTGGCCTTGTCAAGCAGCAAATGTAAATAACTGATAATATATTTTTATTTTGAAATGTGTGAATCTAGCATTTAACCAGTGAAATGATCTTACATATTAAAGAAAAACATGTTAGAAGAAACTGTCAGCTTTGGAACAGTTAGAAATGGTAAGCTGAAGCAAAGAAAAATATCTTGTACCAAGGATGACACCTGAAACAGAGCCCCTGTATGACCTGTGGTGAGTATGAAGTGGTGTTATTCTAGCATGAGTCTCTGGTTTCACTGGAGCATAATTCAACATTAGTATTTCTGCTCTTTGACATATTCTGGAAGATGGGAGAAACCACAACATTTATCCCAGGAATGTGCTGTTGGTGACACACCAATGCTCCAGATCCAGCCAAGCCACTTCATGAAAGGTAAACGGCTGTGCCACTCAAGTTGCATTTTGAATTCTTGCTGTATCTGAGCAGCAAGTGATGGATGAGCTGTGTGCAAGAAATAGCGTAAACACCTCTTAAAAAACCACAGCTGCACTTACATCAGTTCTAAAAGGCAAATGAAGGAGGGAGAAATCATGAAAAACTGAAGAAGAAGGGATCCATTTATATTTACTGAGGAAACAATTTTCAAGCACATCTAGAATACTAAGGTAAAGTACATGTTAGGTGAAGTCCCTCTTTATTTTTGCAATATTGTTGAAGTCTTTCAATGTCTCTTTCTTGTTATCTTACTCCTGTTGTGAATGTATTTCTTATTTGGATTTCTGTGGAATAGTGAAACTAGGATCAGGATTGTTTTTTCTTGGTCTCATAGAGAAGAGAAATGTTCTTACTCTAAAGCTTTTACATTCAAAGAGCTCAATCTTACAATTGGCAATACACAAGCAAAGAGATTTAGCTGCTGAGGACAGTATCACAATCTCAAATATCATGGTTTCTCTGACACCCATAAAACTTCACTGCTTCTAGTATAGTTGTAAGTTGCAGCCATCACTATTTCACACATTCTATTTCACTAGCTAGAAGTAAAAATGTTTTTAACAGAACACAAACAGCAACTGGAACAACTTTCCTGTGATAGATTCTTGGATGTGCTCCTAAAAGCTGCTATAATTCAGATGGAGGTTAGAGGTTTAGGTCAAGTAGTAGATGAGTTTCTGTTGCCTTTTCTGTAATCATGGTAATCAGCATAGCTGATATCTGACTTTAAGATATACATATTTGTTTACTAAAAGAAGAAGCAAAGGGAGAAGTGGTAATTCCAGAGTTTAAATCATTAATATCTTTGTGTGTATTTACAAATATTTGGAAGCAGAACCTTCAAAGGTATCAGAAAAAATAAAAAGTCTTTTCATATTTTTAAAATTTCTCCAGTGGTTCTTGTCATTGTGTTGGTACCATCAATAAACCAATGTTTTTAATATATATTGCTAATTGTCCAAGATACTTGGACAGTCAAATAAAAAAATAATAACCCAGTATTCCCCACACAATTTTCCTGTATTATTAGTGGTTTGACCCTTACTAGAGATTGGATTGCTGTAGAAAAGCTCATGCACTTCTGCTTCTGGGTTGAACTGGGTTTGTGACAGCAAGACTGGCTTATGCTGAATTCCTCTGGGTTGCTGCTGCCTGCTTTAGACCAAAGAAATCCATAATAATCCTGGGTTATTTTTCCATTAAATGATCAAGCAGTTATAGTCTCTTCCCACTGATTATCATCGGAATCACATGTATAGGTCCAAAAGCCCCAAGGAATACCATTTGATATCTCAGTGTAGAATGCCATCTGTTTACCTTTCTTTTCAACATGTTCATATTTACAAACTCTGATTGTTTCTGGTGCATAGTTGGTCCCTCAGTGCCTCACAAATCAAGAGGGCAATAAAGATAATATGTCAATAATATAATGATTTCCTCTTTCTGTCGCTCTGACTTGTGTGATTTTTTCCCCATGCTACTATTTATATAGGTGCCACTAAAGAAAAGTGGGTTGCCTCAGTACTGATAGTCAATGCTCTAAGTATCCCATGTCTATGATGCTTAATTTTAGTAAAAAATTTACTTGAAATTGTCTTATTTTACACAATGAATTTGATGAGTTTCATCTGTGGAACCTTTTATTTACTAAGTTTAAATTCATTGCCTTTTAACTCAGTGGTTTCTGACCTAGGAATTCTAGGTACACCCACCCACAACTAAACATATACACCCTACACAGCAACAGAGGTTTTCATTTATTTGCAAAAACATCCATCTTACTAGTTGTGGAAGGGAAGGGAGCTTTCTCAGAAGTTCATTCCAAATGCAATGTCAAGTTTACAAGAAACAGAATAATTGCACTTTTTACAGGATTTATCTTATTACTATCCTTGTGATTGCTTCAATTGTAAATAAATCTTCTCCTTGCCAAAAATTTATTTTGTTTTCCAGAAAGAAGTACAGATTTGCTTCCTTTCCCTGCAATTATAATAATGGATAATATATGTTTTTCTTTTGTTTTCTTTAGCCAGCATAAGGCAGACAGCAAGGCAGCTATTGATCTTAAAGGATTATCAAAAAACAAATTCACTTATCTTTAGATAGTAAGTTACTATTCATGGCAAAATCCTGATTGTGTTTTTAAAACAGTTGCATTTTTAAAATGGCAAATCCAAAGCATATACAATATATGAGAACTTATGTACTCTTTCATGAGAAACAGCACTACTCCATGATGATCATGTCTGAACCCTTAGTGAGGCCATCAAGATAACCTCATGGTCACATCAGGCATACAGCAATTGAACACAGAAGACCAGAATGTGCTGACAAGAAAGCAAATTTTCTCCTGTAAATTCTGGCTGCCTTTTCTCAGCCAGATTGGTTTAGCACCACCTCTTTCCTTAAAAACTGAAAGAAAGATTAAAGCCCTATAATGCCTGAAAGAACTCCCTAGGACCCTTGATAGTATTTGGATATCAGCAATGTAATTTTATTCTTCTAAGAGTCCAATTCAAATCTGTGTTAACCTATATGTAAATGTACCATTAACGTAAATAGACATACAATCTACTTAATGAACTGATATATAATCATTTTGTGGTTAGTTCTTTAGTTGCTCAGGTGAAATTTACTGTTGTTTCATCCTGCAACATCAGCACATTGCACAATACTACTGAAAAAGCATCTCGGTGCAGGACAGTTCCTCAGAGTACAGAAACAGCAGCATCCTGCTTGCCTCTGTCCTTCTGGTGTAACAGAGTAATGACAAAGAAAGGTTCCAGCCTCGTGTCAGGCCTGGTTACACTTTTCACTTCACAATACATTTATTAATTAATGTATTCTGAATCAGTATAAGAATTTTCAAGTCAGAAGAGGGGAAAAAAGCCTCATACTAGTTCCCTGAAAACACACAAAGGTGCCATGTTCAGTGGTATGTCCAAACCTTAAGACATGGAAAAAACCATTGTCTATGGAAAGTTGTAGTATAGTTTCTAGATGAAAACAGAAGCATCTTGTTTCAACTTATGTAAAGCCTAGAGATCTTAAAAGTTTCTTGCCCCAGAAAGAACTTTTTACTTGAAACTTTGAGATTACATGCCCATTTTAATAAAATTCTTGAGAAAATTAAAACTCGTCAAAGATTTATCTTAAGTATTTCTTAATTTGACACAAAAATATTTTCTTGCAATATGAATGGACTCCATCCATTAGGAACTGAACTTTTGCTGGAATGTAGTCTAACATGATATTAAGTGTTTTTAAATGGTACATTTCTTGTCAAAAAGTAGAAATGAGTGAAAAAGGGCAGAAACTACTAAAAAAGAGTAGCTAGATTTTTTATTTTAAATCGAAATTACTAAATATACAGTATACCAAGTATTTTGATTTTAGTAGTTTATCTCTCTCATGTACAGTAAACATGAGCAATGTTTTTATTCTGCCACTTCTACATCAATTCATGTGTCTTAAGGATTTATAAGTATCTGTCACCACTTTTTTTTTTTTTTTTTTTTTTTTTTTTTTTTTTTTAAAAAAAACCCCTTTGCAAATAAACCATTTGGGTTTTCTCCATTTGATAATGGGTAAATCCTGTGGCATTTTACAAGTATGCAGCACAGGACAACATTAGCAGAGGAAAAGAGCCAGCAATAAAATCAACTGGACATTAAGCTCATTCACAAAATTTAAGTCCCTGTTGAGTGTAGTGTTAAACAGGCTTGACTACTTCATTCAATAGTACAGCCACTGACAGGGTCCCAAAACCCTAGTTAAGCTTTTATAAGGCTTTGCACTAGAGAACATCACTAGAGAACCTAATTGTTATTTCCACATACGTACATTCAATTTTCAGGGATTATTTTAAGTGTGAATTCTCAGGTATTTCTTCCAGCTGCGTTCTGTCAACCCGTAATCCCATATATGAGCTCAGTCCCTGCAGGGTAGGCACTTGATCCTAGGGTCAAAGGTCCTTTAGCTCTTGACTAATGCACCTCATTAGAAGAGGAAAGCAGAACGTCTCCAGTAATTCAAATGTCAGGAGAAGTAACAGAACTAAATATTTTTAATTGTGTTAAATATGTTGGTTTCATCTCAGACACAACAACAACAACAAAAGCTGAAGGTTTTCCATTTGTAAGCACTGGAAAAACTGTCTAGTTTGTTGTGCATCCTTATGTGTTGTAGGACTGTGCAACTAAACTGAGAGGAAATTAATTAATAGTTTAATCATGTGCAGTATCCTCTTTTATTGTGGTAGGAGGCTGTTCATAAATTTGTAGCTATTCATTACTCAAGTATTTGGACTGAAATGAACATATCAGTTAAATGAAATGCTGTTTTTCTAAGTACTTTATGTATGGTAGGTATATTAGGTAATGGTTTTATCCTGCGCTGAAAAAATAATCACCTCATAAAAAGCAGGTTTTGATTAAGGAATGAAACTGGAACTTAAGTTCACCTGAATCCCTAAGCAAATGTAAGCTACTACATTTACTGCAAAAGCTTTTTATGAGTTCACTGAGGTTACAAAAAAATTCTGTTTGCTTTAAAAGTTGAAGACAGTTATTTGCATTTTGTCAAGACTGTATTTTGAGTGCTTTTTTCTTTAAGTTGGCATCAGCAATGCTGGCTATTTGCCATCATTGCATTTTAAAGGAGCTTTACAAGGTAATTGTCATGTTTGTTAAATTTGAACTGCAATTATTCAATTATTGAGCTTCATTTATTGCAGTAAGAGAACTTACACTTTGGCATCCAAATAAGTTAAAAGAAGGAAATGTCAGAGCTATAGTTTTACACCAGCTGTTTTTTTAAACAAAACAAAACATTTTGTATATTAATTGAATGGAGATATATAAGATGAATTCTTGATGTCATCAAAGCCAAAAGCACTTTCATACTAATTTCAAAGTTGTCTGAAATGTCCCTGCTTTATTTCCAGACTTCTATCTGACAAGCATTTGAGAACTATATGTAGGATTTTCTGGAATTTCCAGACATTTTCTGGAATACAGAGAAGTTTTAAATATCCAATTTTAACCATCAGAAGAAACAATAACAAAGGGATAGATGTGATGACATGATATCAGGTATATCATGATTAAAAGTGGTTTTCTGGTAATACTCTGATATCAGAAAAATCCTGACACTTTTTCTATGTATAGTTATTTTTAATGTAATTATGAAACATAAATGTGAGACAGGGTATTTCATTGGATTAACTGACAAATTTTGAAAAAGTTGGACATTTCAGGCTCAAATTCTTTCTTTGTCTTGTGATTGTCACAGTTACAACAGCAGTACTTCTTTGCCTTATTTGACGGCTCAAATTCTGAATAAACTGGGATTATGCAATGGTTGAAAGGTTAATTAGTATTTTTATTATCACTTAATGACAAGCAAGTCTTGAAAATTTGTTTGCAGTATGTTAGGTTTGCTACTTACATGGTTAATACATATGGATAACTTATATTATGGATAATACATATATTATTCTACCTTCTAAATTAAAATACTACAAAAATTGATGTTTTATTCCACCTGAAGACACAGGAATCACACAGCCAATTATCTTTGATTTTTTTTTTCCTGTCTATTAACAATCCCCCTTAAGAAAGCCAAAAAGAAAACAAACAAAAAAACAAAAACGCCAGACAAAAAAAAAAAAAAAAAATCCAAAAAATTCAACTTTTATAAACAGAATGGGTTCTGCGTAATCAGGTGATTTCCCTACCGGCACCTCTTTCAGCTAGCACCCTTATTGAGAAAAAGTTATTGTTAAGGTTCCTTTTCAAGTCAAAAGCCAAGTATTTAATCCATGCAACATTTTATTTCAGTCTTTATTTTAGAGTGTATAGCTATGACTTTTTACTCAGATTCAAACCCCAGCTCATAAACAGTGTGTGCACTGACTATTTTCTACTAAAAACACTTGACTCGCACCGTTCACTTTTCTTAAGTAGTCTTCTACTTGTGTCTCTACCTTAGCAACTTCTTTAAATGAAAACCAGTAACAGCTCTCGATCAGGGAGGCTAAATCATCCTGTAACAATAACATGGTTTAATTTGGGCTGTAGCAGTGAGAGCAGAGTTACTGGACAACCTTATATGTGTTTCACCAATACATATTATTTCAACGTGTCATTTACTACAGCTGTAAACTCTAGCCTTATGGTTTGTAAAAGTTGCATTAAACCCATCCTGCTCATTGAAGAAAAACAGTTACATCTGAGTTAGCTTTCACTACTGAATTGTTTTGTGCATCGATTTTCCTGCTGGTTGTTGTTAGCTGCTATGATTCCCTTGATAAATGAGCTAAACAGCCTTGTTGGCTCTTAGCCCTCTCTTAACTCTCTCACTTATCCTAGCCTTTATTTTTACACACTCATCTACACACAAAAAGCTCAAAGTTGCCAGAAGAGCAACTCTTCTCAAAATGTTTTATTGACAGTTATCGATTACAGCTGGAGATGTAGAGAACTATGATAATTATGTATATTTGGAGATATTTACCTATGTATATTTAACAGGCCAATCTGCAAATCATAGAGTCATAGAAAGGTTTGGGTTGGAAGGGTTCTTAAAGATCATCTAGTTCCAACCCCCCTGCCATGTCCAGGGACACCTTCCGGTAGACCAGGTTGCTCAAATATTGCACACAAGTACTTTTTTTCCTTAGAATTTAGTAATGTTACTTCTCTAATGGTGTCCAAAGAGAACAGAAATGTTTACTTCATTTCACTGGGCTTGCCACAAAATTCATGCTGCTGCTGGCCTTGTTTATTAACCAGGACACTGTTGAGAAGTTGACAGCTAACCACATGTAGCAAAAAGCTTAAGGGCCACTTGAGGACTGACAGTGCTTTTCTGTGTCTCCTGTAGTGCTGGGAGATTAACTTCATTTATGATAAATGTTTCTCTTTTCTGTTTCTCAAGAAGCAGCAAAGATTTTGCATGGCGATGATATTCTTCTCTAAAGTTGCTCACACAGGAAAAAGAAAGTATCTTTCTATGAAGGCTCCAGATGGAAAAGCAGAACAGACATACTTTAATAGAAAAATAAATGGGAAACATACTTGGGTTAGCAGAATACTTTCTCTCCCTTAAAGATGTTGAAAGGTGCACATCTCTACTTCATTTCCATTATTGTAATGAGATAAGGCTTACAGAGACAACAGCTAAGAAGCTACAATCTCAATATGAATTCAAAAGCCATATATCTCATATTACTACTGTTCAGCATCTGCATGTTTCCTCTTTTGTGTCCTATTAACAATATGAATGCTTTTGATTTAGGCATGAGTAACATTTTAAACTCCGACATTAAAAGAGAAAAAAAAAAAAGGAAAAAAGAAAAGAAAGAACTAGGGAAATGATTGAATTACATGAGACATATTTTTCTTTTAAAAAGCAGTAAAAGATTCAATAGTTCAGATTGCTCAGGAGTGATAACATTTCTTTCAGAAGGTGCTCTGCATCTTGGGGCCAGTGTATGTATCAAATACTGCTGCTAATTCAGCAAATGCCTTTTTTTTTTTTTTTTTTAATTGAAAGTCACAGAAAAGAGTTGCAATAAAACCTGCATTAACAGCCAGACCTGAAACTGAGGCTGCCTCATGATTTATGCCCTTTCCTTTGGTTTTGATCTTTTAATGAATGTGCCTTGCCACATCATATACTCTTCTGGGATTTTCTCCCTTACCACTCATTACTATACTCTCACTGTCAATCTGATCATGCTGTGTCATGATTCAGGGAAAAGAAAATAATCTGCTAGCAGTCAACTATGCATGATTTTGTACTTTTTTGGCTAGGGCTCTGATTCAAAATACAACAAGATGAGTGATAGGACACTAATTGTCTTTCATGGGCTTTGGATCAGGCTATGAATGCCTTTTCAAGGCATATAGTTTGAGGTTATTCTATGCATCTAATTGATCTTTTTAGGTGCCCTTCATATCTACATTAAGTTAGACAAAGAAAATAAAATAAATCCACTGTTTCTCTATTTTTTAAAATGGACAACTTGATTTTTTTCTTTATTTGAAGGAACAATATTCTTTAGGAACTACCTTAGTCCAGAGACGACAACATATGGAGAGTTCTTCAAGTACCATCCATAGCTCCGATCTGAGACTCTGTGCAAGTTTTTGCATTTTACTTGCCTCATGAAACTAACTTGGGGTAAGAATCATTTTTCAAATGTTATTAATAGATAAAAAGTAATCCAGGGATAAATGCTTCCAGACTGCAGCTACTGTGTGTATCTGGGCTAGACATACATATCTCAGTGTTTTGTTTTTTTAGTCTGACTAATTGTCTTTGTCTTTAATGACTCTCCCTTAAGTGTCTGCTTTATGTTTCACAAATACTTAATCATTGCTTTTCCTCATCAATTTATTGATAGCGTTTAAACATGCACATATGAACCAAAATGACATTAACTGATGAAAATTTGGGTAGAAATCTGATTTTTTCCCCATCATTCAAATAAAATCTTTTCTCCTACCTGAACCTAGCGAAAACAGTCATGTCTTTGCCCCTTTCCTGTAAATACCAGAAGAAAAATACATGGAAATGGGAATTGTTATGGCATGCATAAAATATACTTAAAAGGCAACTACAGGAGAAAACATCACTGCTCGGAACTCCATCCTGGCCTGTATGAATCTTACCAATAAAACTAGTAAGCCTACTCATGCAAGTAAACATTACACTTGTGTTAAAAACCAGGAAAATAGTGTCTCATAGATGGAAGTTCTTATGCTCTAATGAAACACCTTTGAGTATGATATAACGTCAATGGAACAGCATGTGGCTGTGGTGCATATAAAAGCAATTATGGAAGCAATATTACAGGCTGGCTTGCTTTTTTTCCTTTGGTTTCAGGTTTTCAGATTCCTTAATAGCTCTAAGCTGAATCAGAATGATAGCATTTTCCTTCTTGTCATCATCTCACAATAAAATGTTCCATTCCTTTAATTGCCCAGTAGCCATTCAGATATGTCATTGGTACTTATACTGGCAACATATCCATTAGCAAATATTTTACAATTTGCCCTGGGGGATTTTTGTGTTTTGGTATTTTTTGTTTGTTTTGTTTTTTAATTTTTATTTTTAGAAATTGCAGATAATCTGGAATAGTTTAAATAATAGTGATTTGGTTTCTAGTTATTTATTGACTTTTCCCACAGGATGTGCCTTGAAAGTACAGTATAACACATGTCCAGATTTCAGAGAAATCGAAAAATATAGTGTCAGACGATGTAGCCAGCTACAAGGAGTATGTTATAGTGCTAGCTTGACCATGTTGGCCACTGATAACCTGCCCCATCTGTCTTGCCTCTGACATGTTAGCTGGATAGGGGAGATGGGACAGCCTTTTAAAACAGGAATAATTATGAGAAGAAGCAGCAGCCCAGCAGAAAACATATTTTTTTTTCCTTTTTACCTGCTTTAATGTCCACTATCACAACAAACATGATATTTCCTTAGTGAGTTATAGAGGATGACTCAGTCTTTCTAAGCTTCAACAGTGAAGTGGTGTTGGTTAAGAGTTTTGAAGCCCATTTGGGCTGGTCTCTTCCTTCTATTTTTGTAGCTCTGAATTTGAACCCTGATCAGCTCAGGCAGACTTACGCTACTTCATACCTATCTCTCTGATATATCTTTAAGATTAGTTCTCCTATAAGTAATAAAAACTTTCTCCCTTCCCTTCTGTTATAAACAACTTTTAAAATGTCAAGCCTATTAATATAAAAAGTCTGATTTGTGTACTATATATTATTTGCTACGTTGTGCTGTATGTGGGTTATATGCTCACAATGCACGTATGCATGTAGTCAGTCAAGTAGAATTAGTATCATTTGTACATGCACACGCAGAAAGCATTAATTTTTTAAAATGCTTTGTATTGTAGGTGATAATTAGGTCTTTGCACATGGCTGACTTCATGGCCTAAGAAAATTCGAGTTTCTCTGTCACAAATACTTACAAAAATGCCCTTTGCCTCTAGGGCTCTAATAGAGATGGAAACAGAGCCTAAAGCCATCGTTTTATTGGAAATTTTCATATTGGCAGTTCATATGCTTTCTGGCTACTGACTAGATGAAGTGAGAATTTGAAACAGCAGAGTGACTGTTTGAGTACTTCAGAGCTTAGCATGAAAACCCAGGGTGGGGGAAAGGGGGAACTGTCAAAAGAAAAAAATTAAATATATTATACATGCCAACTGTTGACCACTTATTCATATCATGCTGTGTTTTTTGTGGTTCTCTCTTTTGGTTAGACAATAAACCCACTCCATGTGTAAAAGGAGTATAACCTTCCATTTTGTGGAGAAAAGTCCCCTGTGAATAATAAATTTTACCCCTTCCCAGACTTAATTTAAATTTTTTCTTTCCCTCTTTAGATGATAATGAATTTTCATACAATTGTTGGTGGCCTGTGACATTTGTATTGAGCTGAATGCAATTCCAGCACTGGTATTTGGCTTTTGTAGCTGTCCTAGCACATCCCATGAAAAGAACATGAAGCTTCGGGCTAGCAGCTTCCATTTATTCAGATGTATTAGGTTTAGTTCCTCATCCTTCTGGTTTGAAAGCTAGCACTGCCACAGTAGATGGAGGCATTCTGGAAGATGATGGTAAGTTCCTAGAAACCATAATTATAGCCTTACCACATCCCTAGCTGCAGCAAATACCAAAAGATGCAGCTGCAAAATAGTGATTATGATGCCACTTTTTATCAGGAGCATGAAAATTCATTCGCTAATATGTCTTGATCACAGCCAAGGTCCCTGGTACAGCCCTTCTCAAAGGTCTGGGGATGTCCAAGGAGTCCCCAGAAGCTAAGTGTAAGAGATTCAAGTACACAGGTCAAATGGTGCTTCTTATCACCATGGAGAAACTATAGTAATTTCCCAGCCTCAGTAAGTCATCTCTACCCATTTTATCTGTGGTCTCTCAAAGACCTCACGGAGGCCTCAATAATGGTGCAAGTATTGTATAGCGGATTTTAGTGGCTCACTGTGCTGCATTTCTTTCTTAGTAGAAGCCCTGTTGGTTTAAATACTGCCTACCATGAATGTTAATCATTTGTGATCACATAACACCCTCCCCCGAAATGTGCATCTAAAATTAAACTACAGATGGTGTTCACAAAGTTTGACCTTAGTCTGGGATGCCAAATCCCCTTAGAATTCCTCCAGTCAATGGAAAAAGGAAACATCTCCTTTAATGCAGTATTCCTCGATCTGTGCTCTGGGAACCAGTAGTATCTGGAAGACATCTGATGGTAGTTCAGAAAAATGTTGGAAACGTTTAACTTTTCCCTGCAGAAAACACCTCCAAACTATATAAAGAAATTCCTCCATACACACACAAGCAAGCAATCAATTTGAGAGATTTTAAAAGTAATAAACAAAGCTTGAAAGGGCATTTGGCTGTAAATGAAAACCACTATGACAACACTTCATAACAGTACTTCGATTTTTTTTTTTTTTTTCTTTTTTCTTTAAGGTTTGGTAGATTTTCTATTTGAAAAAGAAAAGAACTAAAGCTAAACTTTGAGTCTTTCTTTCCCAGGTCACTGCACAAAGGTCTTAAGGTGATACCTTTGTCTTAGAAAAGAGTTGGTTCTTATAAAAGCCCTTACATTTTGGAATAAAAAAAATATGAAAAGTGATGTCCATGGAGTGGTACATCCATCGTGGTACCCTCAGTCATCATTTCTTGAAGGTCAATTCATTGGATAGTCAACATTATATAACATATTTCCAAAGTATAGTTGAAGAAGTTATTAACCCCCAAAATAATTCAGCAAATCACCTTAAAATGAGTGATTTGAGTCTACTTTTTTTCTTAAATAAACTTAGCCATGTTAGTTTTCAATGCAAAGAGTTAAAATCGGAAGCATTATTGAAGTCAAAGTCTTTTGCCATGTCACATAAAATTATTGCAAATTACAGCTAGAAAAAAAATTATCTAGTAAGTGAGCTTTCTAATTTTTTATTTTACCTGACTAAAGATTTTACTAATTACAACAGCTTTATGGCTATTTGTATCAAGTGGGATTCATTCCCATGTGGAAGGCACCATAAGGATTTCTGCCTAACAGATGGGCTTCATGCTTTTAATTCCTTAGAGAAAGCTTAGCTTTGTTGGGTTGTAAGAAACAAAGAAGAAGAAATTACTGTGAAGGTCATTTTTATGCAATTCTTTTTTATTGTGAGATGCACAGGGGAATGAGTTTGATGCTGTATGCAGTGAAGACACTAGGGTAAAAAAATCCAGCTCTTTCAATCCATCCATTTTGGGGTTCAGCATCATATTTTCTAGTTTTAGAATTACATACTTGGTTTTGCTCAGGTTTGTACTCTAGCTCCGCTGATAGTAATTTATAATAATCTGTATTGTGATAAATTAGAAATCCCATTGTAGTTAAGAGTTCGTTCCAAAGAACCTGTGGCTGGCTTCTGATCTCATTCCAGAAGTTGCTCCTCAGGACATTTGTTTCTTTTCATTTGAACTATGCTAATGCAGCTCATGAAGTGTATTGTTTACATGTATCAAGGGATCTCCCTCCAGAAGCATTCTGAATATTCATCATTCCAGAAAAAAGAGTAGACAAGATAATCTGCATAGGACCAAAATAGTAGCTAATAAGGCTTAACTTTTCCAAAATTCTAGATTTTCTTGAAGATGGGTAAAATTCTTAAATAATAGGCTAAACATCATGCTAAAGAACAGAAAATTGGTGACATAATAAACTGATAAAATTTTTGCATGCAAATTTTAAGAAACTGTCTGACCAGAACTTTAGCCTAGAAATAAATTTACATGAGTAGCATGCAGAGACAGAGAATCAAATCATACAAATCACATCCCATGATGAGTTATTATCCAGATCACTCATGTTTTGGAGTACTTTTGACGGTTCACTAGGCAGCAAGTCCAGAAAGGGCATTTCAGGGGAATTTTAAGTAGGATTTTTGCCTCAGTATTAATTGTTATTGTATGCTGAGAATTGCACCGAAACAACGGATTGTGAATGTTTTTCCATTGCCTACCTGTAACTTCAGAAAACAAGGTACAAAGTATAGACTTGTGAAGTCCCACTGTATCCTGGGGATGTTTAAATATCTAATTTCTGCCTGGGTTGCTAGTAAGAGTACCTCACATTCTTCTGTCCATCCAAAAGTAGATAATCTCAGAGGTGGTGTAAAGGTAATACTTCCAGAAAAGAGTATAGGAATCAAAAAGTTGAAACCAGAGAGTTACTTTTAATAGGGCTTACCAAAATTCAGTAATTTCTTCATATGATTTTTAAAATGTGATTACCTCCAATTGTTAATTGAATATGAAAATATAACAATTTTTTAATGAACTTTCAGACATGAGAGAAAAATCAAGTGTAGCCTTATCTAGTTTCTTATTATAATTTACAAAAAATTCACATTTATGGAACACCCCCCCCCCCGTCCCCAATTAAATGCTTATTAATCTATATAACAGAAATGCATATGAAAATACATATGTATCTTAGCAAAATCTTGCAGGAGAATGAAAATAACACTTGTCAAATGATGTTTTGAGACTGTTCTGAGTAATAGCAAACTCCCTGCAATTCTATATGCTCCTCAAACACAATGGCTGAGACTGGATAAGTTTTGTTTTTGTTAAATCAAAACATTTCATTGGGATTTGCCTTTCATGTTCCATCACAGCATGAAAAGTTTCAACATGAAGATCACTTAAACAGAAAAATAAAATGTTTCTGAAATAACAGTGTAGAATATTTTGACAAAAATATTTTTACATTTTGCTTGGGTTTGATACGCATTTTCTACAAAATTAGCGCAATTCGCTGAAGCATTTTCATTCGAAATATGCATTTTTTTAATGTAAAAATATCTAATAAATTCCTAAATTATGGATTTTCAGATAGAATTGCTACTTTCCTTGAAGTCTTTACAATTACTAGTTACAGAGTAGTCATTAGCCTGGCCAAAAATTACCTCCTAAATAAGAATTTGCTTCCAAACACACTGACCGCAACTGCTGGGTAAATGAGTCAGTATGGAAAAAAAGGTTATTGTCAGAGAGATGAAATGAAGAGACATTATATATTCACCTGCATGACACAGTGAAGTGCTGTGTAGAACTACGTTCTTTAGTTCTCAGTGAGAAACGGGGAGACGAAAATATGTTTCTTTGAAAAATTCCCAAGTGGTTCTACAGTGAAATCAAGCAGTTCACTTATCATAATGCTATTATAGTATTCCCTTCTAAATGAAGATTAATAGCAACATATTGCATTTGTCCCTAAAGATAAAGATTTCCATTTAATAAGCTTACCATTAATTATATCCTCAATGCAACAATTTCCCCCATCCCTTGTAAAAATATCCATCCTTACTGGCTTTTAGTGGTAATCCAGGACAAGGTCTCCCATGCATACTGCATGCATTTTTCACATGTCAACATAGCACTCCTTGTGAAGGACATTGTTTACTTTGGATAAACCTGCCTCATGGAGGATAAAACCATTCTTTGTGAACACTTATGAAGGACAAGAGTGAGCGTGCTATTTATGAAATGTTTTGTTATACAATATGTGGTTTCCATTATATAAATAATTCTTTTCCCCTCATCTACTTCTCCATGGGAATATTGAATAAATAATTAAAGAGAAAAAAGAGTAGGAAGAAATAAGTATAAACAACTTGAAAGATGATTCATAGGTTGAGTTATGTTAATTGTATTTCCTACTGAAACATCAAAGTACATGTGGTAATAAAAAATATATGCACCTTTACAAAATTTTATATTTTGACTTGCTTAAGGGTGCTGATAATTATCCACAATAACTTCATGGAAAATATCCCCAAAACCTTTGTTTAGTGTTTATTTTCCCAGAGCAAGATACAACTTATAATCTCTCTTTTTTAAAAGGGCTAGTTCTTTGCTTTTTGTTATGGTGAGATACACTGCTTAGTCCGCAGTCAAGAGTATAGAAGTGCTTATCATAGTCACATAACTTTTTTCTTACTACTTTTATGAAACTTGTCAGCCACAAGAGAGAGATGAAACCACTAAAAAACGCCACAAGAGTGGCAGAGCACTAATGAAAATGACTGCATTTTGGCTACACTCTTTGAGAATTATACGCCAAAATAATTGTGGTTTATTTATATTTCAGTAATGTCTGGAGGCCCTGATTGGAGATTCGGGGTAATATTTTCCACAGGGAGTAATTAAAGCAGCGGCTACAGCCATGAAAGAAGAAAGGCATCAATGTCACATTTTAGATCTGTAAATCCAAATTTCAGGTATTTTAGCTCAGATATTTTGTTGCCCTGGTAGACTTTGGTTGCCTGTATTTTTCTGCTGGTTGGTTACAGAACTTCCCCAGTCTTTTTGAAACAGAGGTGATCATGCACATAGAAGTACACCAGGAGATTCTACCTTCTATATGTCCTGGTGGGCCTGCTCTGGAAGCCAGTATTTATCAAGTAAGAGAAGCATTCCTATCAAATCTAGATGGACTAGAACCAAGACTCAGAAAGCAACATCCTCCTTCATTCTTCTCTGAGAGCTGTAGAATACCCCTGCAGCTTTCTGCAACACTGAAAAGATGGGAAACGCAGAAGCCTGACTATTATGCATAAGTCAGGCATTTTCTTATTGTCTTTATCTAAGAATAATTTGAATGACATAAACCTGTGAAAAATCATCAGAAAGATGGACTAATCGTTCCTGTGGGGGGGGGGG
>JAWWEV010000043.1:40840433-40868068 GCA_035583235.1 Hafferia zeledoni
TAAAATAAAATAAAATAAAATAAAATAAAATAAAATAAAATAAAATAAAATAAAATAAAATAAAATAAAATAAAATCCTATGTAGTTTCAGTGTCTTGGCTAGAGATGCATGATTACATCCTCCTAGGTGAGGTGTGCAGTGGTTTTGTCTGTTTGTTTTGGTGGGTCTTTTGTTTGTTTGCTTTGGTGTTTTGTTTAATTTGTTTTTCTTATTGTACAGATGCTAGTGTTTAAACTCATTTGGATGAAAAAAAGTTCACAAACCTATCATACTGGTATCCTTGGTATTTGGACCTGCTGTAATATAACCTTAAGAAACATTTCACAAATAAGAATTAAACCACCTCTATAATGTTTCCCTGATATTTATGGGTAAGATTTGACAACAGAGCAAAGCAAGAGGTGGCGGCAGATCCCATCTTTACCCTCACAGAGTTGAATTTGACATTCTGTAACCCTGACTGAAAGAGTGGTTCTGTGTACACTTTAAACTGGCATAAAGTTACTGTTAGTGAAGGGAGCGCTCCCATCTTCTATTCCCACCTGCATTTTCTTCCCTTACTGTCTTAGTCCTTTGCAGTGTCACAAGGGCTGGTGTAGCTGAGCAATAAATCAGACTGGAGAATGGATCTAGTTTATGAGGAAAATAAAAAGTAATGTCAGCACAGATCAGTTCCCCAGTTTAGCTGGCCAAAAATGCTTTTGCTATTCAAAGGGGCAGGGAAGAGGATGATGGGGATAGCTTGTGTGGGGCACTTCTTTCAGCATTAAGGACTTTGAAATAAAACTGAAGACAGCTACAGCCAGAGGTCCCCTATAACTTTATTAAAGGTAATTGAGTGCAAAAGTTCAATTCAGAATGTAGATATTTAATCTTAAAGAGAAAAGGAGTATATCTCAGTGCTCTGCAGTAAAGCATGCCTGCACTATTTCCTAGTCATGTGAAATAAGTTTTTGAAGATCAAGTTTTTGTAGCTCTGATCTCTACTCCAACTAGTTTGTATCATCCTACAGTCTTTCATTATTTCAACACTTTCACTTGTGAATAACACTTTTATTTATTTAATTGATTTTTTTTTGCCAGTGCCATCATTATTATGAAGTGATTAGAAATAGCTTTTTTATTAAAGACAAATTACTTTTTCCTATTCTGCACTTTGCATGGGAAAAGTACCCTTCATTAATTTCAGCATGAGTTTTCAGATTTTATTCAGTAAGAAACAACACTGAAATCCAAAATAAATGGAAATTTCATGTGTGGTGAAATGAAGAAAACTGCAATTTAATTATAAACAAGAAAAAAATTTGTCAAGATTTCTTCATTTATGTTTTTGATAATACTCAATATTGGGTTAAATCCAATTAGAAGACCAGGAAACTCTTTTTGTCATCTTAATTATCTAAAACACTCAAGGACATCCCAAGAGAATTGAGACAGAATAAAACTCTGATTGAGGAAAATCCACAAAAAACCAAAATGTTTTCATAAAGTTGGATAGCAACATAGAAACAGGTTCATATTCACCTGTTCAATGAGAACGTGCATCAGTCTTTGGGCTTTTTTATGCTACACCTTTATTTCAATGAATAAATGTTGTTCTTCAGATTGAAGGGAATGGCTGTTTTTCCCATTCTCTATGACCTCACTAAATATCAGTTAGGGGGAAGGGAGATTTAACAGTAAAATTAAATAATTTATTAAATACAATAGTTACTGCAAAGAAATAGAATCATAAAATTGCAGATGGTAGGTCTTTCCTCCTATGAAAAATTAAGGAATTTTTTTTCTTTTTGTCAAATATATGAATATGCACACTGTAAAAACTCACACAAATATATAGGTATGAATATGCGTATAAATTTACCTATAAATTTCATCCAAGTTATTAATAGGGTCACATGGGTTTGCAATGCACTTTTCTACACAAGCTATCTAAGTGAAAATCATTCCAAACCACAAAAAAAAAAAAAAAAAAAAAAAAGATTGAGATATTTTTGTCATGAAAATGGAGAAAAAGTACTCATGAACTGATTCAAGACAGTACTATCATCAGCAGATAGCTTGCTGGTTGGAACAGATTGTCTGTCTTCTGAAGAGATGCAGGTAAGATGCTGTAACCTAAATGATCTGTCTCTGCCACCCACCCACTTTCCTGCTATAAAAAGCATTGAAGGTGGATCGGGCTGTGAAGGTCACTGGAGGATAAATGAGAAAAACTAATGGATGTGTGGAGCACTAGTGTCTATAGGACCTGCAAAGTGCTGGGCTGAGAGTTTTGAGGTCTCAGCTTCTGGCTGATGGGGCAGGAAAATTTATTTGGTGGAAAATCTCTAAGACTTTTCTCTACATCTTTCTCAAAACCAATACTGATTACTTAAATGCTTTGTTGATGACTTCCAATGACCCTTCTCTCCATAACATCCAAGTACTCTGCAAAACATTGCACTGCAGTTCTCTAAACTGCCTGTAGTGTGGGAAAACCTTTTACTGGATATATTTATGCTAGTGCAAAGTGATATCACTCTGAAAGTGGAATCCTGGTTGTTCTGAAATCAGAGTCAAGTCTCGCATGGCCTTCGTAGAGCCTGAATTTCACCCTGCAGACTATACAGAGATTAATTGTTCCTCCTTTTGTCTGGAACAACATGATCTGCAACTGTAGGCAAGTTACAGTCTTATCTTTCTTGCTTATCAGACAAATATAGGGATAGCATATATTATACATTTCCTTTCTTATTATCAGTTTGCATGCATATTGACAACATAGTCCTAGCACATGATAGCATTTTAAGCACATGTTTAAACATAAGCCAGAACAAAGCCAATTCTCAAACACTTTGGTGAACTAACATCTTTAAGCACATCATCATGGGTATTTTTTAATTTGGATGCAACTTGGCATGCTCTGTGTTGGAGAGGGTCAAATTTCAACTGTTCTATTACATTTCCCACCTTTTAAAGCAAAATTATTTTCCGGAGGTCTTGATGCGAAAATGAACTGACTAAGACTGTATTTCCAGACAAAATTGATTCAAAATTGAAGGTAATAAGATATGACAGAATTTGTCCTGATATGAAAATCTGGATAGTTGCATAAGAGAATAATATTTAGATGAATTTGAAGTTAAATTCTGCTTCTGCCATTCATCTAAAACCAATAAAACACAAGATTGTCAGTGGAAGCCTGTGGGAAGGAAGTCAGAATGTGAATACTGCAGCAGCATGATTTTTGTCTGTCTTATTTCTTACTTGGATGTCCTTACTTAAGTTCCTAGGTGTAGTTTAACTGAATTCATCTCCAAAGGGAGAATAACAGAATCTGTTTACAGACATCATCTGTTTTGAACAGTTATTATGGAATAACCTTTCTAGTCTACTTTGCTTTGCATAAAAACCAGTCAGTCTTTATACACTGGAATAAAAATGGTTTTGTTTCACATTTCCTTTGCTGATTGAGCTTTCTGTGCAGAGTTGTTATCTATGTGAATCTACAACATTGAAAAGTTCAGTGCTTCAGAAGAGTTTGAGACTAGGAAATCTGTGTGTCTTTTATCCTCTGAATATGATTAATGATGCTTTGTGTTTTGCAGGACATTATTAAAAACAGAAGCCTATGACTTCATTGTCTCTGAAAACGACTTTGAAGGTGGGGTCAGTTATTCCACTTTTACATTTCTCTGTAAGATTAAAAGAAAGTAAAAACAATTGCATTGGGACGGGGGAACCTCACACAGATGTAACAAAGCAGGATACACACACGTTTTCAATATGCTTCTTCCAATGAAAATTCACCTCATTCATATGATACTGCTGGTAAGCAAACACTAGTGACAGGCAAATCTAGCCATCAGGAAAGCATACTGGGTTCAGGATTATCTCAAGTACCACATGCTAGAGTTTTTGAAAATGTTAAGGAACGAGTTCAGAGTTTGATTGAGAAAATTACAAGTAACAGATGTAATTTTTTGGTTGTATTCCTAGACATTCAGTGATCGAAAAGAAAGTTATCATGCAGAACTGAAGCAAAGTGTGAAACAGCAAGAATTTATGTGAAAATATTAGTGAGCTTTTAAATGTCAGTACTTTTTTATTTTTCCATAAAACATGCTTCTTTCACAAGTTGAATGTGCTATACCTTTATAAAGTTTATATGCAGTATTGTTTAATGTGCTGGAAATGTTAGGTCCCACTTTCATATCTAAAAAGGAAATTCTTTGCTCTTTTTGCACTATTCTGTTCATCTGTGATGCATTATTTTATTGAATTTCTGCAATGCAAGGGCATTTTTTTTTAACTGATATCTCTGCCTTTCATGAATTTCAACAACATTCCCACTGTACTGAAAGCCCAAAGGGGAAGCTGAAAGCCTCACATAAATTAATGGTAAAATTCAAAATTATTTCAGCAACACTGAGGTTTTGCTTAGTGAGGCTGGGAATATGGCTGCAATAAAACCACTGTCACTATGGCCATTGACAGAGGAATGACTGTTATCTAAGACTGTCAGTTTTCTGCTTTCTGAGCACTCATTCAGAGAAGTCACTAAAAAATCATGGCACTTTGTCAGCCAGGTCTGTTTTTTCACTGTCTTTAATTTTGTTGTAAAAATTGGTCCGTTGAATGAACCTTGCTATAACTGAGTAAAATAAATACAAGACTCTTATTACAAGCAGTAAATTTATTTTGCATATTATCAATGTTACCTTTCTGAGATCTTCCCTGACCTTTTAGTGTTTCATTGCCCTTAAATAATGTTGTAAACAGGCAGCAAAGTAAAATAAATTTTATTCAGATATGGTCAATGAAGGTGTGGAAAACTCAGGAAACACTGCATTGGAGTTTCTTCTATTTGGATCTTCTCTGCCTTAACCAGAAAACTTTTCTGAACTGCCTAGTTTAACACAAATCAAAAATGTGTCCCGTAATATGATTTACTTTTCCATTTTTTAACCATCTAATGATTTTAAAAAGGGATTCAGATCTCTGACCATTAGTGTCTCAAGAATCACATAGGAATCATTATTAAACAGTTCATACTTACACTGAAACTTGAGAATTTCTTTAGAGTTAAGTCTTGAAAATCAATCAGAACAGTGCGGAATAGGAAGACCCTTTTAGTTTCTGTGCAGTAGAATAACAAAGAATTGGTTACTATTGGAAGGATGATTTTACCAGCTGGACTTTTGGAAAATGGGATTATGGTTCTCACATTTGCAGAATTTTTGGCCCATCTGATACAAAGATAAAAGATAAAAATTAAAAAAAAAAAAAAAAAAGAAAAAAGAAAAAAAAAAAGAAGAAGAAAGGAAGGGAAATTTCACTGCATTTCATTTCACACTGAAATGTGCATCATGAATCTTCATATTTCTGCTGAGGGGTCCCCACCAGCCTGTAGATGTCCCTGCAATGTAGGTTTAGAATTGCTTTATTGCATCACTGCAATAAGACTAGATAGAAGGTAGATGTATATAGACCCTGCTACATTTTTCTATCAATAGAGAAATGTCTGAAAAAAAGTGGCACAAGAATATTTTGCCCTGAAACATATATATTTTCTTAAATAGGAGAGATGTAAATGTTTTCAAAAGGAACAAGCACAAGGAGGTGTTATATTTACCAAAATGTAAAGAACAAATGGGATAATTTGTTTTGTGTAAAGGATAAGTTTTCTATTATAAGCAATGGGTTTATTATATAGCCAGAAACATGTGGCAGCATATGTGATATTGGCATGATTTGATATTATAGATATGTCTTTTGCACACACAACCTATATATAAGTATGTCAAGTAAATAAAACTCATATACATGAACAAAAAAGATCATTTGCTTAAAAGTCTAACATAACTGTGTGATTGTAGTCCACTGATGGATCTGCATTTACTTAATAATATAAATCTGAAGAAGTCTAGTACATAATAGAGCTAATCTTGGTTTAGTTTAAGCAAGAGCAGGCTCCTGTCCATTCTTCCTGGCTTCTCTTCATAATCAGTTTCAGAGAATTACTGTTCTAATGTTACATACACCTCACTGGTTACCAGGCCACAACCTGACCTTAAATTTGTATGAAAAATTAAGTGGAAGGCAGACGACTGAGCTGTGGTTTCTTTCAGTTTCATATCATTGCCCTTGCATCTGGCCAGGAGGCAGCTGCCTGATACCTTAATGTCACTTTTAAGTTTTACACTGAAAAAGCACTAAGCAGGGCTTACTCAGAGTCATTTTTCAGCCAATTCTTCTTCCTGGAAATGTGATGATGTGAAGACAGACAGAACTGAGGGAAGAAACAGTCCAAAAACCATCTCCCTCACTCTATTATTACGAATCACCCCTGTTATAGAAGGAAAACTACACATACTCAGCATGCTTCAAAGAAGGAAAATGATGTGACAAAGTCATGAACTTAAATTAAACAGATCTGATCTACACAACCAATTTCATGTCTGCATATTTTTTCTTTTAATTAAAAAGTAGCTTGAGACTGGTCTTACAGTATGTGACATCAAGTTAATATAGTAAATCAGAATGCAATTTAGTAGCACAACTGTCCAAAAGAACTTCATAGCTTGAATTTGGTTGATCAAGTTAATTGAATTAAGGATTTTTTTTGTAAGGCTAAGGTAAAGCTGCCTTATATATAACAAGCATTTTGATTTAAAGTTTGTCAGTGTTTCAAATATGTGTCTTAAACCCCAGTTCTTTAGGATATTAAAACATTTGTGTGTCATTAAGTATATTTTAACTACTCAAGCTAGCATGCAATGGTTCCAGAATTAGACAATATGTGACTTAAAGAATGAGACTTCTTGCTTATCAGTTCATGTTTTTCTCCTTTGTAATGGGCAAATTTTACACATCAGAAATGAGTGCAGTGAAGTTATTAAACAACACATGTCCTCTCAGCCTTCAGTGAGACAGATGATCTGTCAAATAAGCCATATGGTAGTTATGAAAATGTGGGCAATTAACAGGGAACAAAATATTCACTGCTGCATCATTGATGCATTAAAAATTCCTTTGCAATTTATGGAGGAGTATGCTGGGAGACTATCTATTTCAGCCCAAAGCCACTTTGAAGAGTGATAGAAATGTTCTTCTATGAGCATTTAAACAGAATTACTGATAGACTAAAACTACAGCAAAGTGATAGAGATTCAGGATGTTGGCAATTGATACAGGAATATGATTTACCTATTCAGGTAAAAAAGGAATGAATTTCCATTCTATTATTAGCTTTGAGAAAAGGTATTATCCTTGGTGTCCCTCTTGCTCCTTCCTTTGGCACAGACTACAGACTAAAGAAGAAAAGGAACCCAGCATTATTTCCTTCATATACATACACATCATCAAAAAGTATTATGGCTTCTAAAAGAGAGTGTGTTGGTAGCTGTGGATACTTAGCTGATGGTAAAGACTAAATTCTGCCAACTTTCAGGCACTTCTATACCTGAGTTAATGATATTAAGTCCCTCCTCTAATTAAAAGACTAAAATCAGACCCCCTAAGACAGGGTTTGCCTTATTTTAGACTATGCTCCCACTTTATCGTGGAATGAATTTGGCCCGGGTGTTCCTGCCTGTCTCTACTGATTTGCATAGTCAAAATAGATCCAAATCAGATGAATCAAGGTCCTAGAGATACCCCTTAACATCAGTTTTGAAGAGACAGGAGATAAACTCTTCTCATGTTCTCATGTCTCTGCCCAAATTATACTGTTACACTGGAAAATCTGAACAGAATACTTTTGCAAGGTTTATTCTTCATGGTTTTCTACCATTCCAATGAATGGTAATGAAGTCATCGCAGTCTTCAGAGAGAGACAAAGCAGTTAGGTCCATTGTTTCTGCTGACGGCCATCCAACTTCTGAAGACTCTGGACAAAAGATATCTTTGTCAAAATGTCAGCACTCCCTCCCTTCAACTATTTTGCAAGAGTTCGTAATACACTTTCCTGACTTTCCTCCCTCATCCCCTCAAGCAAAACTAGGATACATCTCCCCAACAGTTGACTAGTTATTTTTAAAAGAATGGTGTTGGGGAGATAAACTATGATGTAACAGATTGTAAGTTGTAAAGATACAGAACTGTTTGCATACCATTTCTATACAGTATATAGAACACTAGTAACACTAAGGACAAGCCAACATTAATATGATGCCACAGACAACCTCATGCTGCTGTCTGGGTCAAGTGTAATTATTATTGTAGCTATAACGTGACACAAATCCACAGAAAGATTTACTATCTCTAGTTATGCTATAGCTCTCCTGGCCTTTCCTAGCAAAATTTTAACTAGGATTTTTTTATCTCCCCAGCTATTATCTAGCTCATTGACTTGCAAAACACTGCTGACCTTCACACTTTCTCACATATCAGCATGTATAACTTAACCAATCCAGCTGAAAACAATACAAATGCTGTGCTCTGCAGAATCACTGGCTAGCACTGGGCCACTGATGGTGACCTCAGTGATCACCCAGTTAGATTACAGTGCAGCCTTTCTGTTTTCTTGTACACTCAGAGCAACCAACATTGTATTATGACCTACTTTAGCTTGTAATACGCAAATAATTAAGATGATTCAAAGTGAAAATACCAAAGCAATAAAACTTGTTCTTTCAATAAACATCCACATTCCTTTCCAATGTATGTGTTACTGAAATTTGAAGAATAGAAAAGGAGATAAAATGTGGATTTTATTAAAAACAGTGTTTGTTGCTTTTTTTAACAGTTTGGGTATGAAAAGACCTCATAATCAATAAGTTCCAGAGCAATGGTTACTTATTAAATTCATTCAGATGCAGGAAAAAATACTGAGATTATTAATCACCACTGGGCAAGAGATCTTATTTAGTTGCTAGAAACCCAGTTCCTAACATTATGGATTTGGTTTATGTTAGTGTGCTTGTTAATGAGAAATTCAAATTAATTTCAGCTGATGCCAGGAAAAGAACATGTTCAGCATTGTTGGGTTACACATATGTGAGGAATACCATTGCTGTTTTATTAGACTGTGAAATTACTACTCACTCTTATGGAATAATAAAAAATATATTGTGGAAAGGGTCTTTATGCAATTTCTAGCTATAAATGCTAGGTATGTTTTATACCGTAGGCAGCAATATTCACTCTAAATGTATACCATAAGCACTTTAGTTTGAAATGAAGGAATAGTCTACCCAAACTCAAAACCATATGCTATGGCTAATGCCCTTTGGAATTTGCAAGCAGACTTTTAGTGTTATTATTCCTATTAAGAGCATTATGGAGGAGAATACAGCAATGGATAACAGGATTCAATGTATTATGATCTGATAAAGTATAATCTGAGAAAGTAAATATTGTTCAGAGGAGAGATAGAGACTTTAATTACTTCTATTTGTCTAATTATTTATTTAGAAAGAAACATATTATTGTTTCATTAAAAAAAAAAAAGACAAGAAAAATAATTTAGTTTTAGCTGGGGAAAGTAATCAGTGGAAACACAAATTAAAGAAGATTTTATTATCCTCAGTAAACTCAATATCCTATATTTGAAAGAAAACTGAGTAAGGTTTTGGTAATTAAAATTTGTATTTCCTTTAGTGTAAAGGAATAAATTAAGTATTGTATAAATATATTTTAGCATTCAGAACATATAAATCACTAAAATTACAATATTATTTCTAAAATTTTATTGTCAAGATATGTACAAACACAGAATAAATTCTTTAACATTTTTTAACATTCAGTGAAAATTAAATTTAATAAAGCATGCATACTCAATGAATAAACACTTATTAGCTTTATTACACTCAGAGAAAAGATAAGGAAAGTTGCTCTAGCAAAACTTCTTAATAGGTGCAAAATGGTCTATCTTCAGAGCTCACAGAAATCTGGTTAAAAATTTTTATAAAAAATTTCATAAAATTCTGTTTTAAAGAAGATTTTGTGGAATTTTATGCTATACAAATTTCTTAACAGATTTCACTTTTATACATTATCTTATATCCTTTCCTATCTACTTAAATTCCACAAGTAATGTGAATTTTCCAAGCACTGTATTCTTTTCATTCTACTCAGTGAATTCTGAATTGAAGTGGAAGTAGTCACTCTGTTTCAAATACAGCTTAACAGCTCTGAATAAGTGGAAGGTACTCTTGATAGATATGATTTTCTTTATATTGTGGTAAAATAGAAACCCTTACCAGATCTTTCTACAGAATTAAAAATTGTTTTATCCAAGTGGTGCTCTGCCAGAAACATTGATGTGGCCTATAGAAAGTGTTTATCACTTGTGAAAGTGTTTTAAAACTGATCTCTTAAGGGTTTGTAGGGTGTGTTATTTTTGATTCTGTATCTCTTTATAAATTACATAATTTCATATATAAGGACTATAGTTTATTGGTAATAACAGGATAGCATAAGCTCACAGAAATGTTCGTATTATCCTGGTCTATTTATTATGATTTTTACTTCAGGTCACTACTTAGCTTCATTTGGTTAGTCACAGTTAGAATCCCCCACTGCTGAGGTACAGAGGCACAGACACTAAAAATGGTAAATGTGACAATGTCAATCCTCTGCTGGTGTTTCGTGTCATGTAGACCTGCTTTCTGAAAGGTTAGATGACAATGTATGCATACATACATACATGCACATATATATGTATATTTACAAAAAAAAAAAAAAAAAAAAGCAAAAAAAAGCTGAACTATCCATCATGAGCCAGTTTGTGTTCATCTTTCTGTGACTTTTATTATATCAGTGCTTATCGCTCAATAGGAAATTTTTGCAAACAGAAGGTTTTGAAAGAAAAATGTGTTAATCTCAGTGAGAAGTGCCTTATTTTCAGTTTGGTGACTAAATATGACAAATAGAAATAAAATGTGTAGCCTTGAAGTTAGTCTAGCAATTTTCTTCTCTAGAATTTATTTAATTAGACTATCAAATATTTTGACCATTCAGTTAGTATTAAGTTTTATTCTATTTTTTAATTTAGAGTAAGCAATAGTTCCTTACTAGTAGTTCCAATCTTTCCTTGAAAAAAAGCAATCTGCATCCAGAGATCCCTTTAAAATCTCTTTATTAATATCCAAAACCACTAGGGGGCAAAACCTAAATTATCAAATTCTTGGGATTAAACATTAAAAAAAAAAAGAACAAACCGGTTTAGCGCAAAAAGGAAAATAGTTGTGAAATTATCCAATGTAGTTTACAATACAGAGGAAAACTGGAACCATGAAAGTTCAAGGTTCACTTAGAAAAGACTTTTACAACCTGAATTATTTTTCTGACCCTATGGACACACTGTCCTCTTACATGTAGCACCTTTTCCCTACAGTTCCATTCAGAAGGAGGATTTGAGATCTGCTCACATCACCAAGTTTCCCACCTTCTTCTTTTTTTTTTTTTTTCTTTTTTTTCCCCAGGAAGCATAGGTAGAAGGGTTATTCTCTCCTGGATTTTTTTCTGCAGACCTCTTTTCCCTGGAAAGTCACTTACAAAAGTTAAATCAAAATAAAAGTTGTGTGGGTGTCTGTGTATTATTAAAATTTTTTTAGAAGTGATCTATTAGCCATAAATTTGAGGCCTAGCTTAATGGACTGAAATGTTTCTTTAAACACACTTATTTAAAAGATTAATTTAAAAAATGTTTCTTTCCCATCAAGTTAACCATATATCTGAATAGTCTGGGTATCCTGTGGAGCTATTTGTGTACTAATTAATGGTGACTGACAGGACTACCCAGTGTGCCAATGTGTCTCTTGTTCTGGTTTATCAGATAACTGGTGAAATGCAACACTGTTGGTGTCAGATTCCTATTTACAGTATTGTTGAATAAACAAAAACTGCATAGGATTGTTTGGGTTTTTTCACTCATTTGAATTCCTAATTTGTGCTTTCTTGTAATGTCCCTGTTTCCAATTAACAGCATTTAAGAGTGGCTTAACTCCCTTTCTGCCTTTACCAGAGACCATGGCCAGTTTTACAAGTAAGAGGAGCTTTCTACTGTTGTTACAATTTATGCCACAGAAGCATAGAAATAAAAACATACAATGATATTTTTTTCCTTTCTTACAAGCTTAGATTGGCCACCTCAACAGAAATAATTTGTATATGAGAACAATGTTATATATTGTGCAGTGAAGTTTTACTGTGTGGAAAGATACTTTTTGTCGTGTAGAATAATTCAAAAGCTGCCTCTAAATAGCTCAAATAGCTATGTTGACCAAAAATTCCAGCATGGGTTGGCAATTCTCAGTTTTGAATCAACAAAATTAGGAGGGTTTATAAATTAGTTAATTTTACTAATGAAATTAGTTCACCTTACTTTAGATCAAAGTAAGACAAGTAACCCAAAGAAACCTGAACTTAAGTTAGCTGTACCGGATTTCTAGCCTTGGTAGACAGAGAGACATGAACTCCCGGAGAACTTTCATTTAAGAAATGTCTTTACAAGCTCTATTACTTAAAGACAGCTTGTGACAAGTTCTTCATTATTTTCAATTTAGGATATTATTATTAAAATATAATGTTTGGTATTGTGTGTACCCATGATATCACTAAACTTCTACTTCTGTCAGAATAAGCAATTATTCTCCAAACTTACACATGCATAGAATTCTTATCCAACAGATCAGTAAAGTTTACAGAGGGGCAAGGTTCAAGACTACTGAAGCTTACTGATGTTATCAGACTTCTCTCCTTTGTTGTTTTGTCAGTTCCTCAGCTTCCATCAATAATCCTTATTAAAAATAAAAAGCCTTAATTATTACAGAAATGGAATCTTACAGATATAATATCCTCTACTAGGAATTACTGAAAATTTGTTTTCATGCAATCTAGGTAGGATAAATAAATTTTAAACAATCTGATACTTCAAATTATATTTATCCAATAACAATAAAATATCTAGAACTTATAAAAAGGTGAAGTGCTTTCTTCTCAAACCAACAACCCAATGACTTTAAAATGAAATTCTACAATTTCCATTAATTTGCATTATTTTCTCCTGAAATCTGAATATAATTAAAGTATGACTCTACTACATAATGCAGAGTGACATGAATTGAAAACAATCCCTTTGTATTGTAAATACTGCAATGGTTAACATGATGATGGAATGAAATAAGAGGACTACTGCTGACCTATTGCAGGCAGACAGGGTGGGGTTAGGATTAGTTTTCTGAAGACCTTACTGAATTCACAGTTACATTTTTCTTATAAGTTAGGCCATCAACTGACACTCATCTCGAATTTCATGTGTTCCAAAGGAGTGGTGAGACGTTAACTCTTTTATGATGTAGAAGATATAACAGGTTGTCTTTATTGACGTATGTAGACTCCTCACATTGAACATCTTTAAAAGAAGGTTGAGATACCCTGGAGCTGGGTATTTGTTGCATCATAAAAATCTGCATTAATAGATTTACAGAATATGCCAAGTTGGAAGAGACATACAAAGATCATCAAATCCATCTCCTGGCTCTGCACAGGACAACCCCAAGAGTCACACCATGTGCCTGAGAGTATCATCCAAATGCTTCTTGAACTCTGTCAGGCTTCATGCTGTGATCAGTTCCCTGGGGAGCCTGTTCCAGTGACCAACCACCCTCTGGGGGAAGAACCTTTTTTAATATCCAGCCTAAATCTCCCTTGACACAACTTCAGGCTATTCCCTCAGGTCCTGTCACTGGTCACCACAGAGAAGACATTCTGCCTCACCTGTTGGACTTTCGACATTTAGGAATTGCCTGCTCCTGTGTCCTTAGGAGGAGAAGTTTGAAAAGTGACCAGCACTGATGGATCCCAGCACCTGCAAAAACATTTTCCCAGAGGACTTTAACTACTATTTCCCTGAGCAACCTGAAGTCTCATGTCAGAGTTGAGATTTTGCTCGCACTTTTCCTCCTGTCAACGGAGACTTTAAACTCAATCATCTCATTGTCACTTTGGCCAAGACAGCCACCAAACTCCACTTCACTCACAAGATCCACTCTGTTGACAAGCAGCAGAGTATCTTTCTGAGTCAGCTCCCTTAGTACCTGTTCCATAAAGTTGTAATTCAGGTTTTTAAGGAATCTTCTGGCTAGAGTGATGCTCCCCACTAATTTCTGTCAAGTTGAAGTCCCTCATAAGGACAAGGGCAGTGGCCTTGGAAGTTTCCTTGAGTTCCTCAAAGAATAATTTGTTGGCATCATCATCCTGGCTGCGAGGTCTATAGTAGAATCCGACAATGACATCCACATTGTTTGCCCCTTGATTCTTACCCAGGGGCTCTCAACTGTGCCATTGCCAACTGTGAGCTCCATACATTGTAACACTTCTATTACACCTCAGAGGACTCAGTTCAAGACACTGGAATAATCCCTTCTATATGAACTATATAAACCTTTCATGGCACAGACTGCACCCTCCACTGTGTTTCTTTACTTTGCAAGTTTACTCACTTTTGAAAAATGCTATTTCAGTAAAGCAATAAATGATATAATAGGAATCTTGTAATGTACCTGGAAGAAGTATCATCTTAAGCTAGATTCACTTATCCATGAGCTATTTTAATACTGTCTTACATGCATGACCATTTAATGTGACTAACTCTTGTGGGTCATCGTTGGTAGGCAGACAAGCTCCACGCAGCCACTCATTCACTTATCCTACAGTGGCATGGAGGAGAGAAATGGAAGGGCAGAAGCGAGAAAACTCATAGATTGAGATAAAGACAGTTTAATGGATAAAGCAAAAGCTGCATCCATAAGTAAAACAAAATAAGGAATTCACTCACTGTTTGTCATCTACACCCAGTTGTTCACATATGTTGAGGAAAACAAGGCTCCATCAAGCATAATGGTTTCTTGGGAAGACAAATGCCATAATTCTTCAATTCCCTTGTCTTTTCCCCAGCTTTAATTGCTAAGCACAGCATTATGTGAGATTGAATATCTCTTTGGTCATCTGAGGGTGGTTGTTCTTGCTGTGTCCCCTCCTAACTTCTTGCACACCCCCAGTCTCCTCACTGATGGGGTGGTATGAGGGACAGAAAAGGCCTTGACGCTGTGTAAGTGTTACTCAACAATACATAAAACAGTAGTGTGTTGTCAACTCTGTTTGTAAAAAATCCAAAACTTAGCACTATATGTGCTGCTATGAAGAAATTAATTATCTGCCAGACAAAAGCACTGCAATAACAAAACAGCATCACAGAAGATAAATCTCTGGAGAAAAGAACTAAGAAATCTTGCAAAGTTAGGACAAAACCCAGAAAAACATCCAAAGATCTGTGAAAAGTTCTCCAAAATACTTCAAAACTGAACTTTAATCCACATCAGACAGAACTAGACACAGGGTACCAAATGGCAATGACAGCATAAGTTAATATGCTCCTCATGTAACATAAATTATGGAACATAATCCAAAGATTAAAGTATTCTTTGCTGTCCTCTATTAAATTATAGGATCTTAGAAAGAAAAAAAAAACCCCAACAAATAAAGCATGACTTCAAAAGAGAAGTTTATCTGTAAAAAGAGGAAGAAACAATTTTCTAAATATGTAGGAAGGAAATTTTGGACACATTAAGTAAATCATACCATTTAGTCACCTAACAAAGTACCCCTTCACACGGTACAGCTTTGACCTATTTTAATTTCTCTTTCTTTATATAAGTTGTCCAAATAAAGTGCAAACTTATTAGTTGAGGGATAAGAGGTACTCAAAAGTGTTAATCCCTTTCTGAATTGCCTGACTAAGGCAGAGTGGGGCAGAAATTTTCAAAAGTGAGAACTATGTCCACATTAGTGATTTAGTAAGTGTTTATATGGATTAGCTAAAGAGGAAGAAAGGAAAAGTATAAAATGTTCCTTTGCAAATCAGAAAACACTTTAAAACTTCCATGACAGAATATGAGTAAGTTGAGTCACTTCTGTTCTGGAAATGCTGCTCTGGGCTGAAGTGAGCAATGGTGGTGACATAAAAATATGGTAACTGATTTTTTTTTTTTTTTTTTTTTTTTTTTTTTAAAACTCAAACCCCCTGATATGTGGATTTGTTTTAAGATTTCATTTTCTAAACTCTAATTCTTTGAGATTTCCTTTAATGCCCAGGTGAAATTATAAAAGGAACAGCACAGATAGGCTGTAAGAACTGCACTAAGTAGAAGTGTTTCTATATAAGTTTGAAGTCACATCTGAAATATTGTTGTTTTCCTTGTGATTCTTTTGATGAGACAGTATTACATGTCTAGGAATCTGAGTGACTACAAAGCCTGAAAACAGAACTAATTACTGATTAGAAACTCTCCATAGCTTATATATGTAAAACTAAGCTGGTTTGCAGTGAAACCCATTATTTCATCCTTTGCATAAAACATAAGGTTAATAATAAAATTATTCTGGTTTTATATTTGAGAAAAGTTATATGTACAATGGGAAATTTTAAGTACCAGTTAGTAGTAGGTGTTTTCATGCCATTTCCTTCTGAAGATGCCAATCCTCTGCAATGTATATCTTTCTGTGCTGCAGGAGCTGTCTTTTCAATCCTCTTTACACATCAATAGTAATAGTTTAATTCTGTCAGAAATTATGGCCAATTTTACAGTACTTAAAAAAAAAATAGTTATCCTGGAAAAAAAAAATTAATTATCTTGATTTTATTTGGGCTCTAATTTCATATTAAATAGCAAGTTTAGAAGACAGAGGTAGGAGTACTTTAGGTATGTGGCATGTTTGATATCCCACATATTGATACATATTCATGGAGCAATAGCTAACATAAGGACCAGATGATCCTTAGTGCTAGTGCATTAATTAATCTGAGGATCCTTCTCACTTTGGAATCATATATTATCTGTAGTGGGCTTATACCAGCTCCAGGATTCCAAGACCTGAAGCAACAAAGGCTACTTCGGGTGTACAGATCTGCTAGATTTAAGATTGATAAGATCCTGTTCTTTCAGTGAAGTTGCACAGGTTTGCCCAATGACTTCAATGAGAAGCAAGATCAGGCTTCAGATTTTCTTCTATTTTTAACTGTTAATTTGCCTTATCAAAGAGATTGCAAATATGAACATGACATATAATAGCACTGAACCTTTTGAAGAACATAAAAAGATTCTTAAGGGGTTAAAGGCTCCCCACTTCTGTCTTCAAGCCACTAAAATCTGCAATTACAAAAAAAGGTCTTGACCTCTGGAAACCATGCCTTGTTAAATTTCCTTAGCAGACAAGATGGTACTGTGTAGCATTACATGTGGTTACTGTTAGTCACATCCTTGCTGTAAGTTACCATAGTGTAGCCAAGGTAATAAGATGTGACAAATGGCAGCATGGCAAGTCATTCTGTTTAGTTTCCTTTGGAATATAAAAACTATCTAAGGAGCTTATGCTGCTTTTCACTAGCCATTTGTTCATGGATGAAATGAACAACGATTAACCTGAATTTCAGCTGCACTGACCTGCAAGGAGAAAAGGGAAGATCCTAGGGAACTACAAGAAATCTTTTAGGGACAAATGGAGAAGAAAGGCAGAGGAAGACACTGCAGAATGTGTCTTGGATCATTTATTTGGATACAACTACTTAAAAAATAGACTTAAAATACTTCCCCCACCCCCTAAAGCAAACCCTAATTTTGCTGCTTAGGCCCATAAAACTCTAGGATACAGTGGCATTTGCCAATGAGGTAAGATTTTGCATCTGGGTAAAGCCAAAAGCAACAAAATTATTTGATTGCTCTGTAGTTTTGACCGTCAAATAGAAGATTGTAAAAATTGGAAATTCTAACTCTTCTCCATTTTTCCAGCACACGTACAGTGTGCACTTCTTTGTTTTCTTTTACTGATGCTAGTAGCTTTTGTTAATTGCCTTATAAATTGCTGTTGTTCCAAAGGGGTTTTGGATAAAAGGAGGAGGCTGAAGGATATGATAATTTTCATCTGTAAGAAAGAGGAAGATACACAGTAATTCTAAATGATAGAAAATTAGAAATGTTTCAGAGCCTTTCACAGCTTTACATCTTGCCATAAATTACAGAACTACCTGCAAAAGAAATAGCTGCAGGCAAAAAATTACTTCAGTGATTATTGGGAGTATGGACAAAAAGTTAAAACCTCCCCATAATTCAGTTATATTCTAGTTCTTAGATACAATAATATAAAACAAGCAAATGGCAATTATTAAGGGAATGGGGTTTTATAACCTTGGTTTTAGAAGAAAACAAAGAAAACTTTTTGCTATAGTTATTTTCAGACTGCAGTTATATAACCAGAGTAGGCTTGGATTTTACAAAACCATGTGAAGGCAGAGATGAAACTTAATAGAAAGATATGAATTTTCATTGATAATGACTATACTGGAGCAGAAATGTTTTACAAAATAATTCCTTTCCAATTCAATAAACACTTTAACAGATATAAATAGTCATGCAAGATAACAGCATAGACATCCTGTATGCTTTAGTTTACTTTTTGGAAGACAAATGGTAACAATGTAAACACAAGTACTAAAGAATTGTTTCTATCACTGCTGATGAAGCCTCAGAAAATTAATAATTTCTTACTGAAAACCCTATTCTGTTATTTGGAAAAACAAGCACCACAACTTTGAAAAATGAAACAAAAGGATACAAATAAACCTAGAAGAGGCATAGTGTATTGTAGAAGTGTGTTTTAGGTGCTTTCTCAATTTTTCTCTTCATTAATTTTGAATTTGTTTTCTGTTAAAGTTATTGCTGAGTGTCATCATTTGTTTAGTGTTTACCTGTGTAAAACACCAAAAAAACCCTTATAAAGGGATGATGTCTTGGCTGTTGCCTCCATAGTTGATTACAGCACTCAAAGGTTTTGGAGATGAGATTTCTCCTTAGTTCTATTATCAAAACCAGGCAACACCATCACTATTAAGATAATTGACAAGACCATTGTAGTCATGTAACATGTATAAAACTTGGAGAACATTGTTTGTAAAGTATCGACTACTTTAAAATGGTTGTGTTGGTGTAAAATTCAACCATGTTAGAATGGATTTTTAAAAATGTGAATTTTTCAGTTCTGTTTCCTTTTCCCTGTTTTTAGCTAAAGGTAAATTCAGTTCAGTCTGTACACACCACTTATTCTGCTTGTTTTTATCCTCATGCAGCCATTTGTTTTAATGAAAAATGAAAGGTCCTTGTAACTTCTAAAGCTGAATAAAGTTGAAAAAGTTGAAAAAGTTACAGTGCAAATTTTGCACTTACTGTTCGGCACTCTGGGAGCTCCTTGAAATTGGAAAAGGCTTTAAAAGTTACCAGCTGGGGAAAACACAATATAAGCAACCAAATTAGGCATTCCAAACAAATATAAAACATAGCATTTTACTAGTGAAGCACTGACCATAAATTGGTGGGTCTTTGTTGTCAAACTTTTCACAACTTTTGCTATGTTCAGGAGTAACTTGTCCTTTCCAGTAGCATACCTGTACCTCCAGTGGTGCATGTCCCAGGATATAGGATATAATCTGGACCATGCACTGAGGCTGAGGTCAAACCAACAACTCCAGGCAGAGGAGGTGACTCTCCCACCCTGCCCAACCACCTGCCAGTTTACCGACCCTAGCTGTTCAATCCTTCTCCTCTCCCTCATCCCTCATCCTGTCAAGGGTGCCTCCTTGTATGCATTCAGTTCTCCTAAGTCCTAGGCAGAAAAATGTATCTGCTAAAAACAATAACTCTGTTGACTGTGAAATTGGGACCAGACTAGGGGCACAAATCATTTTACATGGAACAGGGAGAACTACAACAGCATTTCTGGCTCTATCCTTTTTGTACAAAACTGATGATTTTTTTCCCACTACACAATCCTCAGACATCCACCATCCGAATACTAATCTTTTACACCTATACTACAGACATAGAAAGATTTCCAGCCTATACATACTCGTCTCCTTCCTATGAATTTTTTTTTTTCAGATACCTAGAAGGTATTGATTTTCTCAGTTGCTAACATAGCTGTGAACAGTAATAACTTCATGGAATGTTATACTCTTTGCTCCTTTCAAGAGTTTCTGATTATGAGCAATTTTCTTTGGCTGCAGCAAAATATGAAGAAAGTATTACCATAAAAAGTGTGGTGGAATGGTTGAGATGTGCACCCTCTGCACTCCTGGGCTTGCTATAGTCAGGGCATCATGTACTTTGAAGAGTTTTGGAACTGTCTTGCTGGGGATTGCCAAGAAATATTAAGATATTCATAGCTGCAAGAGGATCTAGGCAGAGGAATGTGCTTTCTTGCAGCCCTTTTGCAAGGCAAGAGATGGGAATTTAACCAATCTACTTTTTCTGTTTCCTATTCTGAAAAGAATAGTACTCCTGTGGTGATGTTGAATTTATTAAACATTCTACAGTCATCCTGAATGTCTGAGTAGAATTTGTGAAGAAAGTGGTTCTGAAATATTTAATGAAGAAGTTAATCAACTAGCATCATATAGGATTTTTTGAATTTTTGGTTTACATTTAGTTGCATGAGAAATAGGCTAAAATATTCCACTTAATGTCACCTACCAGTGTACTTGTATGAGGTCAATCTCTGTATGATATGTATACATGAAGAGTCACTGAGTGCTAAAGTCAAACAAATGCAGAGGGAAAAAAAAACGTGCATTTTCGTCAAAAGCTAAGTTGCTGTCATTTCATAAAATGTAAAATATATAAAACATTTTAGGGATTACATTGAAATGTGTTTTCTAGACAATTATTTCCAGTCTCAGTAACCACATGGAAGCAGAAAATTATTTTAAAAATGAAAATATGATGGTTTATATCACCTGCATAACTTGTTTTGTTCTCTGCCTTCAGGCTTCAAAACCTGCTTCCCATACTTTTTCCTTTCTTTAAAAATAATGTACATCAGCTTAATTTATCCCAGGTCCCAACAGAAGGATCAGATTTTAAGTATTTAATGCTGTGGTTTCAAATCCAATTTTACAGTGTTCATCGTTTCAGAAGAGGCAGAATCCAAAATGTGGTTTAAGAAAAAAAAAAAAGGAAACAAAAAGGATCAAGTTGTTTAGGGCACCCAATCATTACTTTTAAGGCAGAGTTTTAGTATGGACTTATAACCTGAAGAATGTTTCTAAAGGTGTTAGTTAGGAATAATTCTCATTTTAAGAACTGTTTCTTATTGAAAAGAAGAAAAATTTTGAAGGACAGCCTTCTTCGTATGTGCAATTTTTTGTGTACTTACTCTGATGAGCCCTACTGAAATTAGTGCACAGGAAATCAGTACTTCAGATTACAAGGAGAAAACCAAAATCCGCTTGCATACAGAAGTATTCCTCTGCTGCTGAATGTAAGTATGTAGAAATTGGTATAATATGATTCTTCCTCCTCATGTGATTGTCTGAGCAGTTTTGACTATCTTTCAGGATTGATGCTATTTGTAGAATACAGGAACATCTGTTTTATTTTGAAAGTACTGTTTAGCAGAACAACAACAACAACAACAACAACAAAAAATTGCTGTTTCAGGAAATATCTGATGTCTTTGTGACGTGTGCCAGGGAACAACTTCTGCCACCTGGGCCTATCTGCACACATAAGTTCACTTTCTTGCTAGTCAAGTCTACTATCATTAGGGGATTACTCTTTGTATTTCCACTGTCTGTAGGGTGCAAGCCCTATAGTGAACATCCTAAGCATAGTAAATAATACCATCAAGGATTCATTAGGTAAAAATAGGCAATGCTGTTTTTTCGCAGGTAGTGTTTGCTTTGCAAGTCCCTCCATGCTCCTCAGTGAGTAGCAAATGCTATTGAAAGGCTTAATTCTATTGAGTTCAAAAGTAGATCTCTTACTGAGAATCAGTGTTTTTCTACAGGACAGAAAAACAATGTGCAATAATTAGTTTCTCAGGTCCACATAGAACTTATAATTGATGGAGTTGAGGGGGGAACTTGCTGAGAAAAACAAGGCCTGGTGTAGGACTTTAAAAATTGTAAAAAATGACACCCAAATACAAGACTGTGATTGCCGTGTATCTGTGTGACACTAACAGAAAATATACATTTTAATGTTGCACACTTTTTTCCCCTTCCCAGAAAATCTTACTCTCCTTTGCTTGTGTTATTTTTCTTCGTGGAAATTCGTTTCTAATTATAAACCAAAAAAACCCTGTTAATATATGAGATGGAAATTGTGTTCTTAAAATTGACCATTTTTAGGGCACAAAGTTGTCTGTTGGAGGAATTTTGGTTTTGGTACCTTAGTTGAGAATAAATAACCAGTTGGGGTACAACTGAGGCTCTAGGCATAAGAGTGAAGCAACATCTTCTTTGGAACCATTGTAAAATTACTCAAATTGACTGTCAGTTCCTCAGAGACTGTGACAGAAGACCATGAAGATAACCTGATTTTGATGCTGGAAAGAAGATAAAGATGTAATCGATACAGAAGGTGAATTACCTTCTTCTCCAAGAACGGACTCCTACAGGTCAAGGTTCAGACACATTACTGAGGTAATATGACAAAACTTACACTGATACTATTTCTAGGGATGTTTGAATGATGTTTGTCACTTGAATGTCATAAACAAGACTTTATTTTAAAGTGGGTGGAGAAACCTAACATCATCCTTTTTGACACAGCAATTCCTTCTAAAGTATTTTAAAACAAGAGGGTTTAAACTGTTTTATTAACTGAATTGTAGCTTGTTTTTATGCAACTTCCCTGTATAATCTTTTCTTTGTAAGGTATGTGGAATGCTAAAATTCATTCCTTCCTTAACTAAGTGTAGCCAAAAATAGCCTGGACATATGATACTAAGCTGCTCTTGTGCTACCCATTTAAGTTATGTATCAAGTCTAAATTTAATCAAGGCCACATTTTATTTATGTATTTCATGCATTAAACTCATTTAAACTTTTAGTCAGATTTCATTAGGGGAAATACTACCGCGCACATCATGCAGTAGTAAAGCTAATGTGCTTCAGGAATTTGAAAGGATTTAGAGATCAGAGGGTCTGATTTCAAAATTTCTTTTTCTTTTTCTGCTTAGTGCTTGAAGCAGGTCTGTATGCTGCACATAGTTTGTTTCCTAGGACACTAATACAGTCAGCATGGTCTGTACAAATGTGTAAACACAGACATTCTCTGTAATCAGTGTGTTTGGTGTCTTAAGGCAAGATTATGTTTTTTAGGAAATGCAATTTATGTTCAAGATTAAATTTCTCCTCCAGACTGATAACGTCGTGAGGTTGAATGAGATCATAAATATTGTGTCCTGACTTCTTGTTCTCCATTTTAGATCTTCATTCCCTTTTTCAATGTTTTAGAAAAGAGGAGCTGAAAGAAATGTATCTATAACGAGTCACCTTCACAAAAATATAGTCTGCAAGGTCTAATAATGTGCAAATAAAAAAAACCCCTAAAAGTATGGACAACTACAATAAATATCTCTCCTAATTAACATTGCTGTTTAATTTCTATTTCTTATAATGTTAAAAAAACCATCCCAACTAATGACACAAAAAATCCCACACATAAGAAAACCATAACATAGGCTTAACTGAATTTAACTGTTCTGTTTTTTCAGGTCTCTTTTGGTCAGACACTCCCTGATGTTTAGTCACCCCACTGTCTACAAAGTTGAGGAAACTTCATGTTGTATCTTTAACTTAAATAGATTCATGTATATATATATTTCAGATTCATAAGACAGCTTCATTTTTCTGTGATGGAAAAAGGAAACATAGGAGAAAATAAGAAAAAAAAATTAAATAGGTAAATAACATATACACACACGTGCTTTTTCAGGCAAAGCAATTGTACTTTATTTTAGTGTGGGGCTTTTTCCCTCCTCATGCAATTTCACCATAGTCCTCAAGAATGAAATTTTGTCATTCTTGTATGCATTGTGTCTTACAGTACTGAAAAGCCAGTACATGGCAAAGCTTTTGTGACCCAGGGCATATTTGAACTAGTGATTCAGAGATGAAAGACTTCATATTCAATTCCCAGTCCCATGACTCATCCAGTTCCCCAGCATAATTTTGGTTTGGGAAAGAAATTTTTGAATTATGAGTGTGTAAAGAGCTTTCTGACAGAACTGCAATTTAAAAACAGAATGGCCTGATTTACAGATATGTTGAGCCCTCTGGGTCCCATTGAACTAAGACTATGCAACAGTCAGAAAAGCAGATCTTACTTAGCACCTGCCTTCAAAATACTGCACAAAAGGTAAACATATTGCTGCAGGACCTAGGGTTTGTGATCCCAGAACCAGATACAAGGCCAGGCTTGGAAAGGAATGGCTTTTGTAGCGTCATTCCTTCTCAGCCTGCAAGGAAACCACTACAAAGGAGCTTTTGAAGACTCTGGACTTGTGGTGTGTCCTGAAGGACTAACGAGTCTAGGAGCTCTGCCTTCTGACAGTAGAGGGTATGATTACTTCTCTGATCTCTAATTGTATTGCTTTTCTCCTCTATATCTTTTGAGGAAAAAGTATTCTTTGACCCATAACAGCAGCTCTTATAGTGGAAATACATTTCCCTCAAGTCCAAGTACTTTGTTTCTCTGACAGAAAGTTTCTTTTAAACATGGAATCAGATAATGAGAGGGTGTGTGTGTAAACCTAGGGCTGCACAAAAGAAAGTAAGCTTCTCCACTCAGGTATGTTATATTGCTTCAGTTCTCAAGCCAAACTCATCAGTGTCATGCAAGTCAACTCACCCTTAGAACAAGCAGCCTCTCCAAGTGGGTAGTTTTAGGCACTCATATTCATGCTTAGATCTGCTTCATATTATTTAAAATACTCAAATCCTGCCTACCTTAGCAATATGAGCACAGCTTGTGAGAGCTCTGTGCTGTGGTTAATGCAAAGCCCATGCTCATGCACAGCCAACAAAAGCAACATAATTGTTCCTGTAGGTTTTAGATAACCTCCTAGCAGTTGAACTCCTTTCTGACTACACAGTCATACCAACCATTATTCCTCACAGAAGAATTTGTGGAATGTGGTATCTAAGTTAAAAATAATTTTCACAACAGTATTCAGGAGACATGTTGCCAAGACAAAGAAATAATAAACTCAGAGAAGTGACAAAATAACTTGTTTGAGGGATCTCTGCTAACCAGAATCCTTAACAGCTCTTCACCTTTTTGCATCTTAGACACCCTATGCAAAGTTTATAGTGCTTTTATGTAAGCAGGAAAGCAGAGGCTTTCCAGCTAAAATGTAAAGTAAATTACTCCTGGCTTGAGCTAGGTAAAATATGCTTCATTATAAACCTGGATTAGTGAGTACAGACATTGTAACTACTACAGTAAGTTGCAATGGAAATTCTTTACTGGTGTTACTGTGCCTGTTTGGTGAAAATGGATATGTAATTAAACTATATTGTAGCCTAAGAAAGATGTATAATGCAGTCAATGAAAATACAAACAGAAAACACATTGACATCAGCATTTTATGTGCCTGTGCCTCTCCCTCACTGCCACTGAAGGGCACAATACAGTCATATTGATTTCACATAAAGCATCTGTCCTCGAGTTGAACAAAACACAGCAAAGTTTCCTATAAAGAACTAGAAAATTCTCATATCAATATGAAATTGGATAGCTACAATTTTTCAACAGAAGACTTACTAAAGCACCTTGAAAATACAAGGCTTTCAAAACAGAAGGAAGGATTTGAAAAATTCTGTGCCTAGTCTCAGCTGCAGAAGGATTACATCTTTGGGTCAAATTACCAGTGAAGGTAGAAAGCACTATTTTTTTACCTCATTGTGGGCAGAAGATTTAGATTTCTGAGGAGGTTCTGGTCAGCCAGATTTCGTGTATGCTGGAACTAAGTGTGCTTTTCTTGAGGTAGAACACAAATATAATTGCGAGGTTTACAACAGTTTTAGACAAAACTATTACTCCTTCCCGTGGTCTTTGGAGGAGAAAGCAGTTATTTTCCAGTTTGATCTGTATTCAAGCATTATTACTACTAAAAGTGGAAACTGTGAAATACCTTGGGTTGACACTGCACTATGCTTTTGTTTTCAGTAGAAATTCCAAAGGACAGGATTTTCTTGTGGATATGTATTTTATATCAAGCAGTTTACACAACTTTAATACACTTCTCATTTCTAAAACCAAGATACAAGCTTAATGAATATTTTTTAAAGCTGGAGTGTTCTTTTCCTCCACTGGGTGTCACCATAAGGCAATGACACTGGTTTGGAAATCTCAGCAAAAATTTTGTTAGATCAGATATTTTGTATTTATTCCAGAAGCATGCAGTGGGATAATCATTCTTGCTAATTAACTGAAGAAAGCCCCACCTGGTCCTGAGATCTTCAAAATGATACCGACACCCCAGTGAATACCAGAACAGACCTGAAAGGGCACACCAAAGAAAACCCACACAAAACAAACAAAAAGCCCAACAACCTGTTTCTAAGAAATAATTTAAATGGATTTCAAAATTCCTTACTGGTAATCATGAAAGAATTAAAGGAAAGGGTCTTCATGAAAGACTGAAGGCTTCATTGAAATATTTCATTTGGGAACAGAGGGTGGATTTCAGACATTTCTAGAAGAGTTGCTATAGGGAAGAGCATTTTTCCTGACTTCAGGGTAATAACCATAATTTCACCTACTTATGTAATTTCAACCATTCCATTTAAACTCTTACACCCAAGGTGTCAGCCATCTGTCATGGAGCAAAAACTTATGGGAGTCTCAGGTGGCTTACAGACCAAAATCACAGCATTTCTCTCTTCACATGGAACAGTTACAGCTGGATCTGATTGTCATCTATGTGACCTGTGGCTACATTTCAGAGGGAAAACATAAATTCAAAAGAAGGCAGTCAATAACCATGTATTTTATTTTTTTTTTACACAAACTATATTCTTTAAGGAATATTTTAAAATAAATTCCTCCTCCCTGGCCTACATCCCTGAAGTGTTTTACTTAATTTGTTTTTTTATTCCTCTTCCTTTCTTCTCATTTTTTATCCCACACAATAATGCTTAATGTCACAATCAAGAGTCTAGACACTAATTGGTTCTATTAGTTATTTTTTTTTTCTTATTCTGGATTCCTAGCAATAATTCCTTCAGTGTAATACTTGAAAAAAATTAGAGAATTTTGGAAAACTTTCTCTACATTCAAATACTGGCCAGAGTGCAATTACAAAACACAAAGACAATTTTTGTGGTTTGATTCTTTGCCGAACAAGTTTGGTCAAATTAGGAAATTCAGGAAAAGGAAAAAATAATGAAAACATAAATTTAAAGGCTGGCACTTCCATCCCACATTGTTGTAGCTCTTGCTTTTTCCATTGTTTATATTGAAGGTGAATAAACTGTAAAGATTAAGGCTACAAAACTAAAATGCAAATGTTGCTAAACTAAAATGTATTTGAACACTCCAGATGTGTTCCCCTAGATTAACAGTAAAGCAGACAATATTTATTTGCTATTTATCAACCTTTGAATGGAAATATACCACTTTCAATGTAACTTCATATTTTCTTCAATCTACCAATCCTTTTTCCTATGAGGACCAGGTACTGTGTTTTATTTCTGAGAACAGGAGTAAATATTTTGTGAAAACTGTTGAATTTTCACCCCTATGTGACCAAACCAGTCTTGAAAAAAAAAAGGGGGGGGGGGGGGGGGGGGGGGGCACGGGGCCGG
>JAWWEV010000043.1:40868226-40890590 GCA_035583235.1 Hafferia zeledoni
AAACGGTGGGGCCAGTTCTGCGCACGCTGTGCCTCACCTAAAAAAAAAAAAAATCCACTGCGCAGGCTCGAAGGGCATGCCCACGTGGGAAGAGCCCTTCCCAAATCTTCATTCGCGAAGATTGGGCCATTAATTAAAATTGTAAGTTAGCTCTTTTTTCCCCTGTATTAGTGAAGAACAAGTGTGGACAACTTGAGATGATGATTCTTATAATTTCTTTGAAAGGATCTGAATGCTCTGCATGTACTTAACTCGCAGAAGGATATCAGTTTACTCTGCTAACAGACTTTTTATAGTGAGGGTTGAGCAAGATCAAGGGAAACACAATCAACACAAACCTTACTTGAACAATTCCTCTGGAAATATCACCCTTGTTTAATTCTGGTTGAATTTGAGATTCGAATACTTTAGAATGAATGTACTGTTGGGAGTGTAGTCAACCAGACTTTCAGATTAGAACGCAGGTCACTGCTGGAAATTTGTAAGCATTGGAATTTCCAAAGCTATGCATTTGATGTTTCAGTTATTTGCAAATTTAGTGACCTCAAAAATACCATGCAATCCATACTAATGGCAAGTGAATGGGAACACAAAGCTACAAATAACCCTGGACTAAGGAGGGGTTATGAGAATTTTCTTTAGGTTAACATGAAGTCTGAGCATGAATTTTATGTAAATTATGCTGGAAGTCACAAAAAGTAGAGAAAATTTAGGCTTCTACATAGATACATTACTGGTACCAGGCTACTTGTTCAAAGAATAAAATCACCCTTTAGTTTTTAATTTTTTTAAGTTATTCAGGTGCTTTTACCTCTAGTGAAAATATTATGTGTACTGCTACTTGAAAAGAAATAAAAGACAAATATAGGTTGCATATTACATCAGTTTTTGTTAGACTTCAATGAAAACTTACCTTCCTGATTAAGAGGGTAGAAGTGTTAAGAAAATTTCCCAGCCTGATTACTCTTGAGTCTTTCTGGCAGTCACACTCCCAACACCAGACTTTCACTTCTGGGGAGGCCTCTTCACAGTGACTCCCTGCACACCCAATTCGTACACAGTCAGACCAGGTTTTCTGGCCAGTTCGACCTCAGGTTTCCCATAGCAGAGTCTCAGATGTCTCATTCCTTAGAGCCGTTGATTCATGGCACAGTAACACAGAAACAGCCCCAGCTGGTGCCTCTGAGGGGGAACCCTCAACAAAGGAACCCCAAGGCTTTTATATCCTCATAGCCTACCTGAGCACTAGTCTTGCTCTTCCTCTTGGTTTCTCTGTTCCTGATGTGTCTCCCAGTGTCCATCCACCTGACTGGCACCACAGGTCTTTGTGCCTATTGTTAACCAAGGGCTGGCATTTCACAGCCTCCTGTCTTGGACTCCCACCCAAAGCTCAATCTGCAGCTTGCAAATACCTGCACCAGATGTATTTCTCAACGGTCCTCTCTTTGTTTTAATTGAGCATATCATTTAATATACTAAAAGGAAAAAAACAAATTTTCAAGGCATTTATCCCTTGCCCTTATACACAACATTTTTTACAAGTAACAAAAATAATGAATTAGGCTAACAAGTTATTACTCAATGAAAGTCTTCATCAGCCTCATGATTCCATGTGCTCTGTGCCAACTGCTTGACATCAATCTGGAGAGCACCAACTTCTTTTTCTTTGATCTCTGCAGATCTGTGCTTGCCTCCAAAGCCACATTCTGAACATGCTATTTGAGGTGACTGGGCACATTGCAGTTCTTGCAACACTTTTCAGTGTCAGACAATGCATTTTCCTTTCAAAATAAAAACAATTACAAAGTTTCTGGAATCTCTTAGTCTTAATATCTCCAGGCAAAAGCTTAAAACTGCTTTTTGTAATACAATACTATTCTGTGTTCTGCCTTGAAAACTTCTACCAGTTTGTAAAATGAACAAACAAGACTACTAAGTGTTCCTGATATACCACAGAACTCTATCTTCAGTAGTCAGTTATTGAAGAATTTATCTCACTTAACATATATAAATTTATTTGAAAACAAAGATAAAAAGATTTGTTGCTAGAGCTGGAACCTCTTCAGTTTAAGAGTGGACAGTGAAGCTTGAGGTTTATTATTGTCTGCAAATTCCATGATGTCAAGACCAGAGGGCAGCATCACACATTGGAGAAATGTGTTCTTTTTGGAAGTAACCAGAGACAGTTATCAGTAATTATGTCTGATGCTAGGAGCTGGAAAGAATTCACAGAATGATCACACATTATATACTAGTGTAGTCAATGGGAATGTTTCTTGGGACTTCTGTGAAGATATTTTTTGAGTTATCTGGCCTTTGTCCTAGTGCAGACTTGTTCCACAGGGTTCTTGCCTTTGTTCTCCAAGACACTAAATGCAACAACCCTCATGTTGATGACTGTGCAAAGAACCAGACAGACTCAGGCTGACTGATTATTCCTGAGTACTCTCTCACTCTTCAGAGAACAACAGTGGTAGCCCTGATAATGTGCTTGGAACAAATATAAAACAGTATGGCAAAGTACAGTACAGGAGGACACATTCCAATTTTTCCAGTGGACATGATGTTTACCAAATTCCCTAAGAATGAGTTAGCAGTGGCCTGTCTAGTAAACCTCTTTCCTTGGGACATTCTTCAAGGATAGGCTGAAATAATTCCAGAGCCATTTACAACATTAGGAGGTTCATATCAAGGCCTTTTGGCTCCCTACTTGGATTCTGAAGAGGCTCTATGAAGAAAATACAGGACTCTTAAGCAAGCTGGATGGTGTGTTCTTCTTGAGATAAAGGCAACAGCTGTGCTCCTTCTCTCAAAGATACATTTCTGAACAGGAGGGAGGTGCAATGTTTTCTTCCTCATCTAATTAATGAGCAATTATGACCCTCAAGTAAGGATTTATGTCCTACTGCCCCAAGTAAAAGAAGTCTGGCTACATCTGACTTCTGGTTTCTCATTCTATGGTAATCTGAAGATGAGGTGAATCAAATGCCCTCTGAAGATGAAAGTTCAGTGTTGCTAAATTGTTGTAACCCTAGAGCTCAGACTTTGGGTGGTGATCTTCGCTTGACCTTAGCTACGTGGTATAATCCAGCCACAGAAAGATTTCTGTTTACTGGTCATGAAATAGTGATGAGATGTCCAGCCACAGGTGAGCACATGCCAGGTGTTTCACTGCTGCATTTGCCTTCCCTTTCTCTTCCTTGTAAGCCATAGTTCCTTATGGTCACCCACAGGCATCTGTTATACAGTAATTTATTTACTTTATTTACCATCACTTGCAGCATTTTTGTTCCCACCCTGAGAAGTTTTCACCTCTGTCTCATGAAAGCAGTTGTTTCCACCTTGTCCTGAGCATATAAGTCTTTTATCTTTTTCACCATAACCTTTCACTGCTTTTCAAGGCTAACCATATTGAACAGATAGTGAATACTCTGATCAATAATTTTGAAGAAAGATGGCCACAATGCTTTGGAGCTAAGCAACTCCAAGGTTTTGTCTTCTATGGAACAGCTGCCAAAATTTAGATGGTGTGGATAGCTAAGGAAATTAGTATCAGGTGTTTGGGGCCTTTTAACAAAATAGTATAGATGTGGCCTTCATTGCTCTGCCAAAACATATATCTTGCCAGTAAGTTTGTTTCATGTGAACCGCGTCAAAAATACTTTCAGATAAAATGTAATGAAAACAATTGACTATGATATAAAGGGCTCTAAGAGAGGTCATATCCCAAGTATGTGTACCATGCTGATAGGCTGAAAGCAGACTAGTCAAAAAGTTTTCAGTCAGAAAACTTCATTTAGTTATAAATTTTTAGTAGCTGCTTGTCACATGATTGGAAAAAGATAAAAGCATACTCCATGAGGGGTAACAGAACACCCTGTTGTGCTGTTCAGTCACTCCTCTTTTTCTCTAGTGTTGTTGATTTAGCAAGACATTTACGTCGATGGGTCAGTGTTTTGCTGAGCTGAAGCCTATATTTCTTATAATGACAACACACTTCATAATTAAATGACCTGCAAAACAAAGCAATTGCATGTACTACCTGGACTCTATCACTGAGGGTAGGTCCACCGTTTCTCACCAAGATTATTATTTAGAAATACATTTACATTCACTGTCACCATGAAACCGAAAGGCAAACAATATATATGCAGGTGCCTGTACGCTCAAAGGGCTAAAAGTTCAGACTGCTTTTACAGCTAAGTAAAAACTCAGAGCCTCACTGACAAAACAAAAAGACTCCTCACTCTTGAAAAGCTATCCAGATTCCATTAACTCTAATTTACTGTCTCTAAAATACATACTCAAATTTCAGGCCGCTATTCTTAAATTAGGCATGTAAATGCAGACTCGTAGACGATTTGGTCACCTCAAAAGAGCAGAGCATGCTGAACACTTCGCCCTTGCAGCCCACGCCTGCCTGGGTGATGATGGGTCTGTCACACCGATTATGAGCTGTGCTGGAACACAGTGCCATCTAGTGAGCCACAAAAAGCAGACTCAGAATATGGTCTAAGAAAATCAATATAAGTTATAAAAATTTAAAACAAAGCTAAGAAAAACCTAAAGCCCTTCTTTCTACATAAAAGGAAAGCTTGTTTATGGAAGCCAAGTCTTCATTTTTTTTCCTCCAAAAATGTTCCTAATGTCTTAATGTTATTAAATGTAATAACATATCAGCACTTAACTGAATTGCAACAAAGGCTTGTAAACTGTTATTATACATTGAGTCATGTACTATAAAAATAAAAAGTAGTTTTAATATATTAATAATGTTCTTCTAAAGAGTTGTCTTTCAAAGATAACAAGAAGAGTGGATTTGGCTGTCAGGAAAACTACTGTTGCTGTATCTGACCAAATCCAGTGATTTATTTACATGAAAGTAACAAGACAGATTAAAATAATGCCCTGTGTGGTTAACATGATCACTGTTCTCCCTCACTATGGCAACATAAGCTCAAATTTTCCTGTGCAATGTGCTTTGCTGTACTAGGAGCTATCTGTAAGATGGTATCTAAATCCATCTCTGTGCTTTTCCTCTCCTGTTATCTGCATTGCTCTTATGACATTTCCCTTAGTAAGTTCTCTGAATCTTTGTTTTACTCCTGTATGTATGCTGTTTTCCATGCCACCATTATCACGCCTTGAAAATCTATACCAGCTAAAACAATATCCCCTTGGGAACCTTCTCAACAAGGAATCAATTATTTGAAACAAAACAATGCCAATCAGCCTTGAGACTGCCCAACCACAATGACTTGTACACTCAGTATTTTCTCTTGAAAATCATAGATTACTTTCAAAAGTAGGCAGCCTTCTAAACATAAAGCAACCCAAACCAAAACAAAGCAAACAGGGGAAAATATAGCCTCAGGTTAATTTTTGCTTTCATTTTGTTTTATTTGGGGCTTTTTGTTTTTTAATTTTTTTTTGTTTGAGAAATTATTTAAGACTATCACAAATCTTTTTAAAACACACACCTGTGATGAGCCTTCCTGTTGTTAGTACCGCATTTGAAGCATTATAGATGAGAGGAGTTTAGAGACATTTCATTATGTGAATCTAGAAGTAACTGACAAAAAAACATAGCTCAATTGTCACAGATACAGTAAGCAGAGGTCTCTAATTTACATGAAAGGATGTGGATGAAAGCTTGTAAGATAATTTTCAAGTTCCGCTATTAGTGCAAAAGACAAAACACAGATTTTCTCAGTGGAGGTTGAGATTTAAAACAAGTGATCTTGAGGAATCATCACATCTGTACAGACCTTAGTCTCAGAATTTCCTGGGCTTTGAAGGTGCTCTTTCTACCAAAACCAGACTTATGTTTATGCTTCATTCTGCAGGCCTTCTGATAGTCTTCAGCTCATTACCTTGAAGAGAGTCCAAGCAACTAAAAGAATTTGAGCTCCCCATAAATGGCAGAGGTTAGGATGTATAAACAATGAACTTAGGCTGCTAGAAATATTAACCTACTAAAAATCTACTTTGCTACCTCTATTGTGTTCCTAAAATCTACAAAATATGAAAATCAAAAAATCAAAAATCCTTCCTGCATCAGAGGGATGGGCTTGTATTTTTTTCAGGCATGCTTTAGTCACTAAAATGGAAACCCCAAATGAATCATAGAATCATAGAATCGATTGGGTTGGAAAAGACGTCCGAGATCATCAAGTCCATCCCTTGGTCCACCTCTAGTCCATTTACTAGATCATGGCACTCAGTACCACTTCCAATCTGTGTTTAAAAATCTCCAGGAATGGTGAATCCACCACCTCTCTGGGCAGGCCATTCCAATGCCTGATTACTCTTTCTGTAAAAAATTTTTTTCTGATATCCAACTTAAATTTCCCCTGGCAGAGGTTAAGCCCGTGCCCCCTTGTCCTATTGCTGAGTGTCTGAAAAGTCTTCTGTAAAATAGAAAAAATACCAATCTTATAAGTTGCTAGCATCTTTATTCATAATTTGGACCATGTTATTTTTGTTAGCATTTTTGTGTCCTTGAAAGTGGACTAGTAAACATAATGTTATAAAAGTTCTGTGGCTTCATAATACCAGGCCATATGGTCATAACTGAGTGAAATGGGAGAACTGCTCTGTGAGACCTGGGCAAACAAAGCATGGTTTGTCTGTACTTTGATGCAATTTAGCAGCTCTGACTCTCAGAGAATCATGCAGAGAGATCTAAGTAAAAGTGTTATTGCGCTTCTAATGTACTTTCCCCAGATCTAGACTCATTCCCTAAAGCATTCTTTTAATGTGGCTAGGCATTGATTCACTAATGCATTGATGCCTGTTCTCTTCAAACTATGCTTTCTTACATTTGTTCTCTTCTGGTCATATTTTATTACTAGGTCTCATCTCTATTGAAGCTTTAAGGGCTTCTAGTTTTTATTATAGTGACACAAAAATGACATAATGCCCTCCAAGTAAAGCCAGTTACAAATATAAGGGTGATGAGAAAAGTCACACTAATTAACATATTTAAAACAGTTTTCAAAAATTTAGTGTCTGAGATCAGATTCTCAATAGCAATGACTGAAATCAATTTACATATGAAACTACAGACTGCAATGAACAACCATAACACTACCCTGGGCAATTTTTGTGTGGCTTGATTCCTTATTACCTCTTGTGCGTTCTGATGGGGTCAATGAAATGAGATTATATTATACTTTGCCTTTGATGAGATGTATGGATTTTACTATTGCAAAAGTCAAAATTTACCCTCTCATATGGCATTATACTGATGAAAGGAATTATACATAGGAAGGAATTCAGTGCAGTAGGAGTGGGTCTGAGGTGTATTTAGTGGGTATTTATTTTAGATTAGCTCTAAACTAGTGCTAGACTAGTAGGTTATAGGATTATTAATAATTGGAGCCTATTAGATGTGGTGCTGAAGGTTATCTAATTTAATATAGAGGGAATCATTGAGGACCCCTCAGCATGCAAGCTCAAGCCACAGAAGGCAACAACATTTAGGAGATTCCTTTTTGCAACACACCAGTCTGAACAAGAATGCTAATATTCTCAGAAATATCCCAAGACATTCCATTTAATTCCTATTCTGAGTGTGTGAGAAATGTGCACTGATTTCATAACTACTTGCAATGGCAAATACTGGAAATTATGCTATTATGAAGTTAGGTCTTTGCCTAACTTCTTAATACAAGATTCTTGATTACCATGCTAGATTATGCAGAGGATGAAAATAAATATTTTGTTGTGTGGGACTTAAGAAACAGAATTTTAATCCAAATTAATGAAGAAATAAAATTCTGTTGCAAAGAGGGAATTCCATAAGTGCTACTGAAATGTGAAATTTTTTTTGGTATATTTTCATTGTATAATTTCCAAAAATACATAACTTGAGTTCTAAGTAAAATATATTGATTGCAATACTTAACAAAGTATCCTGTCTCAACCAGGTGCAGTAGACAGGACCTAAAGATCCTATTTGTAAGAATACATTTTGAATCTACTCAATAAGGTAAAAAATATTGAATTTATTTAAATTTATGCAGAATTTTAAATAGTCAGAAAAATTAGACCTCAGTAAGATTTACAACTTCATTTTTTAAGTGTGCAGTTCCGAGATTTTATTTTTTGTTTTAAGGGATGTGTATAGCAGTTTTCTTTTTCAAAAATATTTTGTTATCCTTTCCTTCAAACCCACACACATCATCTCTACATTCCACATCACATAAAACACAACATTTTAGAGCATCCGTATAAAGCCAATCTTTTTTATCAAATTATTAAATAATTTATAAGAAATGAGGAAAAAATGTATGCATTTCATATCTGTTATACACTCAGCAAAATGCATAATAATATTCCACCTGCCACCTTGAAAATAGGCTGTTTTTCCTCTGGTACACCCAGCAATGAGTTGAGGAAACATCATGTTGACAGACAGCTTGAGGGAAGAAGAAAATGAGCACTGTTCTTCAACAGCTCTCAAATTTATCTTTGGCAGCAGAGTAAGCAGCTACAATCTAATGGCATCTTGTGTAAGTGAGTTTACAAGATGTCATTTTTAGGGATCATTTTCCAGTTATAAAGCACATAAGGTAAGTAAGATTTTTAGGCAGAAAAATTATGATTATTTTTATGCATAACTCCTATGGTTTCTCTGACAAAATAAGTTTCATTAGCTTTCACTTTTCTCCTTTTGGAAACGTATTCAGAGCTCATAACTGTCATAAGTGGCCTTTGTGAAAGGCATATGATGGGAATACTCTTCCACAAATTCTTAGAATATAGCCACTTTCAAAACCTGTCAAATGGACAAATAACATTTCACTTTTTTTTTTTTAATTTTTTTCCTTAGACAAATGACATTCATCATAATTAATGCTGAAAATCATAAACCACCATGGTACTAAAGACCATGTACAGTGCTGCACAACTGTACATACTATAAGCTTTGTGAGTTTTTCAGTAACAAAGTGGTGAAAATTTATTTAAAAGCTATTTTAAGATGTGAGAATTCTTATTTAAAATATTTTTAAAACATGGAACTGTGTACTGGTAATATTGATATACATAGCTTTTCAGGATATGTGAAAGGATGTGGTAATTTGTGTATTTTTTGGATCCATCCTTTGTCTACGGCTGGGAATAGAAGTTACATTGATTAGCAAAAAAAAATTCTGAGAGCTTTCACCTTGTTTTTGTTGCTAAGGTAACCATTTCCTTGGCATCAATGCATCCAGCAGATCTGTCTTACTTTCCCGTGAGCTCTAACAGAGGCAGCATTGTGGAATGACATTGTGGGGCGAAAAACCACAGAGAGAAACAAGGAGGAAAAGATCAGCAAAAGTAGCTGAAAGTTAATACAGGGCTATCGCCCAGTTGAATTGAATTAAGTCTTGTTTCTGTGTAGCTCAGTTAGGGAGCTCTATGTACAGGCAAAGATTTAAGGCTCCAACAAGACTATGGCTAAAAGCCAAAGAGGAACAGAAATCTCCACATCAGAAAGCACCAGCCACAACACCCACCCCTTGCCCTGCCCCCCACTCCCTCCCAAAAAAATCAACCAAAAATTTAAAACTAAGAGGGAAAGGTGGAAGCATGTGGTCTGGATACAAATCTGAAAGCAGAGATGTTGTGTTTCATCACTTGTTTCAGTCTAAAAAGGTAGCCTTATATTGAATAGAACACTTTCTTCTACCGCTCCCATCACATAATTTACCTGGTGCTATGTCATATGGGATGTTCCATGAGAATAAAGTCATTATATGTATTTATTATCATAAATTTACCTTTTGTTGGTCTTTATGCAGATGAAATTTAATTCTTAATTCATTTCTGCAATGTATGTCACAAAACCAAGTAGGGAGAATGAGAAGACAGGTAAGTGACTCCATTATCCGCTCTTGCTAGTTGACTGTATAATGCCTCATCTGTGTCCTTTTCCTGCACTGTTCCTTGCAAATAACTTTAACTCTGCTAAAAATGAAGTAAGCAACAAGCAGGATACACCGAACACCACATTTGGCAGAAAGCTGGGTGACACATGAAAACCTGTCAAATAAGTCATATTAGTAAGACTGAAGGAAACCCCAAGTGGCAAAATGGTTGATTCTGTAACATAGTAGTGGTATACATTTTTTTTTTTTTAATAAAAGAAAAAAAAAGGAAAAATGTCTAACAGAGTGGTATGAATCTAGGCAAGAGAAACAGTAAAAACATCATTGTCACCTTACAAAGTTACAACAGCCAACCATGTATGAAGGCTGTTAATAGTCTTTGTACAAATTTTTTGTTCAAAAGTTGGGCAACAAACCCCTGCCATTACAGCTAGGAGTATTTATAGTCTTAAAATGAAAGTTTCACAATGATTATTGGCATGAAAATATGAAGATACTAAAGCTGGTGCCTTCAGAAAATGAAGCAATTTACCTATCCAGTCATTTACTTATTACTGCATATAAAAGATGCATATTTTTCTGCAAATTTCAAGGTTAGTTTTAGTGTTTATGAACATGTAATGGTAGACATGGACTTATTTACCTGCAGATTGTCAGGACCTGCAAGAGTGAGGCTGCACCCCAGGGAAGCTGAGCTGGGAGCCAAGGGTGCCCTCAGAGGAGCAGGAAGGTAATGCTCGCAACCAGGACCCAGGGGAGCAGAGCAAGGGAGTAGGGACAAAAAACCCCACTGACACGTTGTCAAACAAAGGAGAACGCTCCAAGGTCAGTTCAGAAAAGTCAAATGGAATTTTAACAGCAGACAAGACTGGAATCAGCTACACCTGCCATGAAGCTCAGGCCAGCCCGGCCCTGAGCACTGACAGACCTACCAGACCAAAGAGTACATGGGGTTCTGAGGTCTGTCCAGGGAGCTGAGCCTATGTGGTCTTTTAGAGCCCTGACAGGGGTTAACTGTAGAATGATTTGGAAAGTTTCAATTTATTCTGCTAACGTTGGTAGATAACAAACCACTGTCTTGGTAATTATTGGAAAATACATCAGAGCTAACCATGATACATGACTTCAATAGAAGTGTCTAATTGCACATAATTAGCCAAATATAGGGTCCCAAAAAACTGTGTGGTTTGCCCTCACAGATGGAGGATACAAAGAGACTCTGGGGATTTCTGTTCCATATGCAAACCTAAGAGCAATAGTGAAGGTATCATGGTGACTTGAGGAGAAGCCACAGTGACATTAAACATTCTTTCTCTAACCTGCATGCTCCAGAGTGCTACACCATACAAAAATGAGTTCCATCTCACTGCAAAACAAGGATGGATAAGTAGGACTGGGGACAATAGTAAAAGTAAAGCTCACAATACTTCAATTTTTTAAAAGCAATATTGAATGGACCAAAATCAGGCACCTACTTAAACTGGCACCATCCTTGGCACTACCAATGGAACGGAGTAGGTTTCCATTAATGGTCATGAGGTCATAAACACCTAGTTTTTCTTAAACACCCAGGTAGCTACACTGGAATGCCCAAATGAAAATTCCCAGCTTTTGAGTCAAGTTAAAAGTGTCATATCTCAGTCTTCTCACTGAAATTTGTTTCTCCATAGCTTTTGGCTCATTTTTGGCTAAGTTGTTTTTATGTTTTCAGCAACTCAACACAAAATAAACACAGAACATAGTTTTAAATTCATAGCTTTGGCAAGATTTGGACTAAGGTACAGGTTTGGCTCTGCATTATCGAGTTATTATTTGTGGTGGTCAGAGGTGGCAGAGACAACTCAGGCAGCAGTTTGATCAGAAGGCTACACCGAAGACAAAGGACTTTATTTTTAATTACAGCTTCACTTTTATCAACTCCTGTATATAACATGTCGGCACACTATTGGTTAGTTAGTTCACCTAACATACATGGAAACATTTCACTGGTTACAAAGTATCATACATTCTACAGGTGGTTCTCTGGTCCTTAAGGTTGCATTCATCAGTTACCTCAGACCTTAGGAGATCCATACACACACAGTCATCCCCTACACTTTATGTTCAGCAATTTCCCATCTATAGCAACTTTCTTTCCTCATTCTCTTTTCCTCATTCCTCTTTTATAGGAGTATAATAGAAGATAGACGAAGAAAACACAAATAATCCCAAATAATGTTCATAATAAGCTTGCAAAGGTGTGAATAATACTTTAATTAGTAAAATTCAGAGGCCTTTGCAGATAATTTGTGTATAGGAAAAAGAATTGAAAAACAGGTCTCATAAAAAATTCTGATTTTTTGAAAACAAATAGAACATTTTTGCAACTGACAGCAGGAAATCTGAGAACTCTCTCTTTCTGGCTGAAATATTGGAGGCATGAAATTGATATGTATTTATGAAAATATCTAACCCAAACTTCAATATATTGCAAGAGAGTTTCAGGTCATGACATATTCCAAAACAAATATTATAAAAACCAAAATACATGCAATCTCTAGATAAGTATCTTCTCATTCCTTCCTACTATACATGCTGCCCTGAAGTCAGCCAGAATGGTGAACTAGTTAGTTGTGACGGCCACAAAGTGAAGGAAAAGAAATCTGTCTCTTTCCATTTGAATTACCTCCTGGATCCTGGTTGATGAAAACCAGAGACATCAGCCTCAGAATAGTGGAGAGGTGCTGCTATAGTTCAGGGTATTTCTGAAAGCTGCTGTTCTTAAAGCTGAACATTAGATTACACAACTTCAGTAATAGCTACAAAATGGTAGTTTGAGGAAGAATTTTACACTTTCTGAAGTACTAGTGTTGCAGATGATGCTGAGCCCACAGTCTTGAAGTAGCCTTGAGACCTTTTGTCCCTCAAATACAAATTCTTTGATGGCTCATCAGAAGATGTGTAGTGAAACATGTCTCAAAATATTGAAAGAAAAAATGCATCTACAGTTTTATAAGGAATAAAAAAAAAATTCTTTCTAAAGTCTTCTTTTGTTCATCTGAGTGTGACTTTGGTAAATCTCCTACCCATGTAAGTAGAAAAACAGAGAGCAATGCTAACACATGACTGCTTGAAAAAGAATAATGTATCTTGAGTTGGTTGATTGTTTAGTTCTTATTTGTCTCTGTTTTTATACATTGACTTGAAATGGCACTTTTCAAGGAATAGCTATAAAGGCTGGAAGTTGCTGCTTTCCTTTGATACCTATATATGTTGGGAAATTTTGCTTTGAAAAGTATTCAGTAGTGACAGCTGTTACAACCCACCCCTCAAGGGAGAAGCAGCTTTTGGTTTTTGCTAATAAATCCCTTGGAGTGAATTAAAGTAAATCAATACTAGATGATGGGTGTTCACACACACACACACACACACACACACACACACACACACACACACACAAACACGCACACACACATATTATATATATGTATGCAGGTATATGTGTGTATACATATATATATGTAGGATTTATTTTAGAACAATTTGGTTGCAAGGGAAAACAGGTATGGAGCCATTTTGGTTGTGATTATCTACAGTAATATGGCAATATAGAAGCATATAGATATCATCCAAGAAAATATGTAAGGAAAAAGAGAGAAGCAAAAACAGAGAGGGAAAAAGAGAGAAAAGAAGAGAGAAAGAATAAAAGTTTATAGTCACCACTGAGAGGCCTTTGACAAATTTGTTCACTGTTGCTGTTGTTAGTGTCTTTGTCAGTTGAGGGGTGATGGGGGAAAGAAGTTTGGTGGGTTTATATACCCACAGAAACCCTCCTGGTGCCTCTTTTGTATGTGTGAGGGGGGGCTTTTTGCACAGTTAGGCTGGTTTCACAGAGAGCTGGAGGTGCTGGTTTTTTGCAAAGTCATTTTAAGCTTGAGGTGTTGTTACTTCAGATACCCCTGCTAAGAGCAACACCTTCTCTAGGGTAGTGGTGGGTGTGTGCACACAGGGGCTTCCTTTGACATGACCTGGCCAATGGGAGATAAAGATCATACACCCAGAGAGTTGCTACTGCTCCCCTTGAGATCAGCATCAGGCACCCAGAGAAACAGCACACACCCAGAGACTTCACCCGTAGGGCCTTCACAAACCTAAGTTTGTGGGCTAAGTCCTCCTCCTCCTCCTCTCAGCATTGCCTTCAGTCCCCTGATGGGAGGCTTGCACAGCTCCCTATGGTGGCAATGTTTTAAGGCAATTAAAAAAGTCCAATTCCACCCGACAGGCTTGACCACAACTACAGGGAGCTCAAAAGTGAAGAAAGAGGGTGGGGAAAAAAGAAGAAATCATCTAATTCAAAAGATTTTGTGTGGTAACCATATCACTGACTTATAAAACAGACAACATGATGGGAGAGCAGGTTTAGACATAAAGAAGCTGTATAGTAAACTGCTCTTTCCCAACAGAGTGATCCTAGCAGAATGAAACATTAGTAACATTAGTACACCTTACTATAAAGAAGACTGAGTCTTTAAATAAGCTGTTGTCTTAGTCATCAATTAAATCACAAAACATCTAAGTTAACTAATTGACATCTTTGTCAAATAGTAATTCAACTATAAAGCTTTAATCTTGACAATGGCACTTAAAACTTTTAACTCTGATCAGAAGTGTATATGTTCTTCTCCTCACTTACTAATAACACTTCCCTTAATAAAGGTATTTCCTTTTCTTAAGTAATTTGCATGTTTGACCTTTTATCCATTTTTGTATGCACTTGAGAGAAATACGTTAAAAACAGTTTTAATGTTTGTTTACTAGCAATTTAGTAGTAAAATTCTAGAAGACTAATGGATTTCTAATGGGAAAAGAAAAAAAAGAAGAAAATATTCTTTATACCTATTTAGGTATATGAATATGTTTTCTTTGGTCAAATTTCTCTGAACCCTAAAAAAATTTTAGAAATTTCATTTTTTTGTAGAATGTATTTGGTAATAGAAATATCATAGCCTTGGTGGTATCCATTATCATTCTTCTCTACTATGTTTTCTATAATTTGTTATTACTTTAAAATTGTTTTATAGTATATTTGACTGTATTTTGCATTTATTCAGCAAAATAACAAACATACTGCTATACATTACAATATATAAACAATATATAGATTTCTCATAATTAACAATATAATGTATTATTTAAATTTTAGTAGTATATTACAAAATTTCTATCTTTTTTGTTTAGTTTTCATTACCTATTGTTTTCATTGCTGAATAAACAAAAAGTCATTATAAAGGCAAAAACTGAAACTGATGGTGCTTTCTCTTGCAAGGTATTCTGCTAAAGATAGTGAAGTTTGGCTGTGTCAAAATTCCAAGGTTTTTGTGATATTACAAAATGTTTGTAGATGTTTGCATTCATGTTTGTAGATCAACATCTAAACAGAGGAAAACATTTCTATTGGAGAAAGACGTCAGCGCAAGAGTCTCTTCCAAATCATATGCAGACTTGATGAAGTGTCCATAGCAGAGATTCTCACCTTCCCATCTTTCAAGCTTCTTACAAGGACACGACATTTCTACAGTCTAAAACAGAAGGAATCTTCTCACTTTTAGATAAAGGGGATTTAGGGAGGTATAACTGCCACCACCAAGAGGGTGCTGCAGTCTGTGCTGTCACAACGTTCTGGCTGAGTTTAACCTGTGTCTAAGGGACCTGTGCAACAAAAGATGGCCCTGAAGACCAGGCTGTAAATGCAGCATAGCAGGACAAAGTCCTATCCTGATTAGCTCTGCTGTGGGTCCCTCACTCCTCCACAGTCAGGAACTCTGCAGCAACTCCCATGGCACAGTGTGGAAAAATATCTCTTAGCTTCAGATGAGGCCCAGAAATTGTGCAGGTTACTCAGCTTTCAGAACTTCAAAGCACGGACACCATTATTCCCACAAAAGAAACTAAGTTCAAATTTTCCACCAGTCAGCAGTGCTAGAAATCATTTTACCTATTTAACTCCTCTGAAGCTTTATAATACCCTCTTAGGCATTCTTGGCTGAGGAGCCTGTGATTGGAAAAGAAGAGTTGGGAAAAATGCTTCCTTTGTTTACTGTAGAAACTCTGGAAATCTTAACTCAAAATTGAGCCAGGAAGAGATAAGAAATAGCATGAGGTAAAAATATTACAGGGATATTCAATTTATTAAAGATATTATTCTTGTCATTGCAAAACCCATATCTTAAAAAATCTTTCCATTTGACTAAGCTTCACTGAACAGTTTTGGATGAAAAAATAGTACAAGAACACGTTTTTTTTTTTTAAAGTTAATGGTTAAAATATTCACCAGGTATGCAAGAAACAATATTTGGTTCACTCTTCAGTTTAAAGGGCAAGCCTGCATATTTCTTTCGTTGAGCAAACTCCCTAGCTACCACAGTAAAAAAAAAGTGCTCTGGCCTCTACTGTTAACGATGGCCCATTTAGTTTAAATACAGATTAAGGAATGGAATTTGTATGCTTCAGTAAACTTGGTAAATGAACGGTTTACTTTAAAACCACCAGATATGAGAATTTTTTTTCACTTTTGTTCACAATTATTTCTTCTGAATAGAGTGCAACCTTTCTTGGGACATGTCAAGATTGTTTTATTTCTATAGACAGTATCTAGAGAACAAGTTCAGGGTCATCATATGACAATAGATAAAAATTTCACCAAGTAGTATGTCTCCAAAAGTTTTGTCCTTCTTCTTTCCTTGTCTTCCTCCCTTTGCTCTACTCTCATTTCCAAATTTTAGCAGAAAAATTGGGTTCAGCTGGTGGAAAGAAGAAATCAGTGATTTGTGAAATTATTTTATACATCTTTAGACCTGTTTTTCAAATTATGAAATCAAGATCAAAAATCCATATTAGTAAACATTACACAAAAACATAAATACCCATGCCTTTTCCAAATGATGTTTTCTGTTATCTGTTCAGCTGTGAAAGAAAGAAAACAAAAGGAATAAATTTTCCCTACATATCACTTCTATTGCGTAAAATGGGAAGTTACAATACAGTTTTGGCTACTGTACACATAATACGTACTGTATACCAGCATCTTTTTCCCACATTGACTGGATTATTTATGAGAATCAGAAGGGAAAAAGTAAAACCAGTACCACTTCCCCAAGATCCTCATCCTCAAAGCAAAGACTGTCTGAGACTCAAAAGAATGGAGATCTCAAAACATCTTTGATATTCCTGGGTCTTTGAAGTGTTGGGTAGTGACTAGGTGGTCACTCCATACCAATGAATAATGGGTTTGACCTGGCTTGGACTCCAGATACACATCTTTCTTGTTTTTCATAGTTTTCTGAAAACTTGGACTTTACAATGTTTAAGGTATGATCTAAAGTTTGAGATGCTGGAAGTCTGTCACAGAACATTTTTATTTCAGATCTGAATACTTCCTGTACTATAGATCACTTATGCAATAAGTCTGTTAAACCAAATTTCTTGTTTCTTTTTCAGTTGTATACCAATCACATTTTCTATTTGTGCTCTGCACTGACAATCTGATTTTGCATCCTGATTTACTTTGGATGCACTAAAGTGAATATGTCAGAAGTTGTGCCCCTGGTTAAATAATTCACAAAGTTGTAGGTTTAATGACACAAATACTAAGGACAAATTTCTTCTACTTTGATTCCTATTATAACACAACTGATTATGTCAAGTCTGAAATTACCTTTTTTAGAGTTTTGCTTTGAGGATGTTTCATTTTTGCAATTTCTTTCTTGACTGCCTAGCATCTAGGCCAATAAAGAGACTTTGCCAATAAATAAGATTTTCTTTTTCATAAATGACAAGTATTGTGACATTTTTTTTCCCCTGAAATATCATTATAAAGTATTGTCTGGGCACTAAATTAAAATAAATAAATAAAAAGATAGGTATTAGCTTTTGAAATTCTGTAAAAAGCACATGCTCTTTAATTAGACATTTTTGAATATTCTATCCAGGTTTAAAGACATAGTAGACATTTTTTAGAATCAGTTTTTTCAAACATTTATTATCTTAGTGTACTTTAAAAGTATATAAATTTATCTGTGCAGAATTTCTATATAAAAATCTTGAAAATTTGAATTGACATTTAAAAGTGACATTTACCATAACAAATGCTAAATGTAAAATATGTATAAAACATTTCAGATTTCTATGAAACTATTCAGTTACACTTTTTCTTCTTAATACAATTATTATTCAAAGTAATTTTAAAAACATGAAAACAGTTCTGTCTAGTTTTTCTCATTTTCCTGCAATGAAATAAGTCACAGTTATTTACAAAATCCTTTTGTTGCCCATTAAAATTAATTTTCTTGTGGCAGTAACATCCATAAGCTACCTTCAGGTAGACAGAACTGTTCTTCTGAACATTCTGCAAAAAAACTATTGACCAGCTCACGACCCTAAGAAGGTAAATTAGATTTTTGTTTAGAGACTACACAACCGTATTATAAGTTTCTCTAAACTTTCCCAGAAGAGAAAGAAATAACAGATGTTTTCAGAGCCATCCCTAAGGACTCTGATGCAAAGGCAAAAAATTCCTTTCCCAAATACATTATCATGCAGTTGAATTCATATAACACACATTGACTCCACTGCTATTTCAATATTTTGTTTATTTTGAGTTTGTTTTTTTTGCCATAATTATGAGCACAAATCTCCTTACATTTTTAACAGAGCATCCAAAAATAAGAAAAGCGAGCTAAGATCTATTAAGCAATTTGATGGTTACATGAAATCAAACCTATGGCAAAAAAGAAACCAGAAAAGCAAACCTTAGAGAGATGAGGGACTGATTATATCAGTCAATGTATTTAAATATATTTATTTCATCAAAGATAAAGTAGAAAACTGAACTATTGGATTGGATAATGTGGTCATCAGAGGAAAATATGAAAAATATACTAATCTATATGAGAATAATATCCTAGTATTGTTGTCTGGGATCTAAAATTAAAGTCAGAAACTCATATATTTGTGTATGAATATCTGTCATGAATGTTATTGCTACTAAATATGTCAGGAAAGTAAGACGTGGATTCTATATTTCTTGGTGTTTCAACTTAAAATCTTGTGATTCTCTGGAAGAAAGCTAAACACTAAATATTGACTTTGGCTGAAATTCTACCATTACAAAAGAAAGCAACCTATGTGCAAGATTTAAAGTTCCTGATTGGCCGCTGTATGTTTTTCATAGAATTTCTCAACTTTTAGTCTGGTCTTTCCTTTAGAAAGGAAAAGTCTTTCCTTTAGCCGTCTTTAACTGCAGGTTTAGAAATACTCATTTTCTTCCTCTAAGTGAACAAAATCTTGTCACAATATTTTTTCATGTGACTTTTGTTTACATGCCAGTAAACTGAATAGAGAAACATCATCATTTACCTAATTGAAACCTAAGACATAGAATTATAGAACAATTTAGATGGAAAAAAGTCTCTAACGTCATTGATTGCAACCATAAACCTAGCCAAATCAACCACTAAACCACGTCCACAAACACCCCACCTGAACTGCCTTTTAAACACCTCCAGGGATAGTGGCTCCACCATATCCCTGGGCAGTCTGTTCCAGAACTTGATAACACCTTTGACGTAGATTTTTTCCTAATATCCAATCTGCGTCTCCCCAGGCACAATACCAGGCTGTTTCCTCTTGTCCTGTCACTTGTTACCTGGGAAAAGAGGCCAACATCCATCTGGCTACAACATCTTTTCAAGTAGTCGTAGAGAGCAATAAAGTGTTGCATGTGTATAAATTTATGTATATAATGTGTGTACTTAAAATCTACTCATATATATGATGATTTTTTTTTTTTTTAATTTAAGCAGTAGTCTTTTCACAAAAGCTAGTTCCAGATTGCTCTTATTCTTTAGTAATTTTTGAACTCTACTATATGAATCTTTAACAATTTATAAACTATTTGCCATGTTATTTGGCAAAGATATAATTTTATTATTTATGCATTAAAAAGAGAATGGTATAACTCTAAAAAAAGGTAATATAATGAAGATGTAGCTATGCTCTGGCAGCATACATTTAATATTTCAATACATAAACCTGTTGGCTGATGTAAAGAATTTTGAAAACAACCTAGAGTCTGATTTTTGTTAATTCTAATGGACACTTATATCCAGGTATATGAAGAAAACACACTAGGATTGTATACTCTATTCAGCTACTGAGGTTTATCCAATTAAGAAACTATCAACACGGGTAAATCCTATAGTGTTTTTCTAATTTTGAAAGATTTTCTGGATATTTTTAATTTCTGGAATAAAATACCATTACTAAATTTTACATCAAATTTTTTAGGCTGTTTCATGAGAACTTTTGGGTTATATAAGGCCTTACCTACAAACCTCTTAACAAACATCATATAAACCATTTCTGGAACAAATAACTTACTAATAAAGTCTGAATTGAAAGAAAATTAAAATCTCTGTTTCCTGGCATTCTTTTAAAACTGTGGGAAGCTTACTGCATGACACCCAAGAACTCAGTTGGAGAAAACTGTTAGTTTTCAATGTGCTATTTTCATGTTTTTTATTCAATGACCTTTGAAGGTCTCAGAAAATCTGATGTTGCCCTCACTTGTTGCCCTCATTTGCAAACCTATCTGCAACTTATCTGCTGTTAGTGCCATCACTAAGCCTGACAGTAACTTTGTTTGCTAGTCATTTTAAGATTACAGTCCCATATTTAAATTATTTACTCAACATTTTGAATCTTATTTGGTTACTCCTAGTCCCAATATTTTCTGCTTTCATGTTGCTAATATTTCCTTGTTTCTTTTGCTTGTTTCATGTTCCCTGTTCTGCTCCACATTCTCTTCAGTAGAACACTGTTTGCAAATCTAATTAAAGTGTTTTTTATCTGTTCTCCCAGACAATTAATGGGTATGTTAAATAATATGGGGTTTGTTGCACTCTCCTTGCATACTTTATTGCAGCTGTCAGGTCTAGCAGTTCATAATGTATATGTATTGCAGCTTCTCTGTTTGTTCTTCTTTGTGTAGTTAGCCTTTCAGGTAAATAAACACTTGAAACCAGCAATTTTTGGATTGTCATTGCTTAACATTATTAGATTTCCATAACCCAAGTTTCCTAAGTATGGTTTCATTTGCAGACTATGCTACTGTTGAACACAGTCCTTTGGAACACATAAGAGCTATTTCTTCCCACCACATATATTCAGAGTCTTAAAGCATTCCTAAACAAAATAGGATATGATGGTGTAGAGAAATGATGAATGTTTTGCTCCAGCAGAATATTCCGTGCAACAGTTCATAGTAAGAGCATTTGGAGTCAGAGAACTCTATAACTAAATTCAGACAAAGTATGCTATGATGCATATTCAACATCTTCTTCAAGGAGAATATATATTTAAAATTTCTTTTATGCAATATTTAAGATGCCATATTCACCTGTTCACATTTTTATTCTGTCAGCAGAAGACAATAAATCTTAATTATTTTAACTGTGAAAATTGATTAATTCTACTTCAGGTGGGAAAAGATAGAGATTTAAAATGGTGTCTGACTGTGGCACTAGATGGAGCTATCTCTTTGAAATGAGTCAATTCTGTTGGAAATTCAACTTCTGTTTCAGGTGTATCATATTGCAAATTATCATATAAGGTAGAAAGGAAAAGGGGAAATGAATAAAGAGGGGAAAACCCCCAAGATATGAAACCAAGTAATACAACTATTTAAATCATTATAAAAATGATTCCAGAATAATTTCAATGTAATATATTATTTTAATACATTGAGAATATTTTTCCACAGTGGTAATTTTTATCAAAGTACTACTGAGAACTTAAGGTCTGAAGAAACTTTGGTATCCTTTTAGTAAAATGAAATGCATTAACAGCTGGTTGCTTTGTTACGACTGATGCACTGGCAATACATAATTTTACTATCATTCCTCTACTCATCACAGAGGTAAAATGACTAATTTTTAAAAAATTTCATATTTTGATCACATCTTCAATGTGGTTCTATGTTGCAGCTTTTACTCCTTGGAGGTTAAGACTCGGTGTAACTTCTCCATGCACTCAGTTGAAGGCATTCAGTTTTCAGATCATAAGATGATGTGGAAACATGTCATCTGAAGCTAGTTCCATTAGAACGAAAAACTGAGTATTTGATGGAACTTTTCTTGCAAGAGGTTACTAATGTTTGTTAATTAAAATAATTATGAAAGATGCTTTATATTAAAGTTCAAAAAAATTTCTGTGGATTTATGGAGCCTTGGAAGAAATGACTTTTAGTGAGACTCATGCAAACTTTTCTGTGGGATGTCTGAGTTTTACAACATACTGTCAGAAGAATAAGACCAGAAATAAGAAAGCTGGCTAAGAAACAAAAAGTATGCACAGTAAGATTGGCTTTCCCATGGATTACACAACCCCCTCCTTTTTTTTTTTTTTTTTCTTTTTTGAGCTTCCAAAACAGACTTTCCACAAGCTGTGCCA
>JAWWEV010000043.1:40890690-40918053 GCA_035583235.1 Hafferia zeledoni
AGCCACCCTCTGGGTGAAGAACCTTTTTCTAATATCCAACCTAAACCTCCTCTGACACAACTTCAGGCCATTCCCTCAGGTCCTATCACTGGTAACCACAGAGAAGAGATCAGTGCCTGCCCCTTCTGTTCCCCTCACAAGGAAGTTGTAACTGCAGTGAGGTCTGCCCTCAATCTCCTCTTCTCCAGGCTGAACAGACCAAGTGACCTCAGCCGCTCTTCACACGGCTTCCCCTCAAGGCCCTTCACCCTCTTCACTGCCCCCTGTGGATACTCTTTAGTGGTCAGTATCACAAAAATAAATAAATAAATAAATAAATTAGACAAGAGCATCTCAAAGAGAAACATTTCCTGAAGACAGGAAACTGGATCCTGAACTTACAGGAAATGTACACGGGATTTAACAGGAGCCTTCCTGGCCACGTGACCATCTGCCATCACTGTTACACTTTTGGCAGGATAACTGCACATAAAGATCTAACATCTAATGTTATGCTTCACTTCCTAAAACAATAATTCTGTTTAAAAAAGCCATTTCAGTTTCCTAATTATTAATTACTGCTCTCAAAGATAAACTCCAAGGTCGGAAGGGATACCATAATTCAAAAGCCATCCACAGACATATGACACAAGAACTGTAGTGAGGCATTCAGACTACATTTTGCCAGATCTGGAGTACTTCCACATACCTCCATAGTTTTCCAACCACAGCATTATCCACAAACATCCTCACCCTATACCATACTACAATACCCAGATGTGTGAAAGCCTCATTCCATGCACTGACTTCACTCCAGTAAAACTCCTAGAAATGCCAGAATGGTGTTTCCTGTAGTCTCTAGTATGTTAGAAACTGAACACCAAAATCAGAGGGACACGGCTAAAAATATCAGAGAAGTACCTTGCTACCACTAGAGACATGGCAAGAGCTGTGGAGACTGACAAAGCAACTGCTTCTGGCAACTGAGAGGTATAGCTTTTGACTTACAGGGCAGGTTACATGACCTACTGCCTAGTCAAGCATCAGGTTTCAACTACTTGGACTTCCCAAACAATAGGATTAGCATAGTTGATTTAGCCTTTGATCTTTCTGACATATATGAAAGCCCTGTGTAGTTTTTTATTGTGCATTTGCATTCATGTGTTTGCACATGGGTTGTTCAGACGTGGTCCATAAAACAAAGTTTCCGTCTGGTTTACAAACACCTATTCTGGTAATGTGCAACTTGTCTAGCTCTTTCAGTTCTTAAATGTGACTTTGAAGCCACTCTAGGTGAAACTGACTTTACTTGTGCATGCACACACATACACTCACAGAGATATGATGTGTCATTCCGTAAGCGCATCTAATTTAATGCCACAGACCTATACAGCACCTGTTAAAAATAATCGAGACTTGCACCTATTTTGGGAGATTTGCCCTGTCATTTAAAACCCAACAGGTCAGCGAGCAGGTCCAAAGCTCCATTGTTAGTCAAGCATCTGCAGAAATGCCTCTTTCAGGAGAAAAAACCAACATCTCAGGATGCTCAGTAGCCTTTACATCTGCTGCTCAGCTGGAGACACAGTTAAAAGGCCATTAGAAGCACAAGGTGACAGACCTCAGAGGCTAGGCGAGCTGAAGAGCAATTTGCTGTTTGCATTAGGAGTATCAGCCCTGGTTGCTTGTTTTTGATGGACTGAAAGCAGTTCCTGTCCCTGTCCCTGAAAATCAGGGCCAGGGCAGGTGGCCAGCAGGTTGTGCTGTGGAGCCTCTCCATGGGCACTTGGGTTTCACAGTGGATGGGGGGACAGGAGTCCTACCTGCATTATCCATAATTCCTGACTTTGTCCAGGGAGACTGGCTCTGCCAGCAGGCATCACAGTGGGACTCGAATTGCTGTCACCTGTGCAGTCAGAGGGAACCTCTTCCAGTGCCTCTTTGGCAGCACCTGCCTCCAAATGCTGCGTGTCTTCTGTGTTCCACTATCACTTAACAGAGTAAAGTGCCACTGTTTCACTTTGCTGAAAGGAAAAGGTCACGTTAGCCGAAAGAAGCTTGTCGGAGAGAGCTGGTGGTCTTTGTGACAGCCTTCTATAACAAGAGCTAAAAATGTTCTTATTAGGGAAGCTTATTTTTTGGATGTGTGCAGGAGCTCTAGAGCAGTAAGTAGTGATGAAAACATACCTTAGCTTTGGTAGGTTTTAGGTCTTTTTTACAACCAGAGGAATAAAGTGCTAGGAATTTTACCAGGCATATGTTTTCCTCCCTTTGCAACACATTTTAAATTCCTTTTGCATCTTTGTAATTTATTCTCTCTGTTTAGTGTAACAACTATTCTGCCTATAAACATCAACCTTTATATGCTGCTCTTAGGAATTTATAGAGAAGTGTTAATTCTTTTACACATATTTAAGCTGCTAAAATAATTATGTCTGGTAGCATGAACGGTCAAAACCACAGAATAAGGGTTCTCCTCCCAGGGAGATTGCACCCATTAACCAGGTACAAAAGGGGGCATACAGTCATAGTTCACTAGAAAAGTAATTTCATTTTGCTAGTAATGGAAGTGCTGATACTTTGATACCATAATGGAGTTTTAAGCACCAAGTCTGTTATTTCAACTAGAAGTTTTAATGTAATTATGCATTTTTACTTTACTAAGCAGAAAGGAAGATTAGAATGCATAGTTTTCTTACATATATAGTGGATTAAGACAGAGATCTCCAAGTGATACTGCAAGATGCTCCAGTCATTCAAAAGAAATGGCAGGTGGTAGTTTTAAAGACAAATTACCCAGAAAAAGCTTTTATTGTTGATCACTTGTTATAAGATTTGCCATTTGCAAGTAATTGTACATTCAGCTGAAACTGACCTTTTATGAGAGCCAAGCGGTAATATAAATGAAATGAATATATTCTTTATTGCAGTAATATAAAAAGAATGGCTTGAGCTTTTAACATAGTGCTTGACCTCTCTGGTGTCTGAACACCACATAATTTCAGGAGTATTTCACAACAGCATATGATGAAATACGTACTAATACAGTATTAGAACAGTTTAACACATTAGCACTTAGAAGTGTAGAAAATACTATAGCTTTAGGTATGCTTTTTGATTATAAGTCAGAATGACAACAGAAAGAAGATGATTAGAGATAATACACTGAAATTCATCATTACACTAATTATTAAAGCATTGCCTTTTCTACTTTAAAGTCTCTCTTTCCAAGATACTCTAGCATAAAGTCACATTGGGAAACTCCAGATGCCAAGATTTAAAAGTCTCATTCAAAAATGAATTATTCATATGCCTCAAAAACACGCTATTTCTTCTTAAAGGCCCTGATCTCACAAACAGTACCTTCTGGTTTAAATGTGCATACGTAAGTTGTATTCCTTTTAATGGCATCAGTCACATACAAACCAATAAATACACACAGAAGTGACAGCAAAGCCAGGTCTTAGGAAAGCTTCACTTCTTCCTAGCTAAACATACACATCAATTTATCAGCATGCACCATGCACCCACAAGAGCAAAATAAGGAGGCCATAAAGGGAGGTGACCAGAGAGATCCTTGATGCTGCAGTTACTGAAACTGCAAACTGAGGTGACAAGCAGTCACACCCAATTTGGAGGTTACAACTACAACAGTGCTAAAACAAAACAAAAAAAGTACAAAGTTTACATGAAATTCCATGTCCAGCTTCATTGTCATCACAGAAATCAGGACTGAATTAATCTCTAACACCCCAACACAGATTTCACAAACTGCACTGAATATAGTCTTAAAGCTATTTGTTTGTTTTTCAACACTGCTGAGGCAACCATACAAGGTGCCTGTGAATCCCCCATCTGCCTCCTGGACTACAGGTACTTTCTTCACATAGCTCTCAGTGACAGCAGCAGAGAAACAGTAAAAGAAGGTATTAATGAACAAATGCTTAGATACAGATTTAGTCAGGAGGATTTTCTGCTATTCTGTCAGCCTATCACTACATTTTAGAGCTACTTAAAGGAAAGCAAAACATTCAGGAGTATCTTGGGAACATCTGACCTGAACAAATAGCTCAATTGCATGAGTGACTAACCAAGGTATGTATGTGTTAATTAATTAATTAATTTATTTATTATTATTATTATTACTACTATTACTACTACTACTACTACTACCACCACCACCACTTTAGGGCTACAAGCAACTGTGATATGTTCACTAGTTTGCTTCAGTCAACACCTCTGTATTATGCCAGTATGAAGCCCCTTCATCAAAGCACAATTTCAAGTGACTCCTGACCTTCAAAATGAAGGGTTTGCTTCTGCTTTCATTTTAGTTACTTTGACTATGGTGTCTCTGTGTTGCCAGAATCTCACCTTGTTCATCATCTGTGCAGGAGAACAAAGCCTACATACTTCTTATGCAGCATTTAGAATTCAACATCTTTACAGCTGGACGCTTTACTAGAACACTTCTATTCTTTCTCTAAATAAACCACTATTCAGTATGTAGTAAAAATCCCCCAAACAAACAAACATGCAAAAAAAACAAACCCCAAACAAAACCACACCACACAAAACCCCACACCCTTCACCCTTCAGAATCTTTAGAACAACTGGAAGTACAAAGGCACAAAAAGAAAAATACATTACTTTAAACAGTCAGATATTCACTTTCATTCAAACAACTTTGAGGGACACACCAGCTTTAACTTTGATGTTTCATCTTCATGGCTTCCCTTAAGATGATGAAAGCTACTGAAATAATGGTTGGAGTTAAACAACTATTACTAACAGACATATGCTATGACTCTTTTGTGTTAACTTTCAAATGACAGATTTTCCTACACCAAAATATTTCCTTCAAAGTCCTCAGGAGCTCCACTAACACTCATGAATGCTGGGTCACGGCAGCCTGAGTCTCACTCACAGCAGAACTCTTCTTCACACGCAGAATACTCCACAGCAGCTCTCAGAGAGGGCAGATTTTACAAGGACAGCCCAGCACACACTGCAAGCCTCTGCTACTGCCCCTGCACGTGACTGATTCACAGAATCAAACTCACAGCAGCATATTATGTATACTTCAAATTTTCTTCCTCTTCCCATTCCCAGACAAAGCTCCTTTATGGAGGACTTACTTTGAAAACCTATGTTGGAAAACGACTTTATATCATGTACTCCAGTGCAGGTCACAGCACTAGAATTTGGTGATCAGACAAGACATCAGACACAGCAGGGTGATTAAAAGTAAGTTTTATACAATAACATTGAACAATTTAGCATTACTGTAAAAGTACAGCAAACAACTGTAGTTACATTACTACCAACTTCAACATATTCCATGTGCAACAAAAACACTGTAGGAAAACCTTCCCTTAAGAGGCAAAACCTGACAGCTTTTTTAAGCTGTAATTTCTGCCTTCACTGTTCAGAAGTGACAGTACAAATAATGTCACAGAAGTTATCTAACAAGCCTTGCATTGCAGCTTCATTCAACAGATAACTCTGTGTCCATAACCTCTCTAATTTAAACAAATTCTTCAGCTCTTTACATCAGTACATACACACTATGCCCTGAGTTTATCAATTTCAACAATTCTAGCCTGAAAGTAGCTTTTAAACAAATGACAACTGAAAACATTAATGTTAAATCAAAACACATAAACCACACTGTACATTATTAGTTGTCATTATGTTTTAAAACCATTAATGCAAAATCTTTTGAAAACACAAAGTTTGTTCAGAAATAAAAATCTTTGAACTCCTTGAAACATGAGGCCTTTGACAGACTACACTTCTTTAGTAACAGTAACAAACCGCTTCCTGAACTAAGTCTGTATGGTAGAAAAACACAAAATGGAAAAAAAAAAAAATCTGAAACCTCTACAGTGACTGCTTTAACTTAACTTCCAATATTGCACTAGGTTACAAATACATAATTTTCACATAAACAAGAGCCCATGCTGCATGAACAGTTATTACACAACCTCTCAGTACCGTACAAGAAGAGCACACTCCAAAACACGCCTTGCAATCCTAGTATTCAAACAACTGAGTAACCTGAATAGCTTCAAACAGAACTGTGCAAAAGTTGATACACCAACTAGCAACAAAGCAGATAAACCACAAAGAAAACAAACTACTTCAATAGGAAGCTCAGAAAAAATAACTCATACCTGCATAAATCATATACTTCTTAATCATAAAAGTAGATATTACTTATGAAACTTATCAGGAAACCATGGAGTAATTTTGGATTGAACTACTACTAAATATTTAATTACTCTGAGTCTTTCTGTACTGATATATGTCAACAGAAACTTGCAAATGCTGGGCTTACTTAAAAATTGCACATCAGCAATGCACCGTACATTCAGAAAATATATGAGACAATAAATCTTCTCTGTGAGCTGAATGCAACAAGTGTTTACCCAAAGTTATTAGAAGTCGGAAATTTACTGGATTTTTTTTTTTTTCAGTTGGAGAGAACATATCCTTCTACCCTGTCTCAAAGTATCTGGTGTAACAGTGAGCAAAGGAAAAGCATGACTGCATATTCAAAGGATCTGTTGCTCACAGGAGAGTTTTCATGATTTCAAATAACTGATGAGCAACCTGAAAATAAATTGAAGGAAAATGCACAGAAAGACCAGAGAATTGGTAAGCCTGAGGGATGAAAGTGTTTGTGGAATACTTAGACCCACAGGCCCTTTACCCTCCTGCCATGTCCTAAAGCACATCAGTGGGTCTCAACGTGGCTGTGCAGAGATCTTGTCTGTTCTGTACTGGCAATACAGAACAACCTTCCCCGTATATTTGTGAACTACAGCCTCACTGTCCTGAGATTTTCCACATTTATCATTCCTCATGTAAAGTGCTAAATACTGCACAGTGAATAACTGTTGTGTTATTTCACCTTAAGCAAGATAAATCTACTGCTTCCAACTTTAAAAAGGAAGCAAGCAAACCGAGGAGTATGTAATTCACTCTACAAATGGCAGGACCTAAGAGCAAAATGCCAGTGGCAAAGCATAAACCTTCCTTGAGGGCTCAAGCAGTCCAATTTAAGCAGCCCCAGCTCATGCCTTCCCATATAATTTCTCTCTTTTCTGTGATGCTCTCTGATTGCTAAAGGATTATCAGCCCCAGACAGATTTTTATTCTTTCTGTCATGCAACAGTAATGAGGTTGTAGGGAAAACCAGGGAAATAAAATTACAACAAAAAAACCATTTCAAACACCTTCGTAGGCGGACTGAGATATAACCTGTTGTGGGAATGTTTCAGCAGACGGAGGAGCCACGTTAACAGGCTGCCCGAACTCCCGGGAGGCGGAGCGGGTGCGTATCTATGTGAGTGGGTGCCTCTCCCCGGCAGCCGCTGCCTCCGCTCGATCCGGGCTGCAGCAGAGGCGCCCGGCGGCGCCTCCAAGGGGCGACCTGCCCGGTCCGGGGCGGCGGCGGGGTGCGGGCGGGGAGCAGGACTGCGTTCCTCGCTCTCCTCCTCCTCCTCAGCCTCCTTCACACTCTGTGCCCGCGGGCCGTGGGCAAAGTTATTCCCCTGCCCAGGGCTACTGTGGACACGCCTGCTGCCTCTCGCTGCCCGGCTGCAACTCTCAAGAAGTTTCCGCCGGCGAACAGAACCGCGGCTGAGCCTGCCCGCCTCCGCCTCGTTCTCTCCTTTTTTTTTTTTTTTTTTTTTTCTTTTTTGAGCTTCCAAAACAGACTTTCCACAAGCGGTGCCAGATGTCATTCTCCAGTACCACATCAGCACTTTTTGAATCCACTGAATAGTAAGACCACACTCAGCTAACACTCAGTGCTATAGCCTTTAAAAAAAATAACCACTAACAAACAAACAAACAAAAAACAACAACAAAAAACCACCCTGAAAAGATAAGGAAACCTGAAGCTCATTTCTTTACATTCTAGCCAACAATGGATGTACCATGTAGTGAAATGCCCTGATTTGCATGAAGAATGTTTTTTCCTTTCTGAAATGTCTAAGTATGTCTTCTGTGCATCTTCCTCATCCTGTATTATTTTCAAATAGGCCGAAATTCCCCATGGCATTGATTTATTTACTTTGGAAAACATTTTGTTAATGACTCTGTATTTCATCCATGAAGATGATCAAAGGGATGGAACATCTCTGCTGTGAAGAAAGGCTTAGAGAGCTCAGTTTTTATCAGCTTGGAGAACAGAAGGCTCTGGGGACAACTTATGTGGCCTTTGAATATATAAAGGGGACTTGTAAGTAAGATGGAGAAAGACTTTTTACTAGAGCCTTGTGACAAGACAAGGGAAGGGACAACTAATTTTAAACTGAAAGATGGTAAATTTAGGTTTGATAACAGGAAGAAATCCTTTACTGTGAGGAGAGTGAGGTCCTGGAATGGGTTGTCCAGAGAAGATGGGGATGCCCCATCCCTGAAAATGTTCAGTGTCAGTTTGGGTGGCAGGGTTGAACTAGCTGTTCTTCAAAGATCCCTTCCAACCCAAACCATTCTATGATTCTATTTTTCTAAGTACATAAGTTTGTAATTTAGTTATGATGGCAATCCATCATGGGCACATGATAGCTCTCAGTCCATGCAACAGTATTATTAGATGTCTAAATCAGTGCTGCCTGGGAAAAATAGGTGAACCTGAACTAGCAGGCTTGGTGAACATACCTTGAAAGTCCATTTAATCCATATTAGTACATTTGCTCAGTATCTAAACTTCTAAGAACAGAACAAAGCAAAACTTATTTATCTGAACAGCATAGATGTTAGATGAACATTGTTGTGAAAAAAAAAAAAAACAGACTAAGAAAAGATATGTCTTTCTTCTATTTACTGTACTAAAAGAATATATATTTTGTCTTTAATACAAGTTTTTGTACTACTATATACAGAAGAAAGTAAACAATGATAGTAATAACAATAATATCAACAACAGTGGACATTAGTGTCCAGCGTAATCAATATCTAACAAATATATGTATGCTCTACATTTTTGAAAAAACATGGAGGCAATAGATTGTAAAATTTCCAGTTGTAATTCATAATGCAGTGCTCTATCCAGTGATAAAGGAGTATACTTTCCTCTGTTTTGGAGTAAAGCAAAATATGCTAAAATATTTATAAAAGGAAAAACTCCTTTTGATCAAGTTCGGTCAAATCTATGTGGAACACTCACAGACCTCATCACTACAGAAATCATGAAATTATTTCTAGAATATACTATTGCCTTCTCTGGCATATTCTAATATGAGATAGAGAAAAACTCTGCATCTTGCCTCCAGATGAATTATGGTTGGTCACTTTGCTTGGAAAAATAAGACAAAATTTCAAGTAGATGCTGAAGTTCATTAATAATGTGCAGGGAGTGGGAATTTTAATAACACAAAGAACAAATTTAAATTTCACAAATGGCTACCACCTGAATTCTGGGTCCCATATATAGTCTGTTCTATTTGAATACTCATTAATAGAAATTATTAAGCAAATTCGTGAACTTAGCATCAAAAACTGTTCACATCCCTGACAGTTGTACTGAAATCATAATGCATGCTACTGACAGTCCTGCATATATAAACTGATTACATTTATTTGCATTTGTCTAGGTTGTCCAAGATGAGTTAAAACTGCAATACAAATTGATTTTGAGGACTGTTCCATCTGCATCAGTGTCAGGAGAGATCTTGATTTTGGTTAGCACTTGTTAGCAGATTCTTGGAAGGTAGCCTGTTGAAAGTTGAAAGAGAAAAAATGGAGAGGTGGGTAGGGAAAGCTGAGCTGTACTGGAAACACATAGATAAAAGCAGTCTTGTATTTTCAAATACACTGTTTTCTGAGAGCAATGAATAGCTCTCTGAGAAATAAGACATTTGTGAGAGTGCATAAAGGTTTCCTTTTTTTATTGCTGTGACATTAACATAACAAACTTTAAACACTGGAAGTAGGTTAACAGGATTAATGTTTAGTTTTAAGTGATTAACAGACTATTTGCAGAGCAGTCATTTCTGGTATGTGAGAAAAAATGAAAGTATAATGAAGTCATGCATGAAACTGTTTCTCCTTGAGGAACTGACTTTTCATTAACTATTTAAATAGTATGTGATGATTAAAATACAGTGCAAATCACTCAAAATTCTCATTTCTTTATACTCAGATATTAAATTGGTTGCAAAGATCAGCATGGTTATCCCAGTGACTGGCACCAGATAAAAATCTGAGTACTGGTGAGATTTTTTTGGTTCAAATTCAAAATTGAAATGCTGAGTTTCTTGCCAAAACCTCTGTTAGAAGTACCATAAATCAGTCTTGGAGCTAAAGTCAGTTTTCAAGGGTGTTTGTGTAATCAATACAGATTTAAACATGTAACATGTAAAGTCTTATGTGCAAGTAGAATAAAAAATGGAAACACTAGATGAAGTAATGTAACTGGTATTAATTCTAATTGGGATAGAGCGGTGCACCATATAATGAAGGTAGAAAAGGAGAAAACAGCATGAAAATAATTAGCACTGTTTTAAAATAGGTGATGTTTTCCCTTTGCACATTTCTATGAATTTCCTCCCCTACAGTGCTTATACCACTTATTTCCTTACAGATCTCTTACAATTTGTACTGTAGCTGTATGAAAGAATTCCCAGTGGTGCACTGAAGCTTTTAGTTTTGAACTTTCCTTACCAACTCAAATGAAACAAATTTTTTATTTTTTACTCAGTTCTTAAAAATGTAGTTTTTAGAATGTTACCATAATTGTTTGTAGATTATCCATATCTTCATTTCCCCCTCTTTTTTCTATACTGTCCTTTACAATTTAGTGTGAGACATCATCCTCTTTATAAAAAAGAGTTAGTCTGCTAAGTAGGTCCCAAATAACTATATTCCATTTTTTTCCAGGAACTGTAGTATAATTGTCTTGAATATCGGTGGCTGTCTAACTATAAATGAACCAAAGCCAGATAGAACTGTCAGATATTCACTGTTCTGGCACTATAAAAAGTTGGGGTAAAATAAAACCTTCTTTTTGCTTTTCTTTCCCATAATCTTAAGAGCTATGATAGTACAAAGTGAGCAGGAATTTGTTTTCTTTTCATCCCAGAACTGAGGATATTGCTTAGTTTTCACACACAAAACTAGCTTTAAAAATAGGAAAATAGATGATTGAAGCTGATTGAAATGGTTGAAATAAATTATTTTTTACTGAATCTAGTCAATCTTTTATTACATCATTAAATTTATGTAAATTTATGGTAAGTTTTTGTGTAAGTTTTTATCACAAGTCTTTACATAAAAAGATAGACACAGCCAGCACTAATCAAAGAACATTTACAAGAAAAAGTAAATTATGCTTATTATTTTGAAGAGAAAAATAAGAATTTACTTCAAGGAGACTTTGGTGGACTACTGAATTCATAGAAATCTGGAGATGACCAGGAGTGAAAGTGGTCACAGATCACTGACAGAAGTATCACCCATTTTCTGTGCTGATACTTTTTCTTAGCCATCTCCTTTGCAGTTGAAGACAAAGCACTTTGGCTTGAAGGATGGCTGTTTATCTCAACGTGACTTTCCTATTTCTGATGGTTTTAATATCCTTTTCTGTTCAGAACTTATTTTTTGTTAGCTCTAGAAACTCTGTTAGACACTTGAGAACTCAATCTAAATGAGATCTGAGCCAAGAGACTAAAACAAGGTTTTCATTTTTGGTGACAGGTAGCAATTTTTTTCTCCATTGTAGTAAAACTGTATCATAATATATCTGACCTATAACTGAATATCAGCATTTCAATAAAGATGTAAAAGCAGAATGGGAGAAGTAAGGTACTCATTAACAAAACAACTTTATTAAAGAAAGCGTTTCATTAATTTTCCAATTAGCCTTACCTTTCAAACTTTCGCTGTTTCAAATCTGAAGGAAAGGGAAACAATCTTGTCTATTTTAAAATCCAAACTCATGCTCGGAGAAATACTTTTTTTTGTTTGTTTTTTTGGTGTTTTTGTTTGTTTGTTTTGGTTTTTGGTTGGGGCAGATTTTCTCTAGAAACTCTTCTTTTTTAGAAGCGAAAAGGCAGATATTCAGTATTTCATTCAAATCCCTACTCTGTCCAATTTAACTGACTTTATCTAACATACTAGATGAAGTAGAGAAGAAAAAAAATTGGAGTTGTAAATAGGAGTATTCTTAAAGCTACTATTTACCATTATCTATAATTTAGAGGCATTAGCAGTTGATAGTTCTAAAATAAGGGCTTTGTTGCTATGTAATGTATGTAATGTGTCACTGCTTATAGCCCAAATTTACACCTGTGACTAGCATGCCATAGAAGTCAGAATAAAATACAGCCATTTATTTCCCAGAGGTCACAGAATGTGCTCATTAATGAGTATTTTCAGGATGTAAGCTACAGTGTTGAAAGGAAGAAAATGAAGTATATCCTAGCCTGAAGTTAAAGCTAAAGCTTTGCCCCTATAGTAGCTCCAGGTACAGCCCAAATACTGTGTAATTTGGTATATATGTCTCTTTGGACAGACTGCACTTTGTGTTTACCTGTGTGCTTGTGTTGAACTCTAACCGTATCCTTGTGGCTTTGCATGTACATACAAACCTGCCTCTTTTGGAACTCTGCTCTTTTCTGCTTGTCACAGATTGAACACAGATTTTTATTCCTTATGTTGAATGTGCAAAGCTCTTCATTTTAACATGTAGCATATTCATTAAAAGCTCAAAAAGAAAATAATGTTAAATATATTTCAATTCAAATCACATAACAAGTAGGTTAACTCTTAATGCTGAAATGGTCATTGAGAGTCCTGGCTTTAAAGAGATATTCTCAGTAATGTCCTGAGCCACTTGTAGTTATTGTAATAAGCAGTCTACTCCTTTTCTATGAGATCAAAAATTCACTATAACTAACATATCCCTTTTTAGAAATGTCTGTCAGATATTACTGCAGTTCAGAATTGAGAAGCAAGTATAACATTATTTAAGCAAAGTTTGTATCAGTCACTCTCAGTACATGCATTTATTTTAAAGCCATTTTTATAGTGTACTGAGCCTTGCTTGAGAGAATTCCATAGGTTGTTAGTCATGTTAAAAAGCAAAAATTACTATTTAGACAAATAAGATCTAAACTATTTGTATAACTTTGCATTTGCTTCCTGTGATTCTATTACGACTTTATGCCATATGCCTTCTTGACTTCACCAGACCCTTCTATCAAATCAAGGTGATTAACACATCCTTTATTTTCACTGAGTCAGATCCCATCTTTGTATCTTTAAAATCTAATTAATTTTAACCTCATATGCAAGTCATGCATGTGCAGAGTGTTTCTCAAGTTTATACTTGTTCTTACTTTGAATGCAGTTATTTCTCCATAGAATTGTAGAATCATAAAATAGTTTAAGTTGGAAGGGACCTCTCAAGGTCAACTAGTCCAACCCCCCTGCCATGCACAGGGATGTCTTAAACTACATCAGGCAGCTCAGAGCCACATCCAACCTTACCTTGAATGTTTCCAGGTATGGGACTTCTACCACATCTGAGTAATGTGTTCCAGTGGTTTGCCATCATTATTGTAAAAAATTTCTTCCTTATATCTTGTCTGATTTTACTCTCTTTCAATTTAAAACCATTATGGCTTATGTCCTGTAACCTCATGTCCTTGTAAAAAGTCTCTCTTCATTTTCTTGTAGGCTCCCTTCATGTACTTGAAGGCTGCAGTTAGGTCACTGAAGTCTTCTCTTCTTCAGGCTGAACAATCATAATTCGCTTAGCCTTTCCTCTAGGAAACATTCTCCATCCTTTTGAACATCTTCTGGCCCTCCTCTGGACTCGCTCTAGCAGGTCAGTGTCCTTCCTATGTTGGGAGCCTCAGAGCTCCTGGTGGGATCTCATCAGAGCAGAGTAGAGGGGGGAAATCACTTCCCTCCACCTGCTGCCCATGCTGCTTTTGATGCAGCCCAGGACCCACCTGACTTTTGGGGCTATGAGTGGACATTGCTGGCTTATGTCCAGCTTCTCATCCACCAGCATCCCCAAGTCCTTCACAGCAGGTCTGTTCTTGTTCCATTCATTCCCCAGACGATGTTGATACCAGAGCTTGCCCTGAGGCAGGTGTAGCACCTTGTACTTGGTCTTGTTAAATTTAGTGAGGTGCTCATGGGTCCACTTCTCAAGCTTGTCCAGGTCCCTTTGGATGGCATCCTATTCCTCGTATGTGTCGGCCTGACCACTCAGCTTGGTGTCCTGTGAAAACTTGCTGAGCCTGAACTCGTTAGATGGATTTGATGAAGGTATAAAACAGTACTGGACCAATACAGACCCCTGAGGGACTCTGCTTGTCACTGATCTCCATCTTAACATTGAGCTGTTCACCACTACCCTTCGGATGTGACATCCAAGCAATGTATTTAGAAAACATTGTTCCTCTCTTAACCATCCTCACAGCTCCTGGGAGATCTTGCTCAGAAATAAAAGGAGTGATCACAGGTCACTCTAATTCATTTAATGATGTGTAGTGAGAAAGAAAAAAAATCTCACTTGGCCTGAAAGCAACTCAGTTAGGTCCTTATTGAGAAGATGCAATGAACAAGCCATGTGTGTGTGTGTATGTATTTGTGTGTGTGTGTGACTTCGTCCCATAGAAGCATCTTCTTACCTCTTGTTTAAACAGTCCTTCCAAGTTCACTTTGGAGATTGAGGAAAGGAAACAAATGGGTTGGAAAACATGATCTCCCACTGCTCAGACATAAAAGCTAATTTTTTCTCATAGTGCAGTAAGCCCAGAGTCCACTGAATTCTTTGTACAGTTTATACCCATGAAAAATTATGTGAATGCCCTGGGTAGATGGCACTTTTTTGCTCTCAACTAAATAGGGCAGAAGTGATTGTTTTCTTTAACTGCTTTTGCAGATACTGATCATTCCAATCCAATGTAGCTTGTGAATTCTGGATGATCATAGTGCCTGAGGTGTCTGTTGGTCTTGACTGTGATATGCAAAACAATGAGTGATGGTGATACTGGCACTGAGGATGAGCTTGTGAAAGAGGCCTAGGGAAATGCAATATCCAGCTTGCTGAGAAAAGAGGAGAAAGAAAAGAAATATTTTCTGCTGCTTAAAGTAGAAATAAGTTCAGGGAAGACAAAATGATGTAGGGGAATGTAACATTAATAAGTCTATTTTTTACCATCTGTCTTAAAGTTTTATTTGAAAAGACTTGCCCCTTTCTGGAACAAAGTTGTTACCATTCTTGAATACTTGAAAGAAACACAGTTAGAACCTCAAATCTGACATAAATGTCACACTCTGACGACTAACAGGAAAGTAATCATATCCTCTTAAATGATTTGTGCAAGCCTGAACTCCTGAGAGAAATAATCATTTGCATATTAATAATTCCAATATTTTTCTGAGTCTTTTTTTCTGCTCTCTTCCCTTATATATTAATAATATATATTATTCCCTTATAATAGTATTAGTGCAATTTGTGACTAATATTCAGATATCTGAAACAAAGAACACTCTTGAAAAGCAAAAATATTAATACTTTTATATCATACATCATAAATACTACTTCATCTTTATCTTTTTTAGAAGTGGAATGAGAAGTTTTGGAAAGAAAATAAGTGGAGCTCATGGCAACACAATAAAGAAAGTTTCATTGAGTTAAATTTGAGTATGGGTAAAGTTTATATGGCATAAGTTTTTGCAGGTGCATCTGAGACTTATAATATGTTTTATTAAAAGAACAACAGTAGATATGATTCCCTCCCCAGGAATTGCCTCTTACTATTTCTGTTACATTTGTCACAATCCAAGTCTTTTGATGCAACTGAAATATAAAGAGGAGACTGCCATAAGCATGTTTGTCAATTATTGGGTCTTGAACACCAACAAATGCTTGACTCATGCAGAATGTTCGCTGCAGCTATACAGCTGTCTAAACTTATTTTCTAAATAGCAGCCTAGCTCAATTCTACTGCTTATTGGAGAGGATAGGCAAATATTGAAGCTGTCAATGTACATAAGAATTCTTAAAATGAAAAGATCCCCAGAAAAAAAAGGGTTTACATTACACTGACTGGCACTCCTCCTCCCTGCTTCCAAATTTAATATTTAGAAATCATTCTGTGGTTGCTAAGTCCAATATATGGACTTCTTATTGACATTGATGTTTTTATTGCAGCATTGTAGTTTTGTCCTGTATTTCATTTCTTAGTAACTTGTTTCAGACAAGGTTTATTTTTTATTTGAAGTCACTTATGACCATATCTTCTATTTTAGAAAATTAAAAGCTGAACACATTAAAGAAAGCTAGTACAGTAATTTGAAGGAAAGGTCTAGGATGAAGTGAGATTGTTCAAGAAGCTCACTCAACTTTCTGCTGATTAAGCAGATGATGGTAGGACCCCAGTCTTAACCTCTGCTGAACTGTAGTACAGACATAGTAATAGGAATAATATGGCAATCATACTATCAGTAATTGCTTGCCATGGCATTGTATTTCTAGTGTACATGATTTAAGAATCACATGTGGAAGAATGGAAATTAAATTAATGTTATTCCCCTAACACTAGCTGATAACCTACAGCCAAATTCAGTTCTGAGTAGATTTTGTGTTGCAGACAAAGTTCACGGAATATAAGTATAGATAGGAGCACAGTAAGAATCCAGTCCGACCTCCTAATATAGGTTATAGATTTTTTAATCAATTATTGTTTTGAGTTGGAGCATATCTTCTGAAGACCACATCGTTTCAAGTTTACTATTTATAACATTGGAGTACCTATCCTAGACCATAATAAATTTTTTTAAAGATAAATTTTTATCAGTATTAAAAATTCATTCTTTAGCATGTTTAAAATTGTTTGGTTGTAGTTTTCCATCATTAGAAGCTATAACATTTACTATTGAATAGCACACAATGTCTAAAAGAGTCTAAGTGAACTGTAGGGAAAAAAAATAGCTTTAGGAGTTCACTTGCACGTAACATTACAATATCATGATTTTTTTCAGTGTAGTTTCACTCCATAAAACATGAGCTAAATATGCAAAGAAAAATGATAGTTCTCCTTTCAGATAATATGCAGACTTCAGAAATAAAAATTCTTTTGCAAACTTCTTTTCTTTACTTCAAAGTAAAATAAGTTCTCACCTAGTCCTTAGGGTAACCTATCACAACACAATAAAGCTTCTACAAATTCAGTAGACAATATTGTCATTTCACAAGCATCTTAATGTGAGGCTTTATGTCAAGAGTGGAAACTACTGCATTCAAAATATTTCAAGAACACTTCTGTCAAGCTTTCATATGCTGAATTTTCCTAAGGTAGTCCCAAATGAAATCTTTATTCCTAACAACACTGGATTTTAACAAAGTTTGAATTAGAGCGTGATGTTGTGGCTTTGAGATTAGTGTTGGCCTACTTTGTAACTAGTTTAGTATTTATTAAATGTTCTAAGAAATACAGTGTCTCTCAAGAGAAATTCACTTTTAATTTATCCGGCTGAATATATCCAGTTGTACTAATATGGTTATATTTAGAAACAGATAATTTAACTTTCATAGAATCATATAATTGATTGGGTTGGAAAAGACGTCTGAGATCATTAAGTCCAACCCTTGGACCACTCCAGTCTGTTTACTAGAGCATGGCACTCAGTGCCACATCTAGTCTCAGTTTAAAAAACTCCAGGGATGGTGAATCCACCACCTCTCTGGGCAGCCCATTCCAATGCCTGATTACTCTCTCTGTAAAGAATTTTTTTCTGATCTCCAACTTAAATTTCCCCTGGCAGAGCTTGAGCCTGTGCCCCCTTGTCATATTGCTGAGTGCCTGGGAGAAGAGACCAACCCCCACCTGGCTATAACTTCCCTTCAGGATAGTGATGAGGTCACCTTTGAGCCTTCTCTTCTCCAGACTAAATAACCCCAGCTCCCTCAGCTGCTCCTCACAGGACTTGTGCTCCAGTCCCTTCACCAGCCTTGTTACTCTTCTCTGGACCTGCTCCAGCACCTCAACTTTAATACTATTTACTAAATAAAATGTAGCACTGCTGTAGTTTCTTTAAACTGTTCCATTTTTACTAGACTTTTACTTCACTATTAAATATTCTATGTCAGTTCTTTAAAAAAGAAGAAGCAAAAAAAAAAAATGTTCAGGTTTGAGTCTAGAATTTTTTGATAGTAATTATCAATAATGTGTCACTACTCAAAACATTCAGAAAACCTGTATAGCAAATTTTAACAAGATAGTTCTGACTATTCTGACTATTGTGATCTCAAGAATTCATGTATTAACTCACATTCCTTGACAGACATCTTAAATGGTTTTTCAGCTCTCAAATCTTTGAAGTTAGAGTTTTGACAGCAATTTTAATGAATGTAAGAGAAAACTGTCACTTTATTACTCACCTCAAATGATACTAAGAGTGTATTATAAACTTTAAAATATTACATGTTGAACAAGAGAAACCACAAAATTATAGGAAGAGAAGAGAAAAGAACAAAGTTCTTGTACTGACAGAGTACAGATGGGCTCATACCATCCAACAAGTAGCCACTGCTACATTCCACTAAAGAGAGTAAAAGCAGATCATCTCTAAATTGGATGAAAAAATGAATGCCACTTCTAATGTGATATGGAGAAAATATAAGGTCATAACTCAAAATTCAAGTGATTGAATTGCATGAACAAAACACACTAGCCAGGCAGCTGAGAGATTTTTCAATGTCTCTAAAAGTACCAGCTCTCCTAATCCTATATCTCTTCTCTAGCAGTAGGAAGCCTCCAATGGTTCAGAGGATGGTGGGAAAGGGAGAAACAGAAGGCCCTAACACATGGAATTAATTATTAACAGAATAAACAAATCAAATTAAACAGTGAATAAGTTACCTTCTCGACCATCTGCTGCTTTCATTCTTAAACAGCAAATGAATTAAAGAATTAAATACTTAGCAAAAAAACCCAGCCTGTATATGCAACAGTGAATATTGATAGTACACCCATGTAATTGCTGGAGGACAGGATGTGTCATACATTCTTTTGTGCCTTGTTTTATTTATGGCTTTTTAATTTACTTTAAAAAAAAAAAGAAAAGAAAAAAAGACTCAAATTATTTTTTTCAGATAGCAGGTATACTATTTCTTAAAAATACAGCAACAAAACATCCCATCTTCTTCACATATTGAGAAATGAGCAACAGATATGCTCAGGACTGATGTCTAAACCTGAAGGCTTCCAGATATTGGTATAATGAAAATCTGCAATTATAGGCAATAAATTATTTCAGTGATTTTTTTTTTCCTCATCATTTTTGAAGAATTGCAAATGTTACAGAAACTTGAAGACAGGGATGGTAAAATCAATGCTGATTCAAAAGCTGAAAAACCAGCCAGTACCCTACAGAAAATTACTGCTACATATAGATTCTTCTTATTATATTGTAACTAAATGTTGTGGATTTACCTTGGCTGGACACCAAGTGCCCACCAAGCCCCTCTGTCACTCCCTTTTCCCATCAGAAAAGGGGAGAGAGAATACAATGGAAAATGACTTGTGTGGTGAAATAAGGTAGTTTACTAAAATAAAAAGCAAAAACATCCCTGTGCAAAAGCAAAGTGAAAAATAACAAGGTTTGTTCTCTACTTCCCACCAGCAGTGATGTCTGACCTCTTCCCAAGAAGCAGGACTTCAGCATGTGTGATGGTTTCTTAGAAGGCAGCCTTAGCTTTTATGTCTGAGCTGACATCATGTAGTATGGAATGTCCCTTTGGTTAGCTTGGGTCTGCTGGCCTAATTGTGTTCCCTCCCAGGATCTTGCCCTTGATTAGGGAAGGAACGTTACAGTACTGATGCTGCGCTCAGCAGTATCCAAAACACTGCTGTGTTATCAATACCCTTCTAGCTACCAATGCAAAGCACTGCACTGTGAGGACTCATGGGGAAATGAACTCCATCTCAGTCAGATCCAATACTCTAAACAACTTTTTGGCTAGGGCTAGCACAGGTTTTGGCTTCTCTTGGTTTTAGATAATTTTCAAGTACCCATGGTCAAGGGTCTATTGAGATCCTGTGCTATTCTGAAATTTTCCAGAGTCTTTTATCTCCTCTCCTGGTTTCCCGAGAAACCCAAAGTGTTACACAAAGTTGCTGCAGAAGTCATTCTTCAAAGCACAATTAAAAACAAAATAAAAACCAATTAAATTGCTTATTCTTGGCAAGAAAAAGAAAAAAAAAATGAGCTGAAGCTAAATATTATTTTAAAAAAGGCAATCAATACTATAGATCATTCTTCAGATAACTGGTCTTACATAACATTGTATAACTCTTCTACCCAGTAATCACTCCTCAGCTTCTTATTTCTGAAATTTGAAAAGTATCTGACTGAACACCATTACATTAGATCCATCATCCTATTTTCTATAAAATATTCACTCAAAATTTACTTTCTCCACTACATTTTATGGGCAAAGATAAAGTTATTGTTATATCAGTAACATCTAAATGTGGAGTAAAAATGTGGAGTTTTGTAAAGAACATAACCCCACATCCATAACATCATATCACTTTTATCACTTCTAAGAAACATCTAAGAATGATCACAGAATTCTCTAAGTGGACCCCATAAAAATGTCACAAACATTTTGACTAAGCTGGAATGAAACTTCCTGTCTTCCATTGTCCTCATCAACAAAAGGATTACATTTTCAGGCCCTATTTCATTCTCATCCTGGCTCCCATTTCACTACAGAATAGAATAGAATAGAATAGAATAGAATAGAATAGAATAGAATAGAATAGAATAGAATAAAAATAATAAAATAAAATAAAATAAAATAAAATAAAATAAAATAAAATAAAATAAAATAAAATAAAATAAAATAAAATAAAAATAGTCTGGGTGTAATGATTATTCTATTGTGAAGCTATATTATCACCACTTTGCTATGTTCAAATATTAAAGTAAATTTTTCAAGTAAATAATAAAAGGAAAGGTTTGCATTTCCAGCTTCATTTCTCAAGTTTTAGTTTTAGTACAGTGGAGTACTGGATCCAATAGAGCTGTTTCCTCAAATTGGCACTTAAAACCTCTAAGACTCAGTTTGTATGTTTTGGCAGGCAGGCATTCTTTATTCAGTGCCAGGAGCACTGGCAATCATTTTGCCAAAGTGCACACCGTGACATCTCAGCTACAGCTTATATGTTTGCATTACATGATTACCCATTTTTGTTTCCTGCAACCCTGTTACATATTCATAATATTTCCTAACACTTATTAGCATATATAAATATCCTTATAAGGTCTCTGAGGGGCTTCACTGAGGATTTCTGGTTGCCATTTCTCTCTCGTGCCCCCAAAGTTTTGAGTGACTGCTTTATGAACTGCTTTAAGACAACACACTGGGGTATACAACTGCTTTACTTTACCTGCTTGGCTGCTTTGGTCCTTTTCTATATTGTGTCTTTGATTGGCTGGTTTCTTTAAATTGCTTGGCTCAGTTATAAGTTATTTTCCATGGTACATTCTGTTGCAAACACCATTAGTTCTTGTTACATCTCTAAACCCTGATATCAGAGCAAGTAAAACATGATGAGATCAAAAGGCATAAGATCAAAATATTGTAATACGAATGGCAGTAGCAAGTTACAAAATAGGTATTGAGCAGTGAAGGATTTAATATGGATGTTCTTTTGCATTCTACAGCAGTGAATTGGTCATGTCATGAGCAATTTCTGTTGCTCTAGTGAAAGTTATCTCACCAGTACTTCTTGCTTTGTAATTATTCTCAGTTTCTGAAGTGGTCTTGTAAAGATTTACAAAAATAAGATTTATAGTCTAAAAGAAGGAAAATCTTGGGAAAAGGCAAAAAAAGGGAAACATTGTAGAGACTTATGTTTTCCTTTTATTGAAGTATGCATAACTAATGTCCACATTATGCATATAGCCCATACTAAGAAATAGGGGGTCATATATTATCTCTGATGCTTGGAAATGTATGCTGTACCATGTAAGAGAGTTTTCATCCATTAAAGTGGAACATCTACTCAGATCTTTAGCAATATGCTTCTGCACCATAGTTCCTCCACTGAGACTGAATATTTTAGGAAATTAGGGAAAGGCATTAAAATTAATTGACGTTTTTTATGGGAACAATAGAACTAATACTTAAGAGGGCAAGTTTGGGACACCATTTGCCCTCCTTGCTGTTCCCTCATTGTGACATATAACCATTCTGACATTTAACATAGTGCTTATCTCAAAGCAATTCAACCTAAATGGCATTGCAGAATAATATCAGTGTGAGCTTTAAAATTATTAATCATGAATAATCAGATACTTGGAATCAGTAACAATTGGCAATGACTTTTTCAGAAATATAGTTTCCCATGTTTTCATTGACACTACTGTTTTTATCAGTCCTGTGAGCTTTCATTGAAAATAGCTCTCCAGCTTTCATGCTATTTTTATTCCCATTGTTGACCTAGTGAGTTGGCCTCATCTCTTAGCTTGTTTTTCTTCATTAATAGTTATATTTCTTTTGCAAATATTGATCAAACATATGTGTGCTAACATCAGTATGAATTTGCTTGCTATTCCAATGGGAGTAGGAGTAGGCCCTGTCAGACAAACAAGATTTTGACTCTTAAGAACTAAGTACATACTCTGCTTTTCAAGTAGCAGATTTTTTTTCCAGTATATAGTTAATCATTCTCACAGTTATGGTTGTCCAGCTCAGGGCACTGAAACACCCTTGGTTCATAAACTTTGTTGAAGACAGAGGCAAAAAAGTGTTAAACAGCTGTGCCTTGCCTCTGTCCCTGTCCCTCTTTGTGAGGTGATCATCCTCATCCTGTACTGCCTATTGACATGAATGTATTTGAAAAAAACTCTCATTATTGTCCCCACATTTCTGGCCAGCTTCAACTGCAGCTAAACTTTGGCCACACAAATTTTCTCCCTACAGTGGCAAGCAGCATCTCTGTACCCTTCCCATGTCACTTGACCTTGCTTCCACTGGACATACACCTTCCTTTTTTGCTTTATTTCCAAGAGAAGATTGTTGCTCAGCCAAACCAGCCTTCTGCCTCACTGCTTGACTTCCAGCATTTGGGAGTTGCCTGCTCCTGTGCCCTTAGGAGGTGATGTTTGAAAAGTGACCAGCCCTGATGGACCCCAGCACCTGCAAAAACATTTTTGCAGGGGATCTTATTTACTATTTCCCTCAGAAGCCTGAAATCTGCTCTCCTCATGTCAGAGTTGAGGTTTGCTGGCACTTTTCTTCCTGTCAACAGAGACTTTAAACTCAATTATCTCATTGTCTCTGTGGCTAAGACAGCTACTAAAATCCACTACACTCACAGGATCCACTCTGTTGAGAAGCAGCAAATCAAGAAGGGCATTTTTCCAAGTCGGCTCTCCTAGGACCTTTTCCATGAAGTTGTCATCCAGGATTTTTAAGAATCTTCTGGCCTGAGTTGTACCCAATTAATTCCTGGCAAGTTGAAGTCCCAATAAGGACAGCAGCAGTTGTTTTGGAAGTGTCCCTTAGTTCCTCAAAGTATAATTCATAGGCATCATCATCCTGGCAAACAGGTCTATAGCAGACTCCCATTATGACACCCGCATTATTTGTTTGCCCCTTGCCTTGATTCATACCCAGAGGCTCTCAACTGTGCCATTGCCAACTGTAAGCTCCACACATTCTAGCCCTTCTATTCCACACAGTGCTACCTCTCCTCCTCTTCTGCCCTGCCCACCCCACCTGTAACCATCCAACAGGGCACTCCAGTCCCAGGTCTCATCTGACCAGGTTTACTCATGCCAATAATGCCAAATCTCTAGAACTGGGCCAAAGCTTCACGTTCCTCTTGTTTGTCCCAGATGCTGCATGCATTGGTGTAGAAACATTTCAGGTGTGGTACATTGTAGCCAACACCTCGTGAAGCAGAATGAGGGATCCCATTACTGCTCGTTTTCTCAAGGTTTGGCACACCATCCCATCACTCATCACTGGCAAGTGTAGTTTTGTCCCCTTCTCCCTTCCAAGATAAAGTTCCATCAGCAAGCTCTGCTGCCTCCTGTGCTAGAACCCTCTTTCCCCTCTGAGGTAGGTCCATCCTATCAGGTGTCAGTAGACCAGCTGTTGAGTAGATCACACCATAGTCAAAAAACCCAACATTTTTCTGAGTACACCAACTTCAGAGTCACTCATTGACCTGATGGATCTGCCTATTCTTATCAATATTATTCCCTGTTACCAGAAGAATCGAGGAAATCACTACCTGTGCTTCTTATCCCTCTACCAAACATCACAGGGTCCTGAAGTGTCTTTTGATTGCCCTTGGACTTCTCTTTGTTATTTTGTTTCTTCCAGTTTGAACAATTAATAGCGGACAGTAATCAGAGGACCTTACTAGAGTGGAAAGTTTTCCATTAATGCCCCTTTCCCAAGCCCCTGGGACACGGCAGACTTCCCTGTGAGCTGGGTCCAGTCTGCATAACAGACCCTCCGTTCCCCATGAAAGGGAATCTTCTAATCTTGACAGAGAAGGTCTTGATGTGGGGTACAGGTGTTGTTGTTTTAGGAGTCCCCACTACCCCAGAAGAACCTGTCTCTGAATATAATCCGTCTCTCTCTTGCTTATTCACTCAAAGACTACAAAGCCTGTTCACTTCTTCCTGTATCTCCTTCACTTGGTGACAGAGCTTGACAGCTATGTCACACTGCCTGCAAAAGAATTGTTTGTCCAGAAGTTGTGCAGGGGAGGTTTAGGTTTGATATTAGAAGAAGGTTCTTCACCCAAGGGGTGGTAGGGCACTGGAACAGGCTCCCCAGGGAAGTGGTCAGAACACCAAGACCACCAGAAGTCAAGATGCATTTGGACAGTGCTCTTGGTCACAGGGTGATTCTTGGAGATGGTCCTTTGAAGGTCCAGGAGTCGGACTTGATGATCCTTGTGCGTCCCTTCCAACTCAGCATATTCTGTGAATAGCCCCTTGATGTAAATTTGCTTGCAATATCAGGTCAGAGCCAAGAATTTCAAATGGAACCATGTAGATACCAAAGTAAGACCCCATTTGATCAAGTCAGTCATTCTGGTTATACTTCCAAAATTTACGTGGAAATTTGATATTTTAGTGTAAATCAAGCTCTATAAGAAACAATAGCAGAGTTGATATTACAATATTAAATAGGTTTTTATGCATTAGCTTTAAAGAGTATTTTAGTGTATTAGTGGAATGTTCTTTATGGCACAGATTTTTACCAGATTTCCTGCATCTGATGTTTCTTCAAAATGTCTTGCCAAATAAAGCACAAAGAAGTTCTGGGGAGAAGAAAACTAATCTATAATCTATTTTGGGTTTTCTTCTGAAAGTGCCCAAATATTGAATTTCTTAAAGAGTAATTCTTTGAAAAGGAAATTCTGTGCATTTGCGTCAACTTCTCTTGCTGTCTAAAATCTTGGATTTGACCTCTTCTAATCTTTACACTGTGCGAATTTTTCTTTTTCTCTGAAGGAAACAGAAAAGCAGATGATGTTCCAGGTTGTTCTGGGTTTGTGTGGCCATGCTGGGGGGCAAGGGGGCCAGGCTACGGGGTGGCTTCTGTGAGAAGCTTCTCCCATATATGACAAAGCCAATGCCAGCTGACTCCAAGACAGATGCAGCACCGGCCAAGGCTGAGCCCATCGGTAATGCTGGTAGTGCCTCTGGGATAAGGTATTTAAGAAGGGAGAAAAAAGTGTCGGGCAACAGCAGCTGGAGAGAGGAGTGAGGATACGTGAGAGAAACAGCCCTGCAGACACTAAGGTCAGGGAAGAAGGACAGGGCACAGGTGCTCCAGGTGCTGAGGCAGAGATTACCCTGCAGCCCATGGTGAAGGCCATAGTGAAGCAGGCTGTGCTTTTGCAGTCCATGGAGGTCCACAGTGGAGCAGAGATCCACTTGCAGTCTATGGAGAACCCCTCACCAGAGCAAGTGGATGCATCCAAAGGAGGCTGTGACCCTGTGGAAAGCCTGCACTGGAGTAGGCTCTTGGCAGGACTTGTGGACCCAAGGAGAACATAGCCCATGCTGGAGCTCGTTGGCTGATAGGACTTTTGAACCCATTGGGGATCCATTCTGAAGCAGCCCACAGAAAGGACCTACACTGGAGCAGCTTGTGGAAGCCAATCTTCCAGAGGAGGGACTCCATGCAGAAGCAGGGGAAGAGTATGAGGAGGAAAGCATGGCAGAAACAATGTATGATGAACTGACCTCAATCCCCATTCCTCATCCTCCTGCACCACTGGAGGGGAGTAGGTAGAGAGATTGAGAGTGGAACATGGGAATAGGGGAGGGGTGGGAGGAGGGTGTTTGAAGATTTGGTTTTATTTTTCATTACCCTGCTCAGATTTGATTGGTAATAAATGAAATTTATTTCCCTGAGCTGAGTCTGTTTTGCCTGTGACAGTAATGGGTGAGTGATCTCTTCCTGTCCTTATCTCAGCCCAGGAGTCTTTGGTTACATTTTCTCTCCTCTCTCCTGCTCAGGAGGGGAGGGATATATCAGCTTTGGTGGGAATCCGTCATCCAGACATGATATATGTTTTCAATGAGTTATTTTTCTTTTATTGAAATATAACCATTAAAATTCCACAGAAAATTATGCTTTTACAGACTATCTGTTGGCTTTGGAACTATGCATTAACAAACTCTATGGGAGATAACAAATATACATAAATGAGCAAGTGAAAAACTAGACGTAGCTGTATACTTGTTCAGAATGTTAAATCTATTGACAACAAGTGTATTTCAATATTATCACTGGAAAAGCATTATCACTGAGAAAATAAATACTCCTCAAAGTTCAGTTATATGTTATTTTTAACAGCCAGTTCATATTTTATAAAGACTCATCAAGTACTTATTTGATAGTAAGTCATATAACACTTCAGGACTGAATGAACAGCACTGTTGCAACAGACAAACAGGCCTTAATTTTCAAATTCCTATTATAATATCTCTCTGCATTACCTTATTTGCCTTGTCTGTGATCCTCGGAGTACAGGCTGCAGTGCTCCTGACTGGCATAACCCCATGCCTGGAAGAGTAAGTGATCCCGAGTAGAGGCAACTTGAGTGAGAGCAGACATTGCTGTGCTCCATGGATGGTGTGCAGCATTGTGCCACAGAACAAAATCAGCTCAGGCAGCTCCTGCTCAGCACTGCTGATACCTCCTGCGTGAACTTGCCTTTTAACTAACAGTGCAGCAAAAAGTTCTCTTGGGAAAATCTTTTATTTTTGACTCTATAGAAATGTTTAAGGCGGTCCCGTGGCGTAATGGTGAGCACTCCGGTCTCTGACTCCCAAGGTCACGAGTTCGAGTCTCAGTAGGGG
>JAWWEV010000043.1:40918747-40929695 GCA_035583235.1 Hafferia zeledoni
GCAGGCTCGAAGGGCACACCCACGTGGGGAGAGCCCTTCCCAAATCTTCGTTCGCGAAGACTGGGCCATTATTTATTATAGAAATGTTTCCTCATAAGAAAATAGTTTGAAGGTGTCTTGGTTTGAGCTGGCAAAATGCCAACCCCCCAATACAGAGAGAAAGCTTTCCTCCCTACAGCCGAGAAAAGGGAGAAAGGGAAAAAAAATAGTTCAAACTAGGTTTATTCTTAAACTAACTACATATATTTATACAGAAAAGAGAAAAAAATAAAATACAATATAACATACAATTATAAAAGTTAGAAATAACTAGAAATAACTTCCCACTCCCCAGTAAACACAAGTCCCACCATTCTAACTATAAATCACTTTAGAAACTCAATCTCCAGAAAGACAGATTTAAGCAGAAAGACTAAGAACAAACATTTTACTTCCCTAAGATAACATGGTGGTGAGCCAGTGCTAGGCCTGGGCCTCTGGTCCCTCCTGGGACAGCATGGTGTGTCCTGCTGGGACCACAGCTGTGAAGCAACTGACCCAAGCCACTCCCACACTGACTTTTACCCCTTTGGAGATGATGTTGTAACATGGTATGGAATAAAATACTATTGGCTAGAAGAAGTCAGCTGTTAGCTAGCTCAGCCCAGCTCAAGTCAGCTGACAGCTTCAGGCCTACCCTGAAATTTAAAGTCTAAATTTAGGCCTACCTAGGTAAACCCATAACAGAAGGACAAAAGGAGAGAATATCTGCTATGGACAGGGTCTTCATATTTGCTGCTCAGGGGTCAGAGTCCTGTTTGATGCTACACTACTGGGGGCTTCCAGCTGCTAAGGGGACATAAGATTATTCATGTTACTCTCTTCTTCCAGCATTAACTTTAATGAACAGCCTTTAAAATAAAGGATCTGAGTACCCTTTTTACATAGGTCATAATGGATCATCGCCTCCTGGGGTAAAACAGGCCCATCTAGATTTTTTTTTCCTTAGAGTGTTTCAAAATGTGAATGCCTGTAGTCTGTTTTTTGTTTTTTTTTCCCCTGCAAGCATTTTGAAAGCCCTGGCTCTACAGAAGTTGTTCTGATTCAGAGTTCAGGTCAGCAATATGGGTTTTATTTGGTTTGTGATATTGTCCTGGCAAAGCAGAGCAACTCTTCTACCAACAATAAAGATGATTGTTTCCATTAAGATTTCCAGTGTCACAAATTAGATAATAGGATAGCTTTATCTCATTTACATTCATAGGTAGGCCCTGTTCCAGACCTACTTAAAGTCTCATAACCCGCTGCTAAAGAACTCTGAAGTGAGGAGGCCTTAGATTCACATCCCACGTCTTGGTTAAGGACTCCAGCCCCACATATCCCCCACATATCTATCATTCTGGGTAACACCTTAACTATCAGCTGTCAGGTGTATAAGGATCATATATTCAATCATGATTGGCAAAGTAATTTCATTATGTATTACTTTCCTTGTTTCATGTAATAAAATAGAACAGAAAGGAAGGAGAGAAGCTTGAGAATAGGTGGGTGAAATATTTTGAATAAGGAAAGAATTGCAATTCAGAACCTGTTCTGAAAAATAGCCTATAGAGAATTGATAGATTGAATTGGAGAGTCTGGAATCCTCTCTGTCCTACTGATGTTCTCCTGATAAATAAGAGTGCAAACATTCTTAGGCAGCACCAAAAAGTTGTTTCCAGCAGCTTTGGTGATTAATTTAATCTGAAGGTAAAACTACTCATTGGATCAAAGTTCCTACCTAAATATTTCAAAGGGCTTGAGTGGGATGTTTACACACCAAAGGTTTTATTCAGCAAAGGTTTCCAAAATCATGGAAGTTTTGAGTGACTAGAAGAATCTACATAAAGTTTGAAGTCAAACAAGTAATCCAGGCAAAACATGAAATTGATCCTATTCATTCTCAAAGCTATTAATATACATAAATTAACCTATAGCTTCCAGAGTAGTTCATGTTGAGTATCAAGGGATAGAACCACAGTTACAGTTTGGTAGTTTATTCCTAAAGTTTTTAGGTTACATGCACTTCACTGTTTTACACAGAACAGACTCTCTTTGGATGGAATTTCTTATTCACAGAAGGATTTGAAAACTCTTCTCTTTCCGGCTGAGTGAAAACAGATCCTCAGCTGTTAGCATCTAAAGGGAACAACAGATGAATAACCATGTATGCTGCACATGTTGTGTTGAACAAAAATGATTTTGGTCATGTCTCTGCATTTAATGTTCTCTTTCCACATACATAAGTGATATTTAGACTTTTCAAACCAAATGCATATCTGATTGTAAATTTTATTTATGTTTTTATTTGTGAAAACTTTAGAAAAATAAATTCTCACCAGAAAGAAACTTACTCTGTTTTTGTTCCCACCAACACATCCCCTCCCCTAGACCATAATTATTAAGAAGATAGCACAACATACATGACAACTGTGACTGACTTGTCCATCCCTAAGATGGAATTTGTCTGCATAGTGTGGCAAGTGTTCCTGAATCAGACACACATGCACAGAAATTGGTGATGTATAAGCCATTCATGAACAGGAAAAGGGTAATCATTTTAATTGAAATATTCCTCCAGCTGAAGATGCAATTTCATTTTTAGGTTACTATTTAATTACTGTTACAAGCAATTAAGGAAATTTGTCTGAAGGATACCATGTAGAAGTCTACTGTGGTTGATGAAAAGCATTATATGCATAGCTGACTTTTCAAAGGTGCTGTGAACCTGAAATTTCACTAGAGCAGTAGACCCTGAATTTAGTTCGGTTTCATTCTGTGTGAACAGTTTTACAACTGCTAGATGGATATATATTGAGCTTACAAACCTTTTGTTTTCCAGATAGTTTGTTTTTTTTTTTTTCAGGGTCCTGTCCCATCTGACTTGTAATTTGACTTCAAAAATTTCCAGGGGAAAAGCAGCAGAGAATTTTTTAATTAATAAAGTAACTTTATTTCTTTGAAGAAAGAAGGAAGTATATGGACAATGATTCTGAGAGGGGTAAGCAAAAACATTAATCAATCATTTGCACACTTTATCCGGGATATGTCATTACTAAATGTGTTTGTCTAGTAGGTGATAGAGCAAGACTTTTTAACACTTAATGATATCTAGAGATGATCCCTGCTCCATAATATATCCAATATTTTGTTGGACTTTCATATAGTGGCTTGAACAACAAGACAGGAAGTTTCAGACAACAGCACAATATACTTAAGCCATCAGTTTACCTTATCTTGTCAATTCAGAATTTTTTTTTTTTTTTTTTGAAAACACACTTGGATTTCAATGTAAACAATTTTTCAGAGTATTCTGAGACTGTATAAAGAAAACCTCTGAAGTACATAAAAAGGGAGAAAAATGTTTCCCTTGAGAAGTTGCTTCTAACAAGGAAAGCATGGCAGGAATCTTTGTCTCCTGTCAGAGGCTTTTCCATTACTATTTTTAAAGGGAATATCTACATATTCTTGATGCCACTAAAAGCCAGAATCGTTTTCTATGAACTTTATGGGATAAGGAAGTCACATTCCAGCAGAAAAGCAGAATTGTGGCTGAGGCTATTGACAGTTTGACACACAGGGTTAGTGAGTGACTCACTGCAGCTGCTAAAATATCTGCTGTCTGAAATATCTGCAGATCTGAGTGCTGCAGTGCATTCTGGCTTTTTTTGTATGACATAGTGTACACATGCAACAAATTATTCACACAAATGCAGCATTATTTTTTTTCAGTCTTTTTGTCTCATTAATGTTTTCCTTGTTTGTTGTGCATCATGGACGATCAAAGCTTACATGTTTGCTCACTGTAGTATTTCTGTCAGTAGCCAAAGATGGTTAAATTCAAATCTTTCTGGACTTCGGTCTTTGAAAGCCCACTCTTTATCTCTGTCTACTAGAAACTGCTTTTAACTGTTCCGCTGAGCCATTCTTCCTATCAGGTAAACACCTGAAAGAGTATACTTAAAATAGTCAATGAGAGCAATTGACCTTTTTTGCCTTTCACTAAATATAATACTTAGCTCTCTTTTTGAAAAGACATACCTTTGATTACTTAACTTTTTTAAATTATATTTAACATCAAGTCTGTTATTTATCATTAAAAAAAAAAAAAAAAAAAAAAGAAAGAAAAGAAAATGCACTACTGGACTTTACATAAAAGTGATCTCAAAGCAAGATTGTCTTTCCAGTTGTAGTTATCTGACTCTAAAGATCTTTAATTTAATAAATAAATAAATATGCGGAGTTGATATTAGCAGACATGCCAAATGTCTTCATGGCATGCCAAATCTTTAACTGCTTAACTAACTCAAAACTTTTTGTTGAAGCTCATGAATCTGGGTTAAGGCTTAAAAAATTCAGACCATTTGGAATTTGAATACCTTAGTCACTGACAAAAAGTGAGTGTCCTATTATTTAAAAAGGAGACAGCTTTAGAGTTGGGACACTTCCTACTGAGATAAACTGAATTTGTCAGATAAATTGTTTTTATTCATATTTTCTTTTAGAAGGGAAATAAAAAAGAAAAAAAAAGTATTGTATTTAGTCTTTATGGAAAAAACCAAACAACTATAAGGCAAAAATCTCTAAAGCATCCAGATGCCCTTGTGGCACTCTAGTCACTAGTAGGTGACTTCTACATGGTTTCTATCATTTTACTAAATGGATAGTCAATCACCCAGCAGCTTGATACAGATCCTTGGAGTCATTTAGATGTCTTTACATAACAGAAACATAGAAATAAATTGAACCTTAATTAACATCCAGATCTGTAACAACCAGATCAGAGAGTAAAGTAAATATGATGGCTTAAATCCTGTGATCTGATGTTAAACACTTACATCTAAGTCCTTATCAGTTTCAAAAACAGTTCAGATACTTCAGTTTTAACCATGGAATGAGGAGAGAAGTCATCCTATTGAAGGGAAGAAACTGGAATACTTTTGCCTGACATATTCTCAGTGACTCTACTGACCCACAAAAGGAGTATGGGGATTGACTAGAGTGGAGTCATTTGACTCTTATTCAGCTTCTTTCTGAAATTAAATTCCTACAGAAAGTTTGAACAGCCCTTAAACTGGAATGACAGAAAAGAAAGGTTAGGTCTCTGTCTCCTGCTGAGTACCTTCTCTCTGGATCCTTTCTGGGCACAGTACTAAACACCTGCTCACAGCTTGCCTCTGAGAGAGTGTTCTGTTCCATTAAAGGCTCTTTTGCAAAGCAGAGTCTGAAGGAAGAACACCTGAACTGCAACCTAAAAGCTACAAATGGTTATTCCAGAAGTCCTGAACTAGCTCTTAGCCTTACTCAGTTCCACCAGTAGGTAGGAAAGCATTCATGTTTGCAAGGTGGCTTTGTCATCACAATGACCATTAAGAGTTGCTGCTTCTTCAGATTTGGGAATGGTATATCAACATAACCATTTTCCTATCTGTCTTAGCTTTTTAAAGTTTCATTTAGAAGCATAATTAGAACAGAAGATAGTTCTATTTTCCTTATAACTAACTATGACAAAAGAGGTAAAAAAAAAGGTGTGAGTGAACAAGTCATAGACTGTAGATTTCTACATGAGCTACTTCAAAACCCTCAAGTCTGATGTACTTTGACACATAGATTGGAAACTATAGAGTCAAAGAGTTAGAATACATCAGTATTGCATTCCTTATTTTTGCAAGTATATAAAACACCTCACACTAGCTATTTAAATTGCTCTCTAATCCATGTGTAGGAAATATTGTGCTATAAATAATGATGTAGAACATTGTCCAGATAACTGATAACTCTGCAGTCATGATAAATGAAAATTACTAGTCTGAAATAACCAGAACAGAGAGTAAGTGAAGGTTTGTTTCAGGCAAGAGGGATCACTACAGCTGAAGTCACTCTGCAGTTGAGCAACAGCATAAAGCAAAAATCTAAACTTCATTCGGTGTTATTTAGCTCCTTAATCAAGTTATACATTAAGATTTACATCTTATATTACTCAAATGTCCAAAATTAAGGCATCATGAAGTTATCTATGGTACCTTACCAAATGAAGCAATTTATCTTAAAATAAAAAAGTATTTTAAGATGTATTTTCTATTCTGCCTCATTTAATTGATCTGGTTTATAGTCTTATTATCACACAGAACAGTTGCAAAGATTTCTGATGCACTGTAGTTTACAATGACTAGCCAGATAAACAAGTTTTGCCACTGAACAAAACATTTGTAAATCCCTAGATTCTGAAAGCTATGAAGCAGTGTCCTCCTGTGTACCCACTAATCTGCATATTATCTACACACATTTCAGTTCTTTGGCACTATCCAGATATCACAGAATCACAGAATAATTTAGGTTGGAAAAGGCCTCCAAGACCTTTGAGTTCAATCTTTGACCAACCACCACCATAACTAGACCATGGCACTAAGTGCCACATCCAGTTGTTTTTTGAACACCTCCAGTGATGGTGGTTTCATCATATCTCTGAGCCCCCCATTCCAATGTTTAACAACCCTTTCCATGAAGAAAGTCCCCCTAATATGCCATATGAACCTCCCCTGGCAGGAAGGCTATATCCCCTTGTCCTGTCTTGTTGCCTGGGACAAGATATTGATCCTCACCTTGCTACAAATTCCTTTCAGGTAGTTGCTGTAGAGAACAACGTCCCACCCAAGCCTGCTTCTCTCCAAGCTAAATAACCTGATCTCCCCCAGTACTCCTCACAGGGATCAGTCTCTAGACCCTTCACCAGCTCCATTGCCCTCCTCTGTAGTGAAGGGCCCAGAACTGGACACAGTATTCAAGGTGCAGCCTCACCAGTGCTGAGTACAGTGGGAAAATCGCTTCCCTACTTGTCCTGCTGACCACGCTATTACTGGTACAGTCCAGGATGCCATTGGTCATGTTGGCCATCTGGGCACACTGCTGGCTCAAGTTTAGCTGGCTGTTGACCAGTATCCTCAGGTCCTTTTCCACCGGTCTGCTTTTCAGTCCCTCTTCCCCAGGCCTGTAGCTCTGCCTGGGGTTATTGTGACCTAAGTGTAGGACCCAAATTTTGGCCTTATTGAACCTCATACCATTGGCCTTGGCCCATTTATCCAGCCTGTCCAGATCCCTCTGCAGAGCCTTTCTTCCTACCCTCCGTCAGGTCAACACTCCCACCCAAATTAGTATCATCTGCAAACTTACCAGGGGCCCATTGATCCCCTCATCATGATCATCACTAAAGGTATTAAACAGGGCTGGGCCCAATACTGGGCCCCTGGGGGACACCACAAGTGGTTGGCCAACTAGATGGAGCACCATTTACTACAACTCTCTGGGTTCCACTGTCCAGCCACTTTTTAACCCAGAGAATAAGGCACATGTCCAAGCCAGGGGCTGCCAGCTTTTCTAGGAGAATAGAATATAAATGTTGTTTCAGAAAAGCAATTTTAACTGTAGCACTGCTGCAATTTTTTTTGCACTTATAATATATAGTATTTCCCTTTTGTGGGCTTCCTGAGTGTGGTAAGAGTCTCTAAGTAAAAGTAGTGGAGTAGCTGTTGAAAAGCTACATACTTTTCCTAAAGAGAGCACCTCTATTTATACTATCATGTAACAAGAACACAGGCCAAAGAGTTTCTAGAATAACCACAAAAATACAGAATCATAAACCAGGAAACATTTCTCAGGCACTTGGCTTTTTAATATCATAATCAATATTTTCTTATTTACTTTTTTTTTGGTGTGTGTTTTGTTTTTATTCTTGAGAACCAGCTAACTGGTGCTCTGAAAATACTTGCAAAATTACTAGTCTAGATAAATAAAATTTAGCAAATCTTTAGAAAAATAAATGTAGAGACTTAAAATAGAAAATGCATGACAACTTATTTTCTTAGTGTCCTTCCCAGTATCGCCTACAGTACTATAAAGGCAAAGGTTTTCTCCCTACCCTAATTTTATTTTTTGATTCTTTTATAAAATCTCTTACCATCAAGTAGACAAACAGTGCAACTTGTTAGACTCACAATTTCTTTTAAATCTGGAGACTGGCACATTTATGCTACTTAAATAATTTCGCAGTTTTGACAAGGAGTTTAAAATTCATGTCAATCAAACAACAAGACTGTATTTTTCTCAGCTACTTCCACTGTGGACATATGGCATGGGAAAAAGAAAAAATGGGTTGCTTGTCATAAGGCTACACCCACTGGTGTTATTTCCTAAGTAAGAGCTGTAGAACATAACTTTCAAAATACTGTGAATTTTCCTTGTTTCCCTTTTTGGACTTGATGATCAGACAGATGTCACGCTGTATATTTTACTCAGATTAATTTATACCTAGAATTTGTGTACTAATATACTAAAGAGAAAGCCCTGACTGCATTAAAAAGAAAGAAACTTCTTGTGATTCATTAGGATCAGTAGTCTATCAAAAATTTTAATGTTTAATGCTTTGTGCTTATGAATTGTGCATGGGAACACCATCCTCTGCTGAACCTCTACTGAAAGCACAATAATAAAATAATGTCCTAAAAAGCTTATAATCTAAAGCTGCCCATTATGGAAGTGACTTTCCAAAACAAAGTCTGTTTTAACCAAGGGCAAAGTTTTCACTCTATGAGCTGACAGAATGAAACAGCTTGTCTTGACCACTTTTTTTGCCCTGAATAGTAACCACTGGTGAACCCCTAGGAAAAATATAGAAAAATAATCAGGTACAGGATGGTTTTTACTCCCTAGCAGTGTGTAATCAGCAATTTAGGCACTTTCAAATGTACAAGTTAAATCCACCAGCTTCCACTAACTTCTCCAGACCTATTTTGAATCCGCATACTTTTTGTGTTCCTTTTATAACCTATGGCATTACCTCATATATATATATTTTTTTTAATAAATAACTCCTTTCAATTCCTACTTCTAGTAATAAACCTATAGAACACCTGATTAAAAGATGAACTTGATGTTTTGAAAAAGATTATCATTTTAAAGTCATCATCTCAATAGAGTTGATGATGTCATAGACTTTTACCATAGCCTTTCCCATTATGTGTTTTGGGACTCCTAACCTATTTGATCTCTATTTCGATGGAAGTTTTTCCTTGCCTGTGACTATACTGCATACCCTCCCTCCTCTGCTCTGTCCTGTTGAAACAGAGTGGAAAAAAGTATTCCTGCACAACCATTTCAGAAGGTTTCTATTAGGTAAATTGAAAGATAGGACAAAGTGGTGGTTCCAACTTATATAGGTATAGGAAACAATCACAGCAATAATGGACACCATGTTTCTGTGATTTTCCCCATTCTTTCATGATTTCACTTACATCCCTGCAAACCCAGGAGCATTTATAGTTGTTATATACTATCTTGTTCTTAGAATTAGAAGTTATTTACATGTGCTTCTGATAACTTGAAAACAAATGCTCCAAGTTGACAAGAAAGTTATCAACAAACTTACTTATGGCAGGAGTTTTGTAGTCTGAGTTGAGAAAAGAGGTAAGGAGCAAAGCTTACTGTGAAGATCTAGGTGGAAAATCCATAAAGACAAGGAAAGAAAAGGAAATTCAAGATGTATTATTCACAGCTTGATTGCTTGTGGCTGTTAATGTTTTGCCTAAAGAAGCAGTTTCCCATGATGCAGTAGAAAAATGAGCAAGGCTCATCTGGATGTGAAAAAATGAGCAAAGATGTTCAAATAAATTTGAAAGGACCAGCATGTCAGTCATCTTATGAAGGTGACAGTTCTCATTCTGAGTTGTTTACAAGTGAAAACATGAAATCTCTAATACATATATTTGGGTGTTCAATCATCTCTATAGGCCTTAACAACAACAACAACAAAAATCTAAAAGAGGCAATGCAGCACTAGTATGCAGTGGGGATTAAACACTTTTTGCCAGAAAAAGTTATTTAATTGATTTAATATTTCTAGGACACCTCAGAATTCTCATTATGACTGTCTGAAAGCAATGGAGCATTTTCAGACAGACAGATGATTGTACTTACCCTTTGGAAGGAGTAAATATCTTTTCTTTCTGAGAGAAAAAAAAATAGAACCAGTATATGAGCCCTAAGGAATTTGTTTTCGTGGCTTCAGAACCATTGTTAGAACTGAAGATATACAGAGAGACGTAGTCAAAACTCTGTGGCTATTGAGACATAAATACATATTTTTATGCCTATAGTTTCAAGGTCCTTGACTTGTAAGTGCAGCTTGGTCTAGTTATAATATTGTTTCATTTGTACTGGAAACTCAGGAGGACAATGGGCTACCTAGCTCAGGGATACATGAAAAAAAGCTATTTTTCTCTGTATTTTTTGTTTTGGTGCCAAATGCAGCTAAACCAGAACAGATACTTTACCTAATTAGATATATTTAAATACATGCTTTTCTTTATTAAAAGCTTTAGAGCTAAGCACATAATTAGCGTATGCTGTAATTAAGCTCCAGTGAATTATAGATCAGTTAGCCTATAGCTAAGAGTGCTGAGAATATTAATTTATATATCTTTACCTGCTTATTTTTATTTTTTGTCTGCAGCTGAGTGTATTTTCATGTGTAGATATTTATAATCAGAAAATATGAATAATTTCTTTTTGGATTATTTAATTTAATTGGATTTTAATCAGAGCTGTCTGAAGGGCCAAATTCTCAGTTAGCCAAACTGAACATGTAATAAATGGACATCTTTGACACCAGATAATGTGTTGGGTCAGATGCCTAGGACATTTCTAATGTTAGCTAAATTCTGGTTAACATTTCATGGGTTATCAGCAAATGCAAAATTATTTCCTGATATTATATTACTGACTGCAGTAAAGGCAGAAAAGGAAGGACTCTACCATGTGATCTTGATGTATTAGATGTCCTAGGTAACAGAAAAAGAAAGAAGAAAAAGAAAAAGAAAAAGAAAAAGAAAAAGAAAAAGAAAAAGAAAAAGAAAAAGAAAAAGAAAAAGAAAAAGAA
>JAWWEV010000043.1:40935705-40991294 GCA_035583235.1 Hafferia zeledoni
CTCTCTTTGTTAACTACTGGCATGGACAGTTAATGGCAGGGGAGAGAATTTACATAATAATTCCAAACTACAACATTATCCTTTAGAAAGACAGTGGTAACTGTAAAATAGCATAAAAACAGATTAAGAGAAACATCAATTTATAGTTAAACTATAATCTGTTTATATTGAATATGGAGACTAAACCTTGAGCCAAAACTTTGGTGTTACTGAGCACAAGAAAAAGGAAATCAACTGCCAAGACAAAAACTAAAATGAATGAATGAAGACGCAAATCCTGAGGTATGTACCTTGTTTTTGGAAAACAAAAAGGCAACTGAAGGTGACACAGAGTACTTCAAATTAAAATCTGACACAACACATCCGCTACTCCCCTCTGAAAACAAAAACAAAAACAAAAAACAAACAAACAAAAAAACACAAAAAAAACCAAAAAAAACCCCAACACACCACAACCCCAACCATAAAACACCTTGAATTTACAAACTAGAAAAAACATCTGTGAACATGAGCTTTTATTCCCTGTATTTTGTATTTTTCTAATAGATTAAAAAAAGGAATTTACATGAGACACCTGTTTTGTTCACAGACCAGGATAGTTAAAGCCAGTCAATACTCACTCCTAGACATAAATTTTTTTACTGTTGCTTTGTGTGTTTTTTGGGTTGTTTTTTTTGTTTTTTTTTTGTTTTGTTTTTTTTTTTTTTTAAAGCTGTACTGTCCACCATAAAGAAATCAATTACCAGACAGCTGCAAATAATGATGGAAAACTTGGAAAACTTCATAAGTAGACCCCTGAAGCCGTTCAAAGTTATTAGTTACCTGACAGCTTCAAGCATTTTCATCCATAAGACTTGACCATGAATTTTACAAAAGAAAATACTTTTGCAACAGTTGCAGCAATAGACTATTTCACAGAAATAATGGTCAAGATCTTCAGTCTCTCTGAGTAATGGATTTTAAACTCTAACCTAAGATGTCAAAAATGGATTTTTCTTTTTCCCCCCTCCCATCTAAACAGCAAACAAAAAGATATCTTGAGTAAACACCTGGAAGCTAGTGCATCTAAATTATTAGAACTATTAGAAAAGCCTTTACCTAGTGAGAGGTAACATTTACTTTTACAACAGGTAAATGCAAAAGAACATAGAACTATTTTTGTGATCAGCAAACATAAGAGGAACCTGTAGAAAGACAGATCCTTGTCCTTCCTTAGGAGTCAAATAGAACATCTTAAGGTCAAAGTTGCTAAAAAGACATGGTTAAGATGTTTTTACATCTTGACCCTCTGTACATGCAGTTTTTCAAAATACCAGGAGATAATTTTGATGTACAATTGCCTAGAAGAGTTTTTCAAGCAGTTAAATGTAGTTAGAAGCCATTTTCTATCATTAAAGCATCTCCACTTCTGATTTCAGGATAAATTTGGAAAATAATACCTGTGTGAAATGATGGAAGCTAAAAGGATGTTTTGGAACCTTAGCCAAACTTTTACTTGAATATAGTTTTACAAGGAGTTGACACATATCTGTACTGGCTTCATCTGACTTTAAGCTGGAATGTTATTTTTGTGCAGCCTAATGTACTTTCCTCACTGACAAAGCATTCATTTTTTTAATGTCTTATGCAGAACAATTGCATCAAAAAAGAAAAGAAAAAGGGCACATAATAGTACATTGTTATTAGAAGTTGACTTAAGATGGAAGTCTTGATCCTGATCTGAAACATACAAAGATAGGGTGTTTGGTATTTTTTTGCCAGATTAGAGTTTTTTTAATGAGATTCTTGTCTGAGCCTGGCTCATATCTGCAGCCCCTCACTGCTCAGGAAACAGATGCTAACCAAGACAGACTTCAGGTAGGAAAGATGTATAGAGGAAAATAGGGAAATAATAAATTTATTTCCTCTATCTATAGTAATGATATCCTGACTTTCTCTAGTGAGAAAGTGCTGAAGTCTCACATCAAGGCATCAAGAGTAACATGAGTAGTATCACCTACTTCTCTGCTGTTAAACTCAAGCATTTAAATAAAAGCTAAAAAAAAAAAAAAAAAAAAAAAAAAAAGTTGGAGTAATTACTGAAGCTTTGTAGAGATCTGAACAAAAGCCTCTCCTCAGAGAGGTATGCAGAATCTAAGTTCTAGTGGCCAGGGGCAATGAAATAACTCATAAAATTTTGGCTTAGCATAAGAACAAACTAGGTCAAAAGAATTTTATTTTCTCTGTGGCAGAAAAATAATCTTGGATGAAAAATGGGAGAAGTATATGCAATACATATATGGCAATATGTACATTCATAAACTTCTCTTTTTCTTTTACATAATGACTTCATAAGAAAACATTAAGCTGGATGGAAGACTGGCCTGAAAGAGTATTTTGATACATTGTGAAATAATTATTTTTACAGCTCCTTATGAAATTGTAGTCAGTTATCTGATGATGACCACTGAGGTTTGTCTTAGACCAGCATCATAATTGTTATTAACAAATTTTGACAGACAGATTTTGAATAATGTCAGTACAGATGTTGCAAGTGAATCAGAGAATAAAACTTCAACAATTCAAAAACACCGTCCAACTTTCAAAATGTTAAATAAAATAAGGAATGAGAATGATGAAATAGCAAGAAAAAAAATAAATAACTGTGGTAAATTTGAAAACTCTCTCATCTAGGGAAAACACAAGAAAAAGGTCTGAAGAGGTCCTAGAGAGGTCTGAAAAGGGTGATGCTGAAATGATCTGTACTTGGTCCAAAGGCCCACCTAACTTACCATTCATGTTGCATCTAACACTAGCCAATAAAAACCGCTTAGGAAAGACTATATGAAGGACAGTAAAAAAGATTGACTCCTCTCTAGTATATTCACTGATATCTTGATATTAAAACAGTCTTCCAGTGTATACAAGATAGCTTCATGAAAGAAAATTAATGTAATATTCTCAGCATCAGCTATAGATTCAACCAGAAAAATCTGTGGTCAATTCTCAAATGGCAGATTTGGGGTTAATGCCAAAAAGAAACCTCCAACAGAGTTCATGGAAGTTTCAAATCACTATCAGAAGACATTTCCTTCACTGTAAGTTAGACAAATGTTTATGAGAAATGAAAGCTGATCCTGGAATGAGTCAGGGAATGAATCAAATAAAGTCTTAAAATCCCTTTCAGGCATATTTTCTATGATTCCACATCTTCTCTGTAATCTTCCAACCATCTTCCGGGTGTTTATTCTTTTATTGGCAGAAAGAATATAATGTATTTTATGAATAAACCCTGTGCAGTATTTGGCTGAGGAAGGTGAATTGAAGAGTTCTTCTCAGGTGGAATATGATTCAGCAGCACAAAATCAGAAATAGTCTGAAAATAAAATGATCTTTTTGGAAAACTAATGAACTTCAGTATCTGTCCTGGAGTTGCCACTTGAATTAGAAAAAAAAACAACCAAAAATGCATGAAGCCCTAAGAAGAATTAAATGAGAACTCATACTTCACATGGAAATATGTCACAGCAGTATCTCAGTACACATTTAAAAAAAAAATATATTGTTTTCATACAATAAATGAGAATCTTGTTCTCTCCATTATTCAGCACATATCCATGTATTTTATTATCTTCTTTCACCTACTTTTCGCCTACTGTGTTAGTAAAATCTCTCCTCTTTTCTTGTACTGGTACCCTCTCAAATGTAGGACCAGACATGGTGCATTTCTCCTGCATCATGTCTTCTTGCTAATAAATTTAGTTATTAAATTAGAAATCATTTATGTATAGGAAGTCGGCTGAACAAGGTTGCATTCATCACATTACAAGTACGTCATAGGTATTACCTAAGGCACCACTAAAAAAATGAATCAATATATAAGCTGAAAATATTAAAGCTTCATATAGGACATTTCTTGAGCAATTGGCAACTAGCCAAACAGCAGATTTACAGACTTCTTGATCTTGTGTGGAATGGATTAGAGATGGACCAAGGGTTGGACTTGATGATCTCGGAGGTCTTTTCTAACCCAATCAATTCTATGATTCGATGATTCTATGAATGATGCAAAGGGGCTGAGAATACTCAAAGAGCTGGCTGATCAATGTGAGGTCTTAGTGATTTTTGAATGGTCTTGGGAATCAGAAAATGTCCAAGTTTTCTGGTAGCTGGATAACGTTGTCCACATTTTCAAGAAGAGCAAGAGGGATTACCCTGGAAACTGCAGTTTTGTCAATCTCACTTCAGCATGCAGCTGGATAGACACATCATGAGATGGGTGGCCAACAGGCTTGCAGGTTGAGCACAGAAGGTAATAGTGAGTGGAGTGACATCAGACTGGTGACCTGTCACTAATGGGGTTCCACAGAACTCCATCCTGGGCCCTGTGCTCTTCAACATCTTCAGAAATTACTTGGACACAGGACTCAAAGGGCTATTCAATAAGTTTGCCAATGATACAAATCTGTGAGGAGCTGTTGACTCGCTTGAAGGCAGAGAGGCCCTGCAGAAAGCCCTGGACAAATTAGAGGGCTGGGCAATCACCAACCACATGAAGTTCAACAAGGGAAAGTGCTGGATTGTGCATCTGGGATGGGGTGACCCTTGATGTTCATACAGTCTGGGGAATAAGATACTGGAAAAGAGTGGCACAGAAAGAGACCTGGAGGCCATGGTCATTGGCAAGTTGAATATAAGTCGGCAGTGCCCTGGCAGCCAGGAGGGCCAACCCTGTCCTGGAGGGCATCAGGCAAAGTATTGCCAGCCGGTTGAGGGAGGGGATTGTCCTTCTCTGCTCTGCACTGGTGAGGCCTCACCTGGAATATTGTGTGCAGTTTTGGGCAGCTCAGTATAAGAAAGATATTAAGCTGTTAGAGAGTGTCCAAAGGAGGGCAACAGTATGGTGAAGGACCTTGAGGGGAAGCCGTATGAGAAGTGGCTGAGGTCACTTGATGTGTTCAGCCTAGAGAAGAGGAAACTGAGAGGAGACCTTATAGAAGTCTACAGCTTCCTCACAAAGGGAAGAGGAGGGGCAGGCATTGATCTCTTCTCCGTGCTGACCAGTGACAGGACAAGGGAACGGCATGAAGCTGTGTGATGGGAAATTTAGGCTGAGTATTAGGAAAAGTTTCCTCATCCAGAGGGTGACTGGACACTGGTACAGGCTCTCCAGGGAAGTGGTCACAGCACCAAGCCTGTAAGAGCTCAAGAATAATTTGGATAATGCTCTCAGGCACATGGTGTGATTCTTGAGGCTTTCTTGTGCAAGCCAGACTTCAATGATCTTTGTGGGTTTATTTCAACTCAGAATATTCTACGAATAAAATTTTAAAAAAATAGGAAAAGGAACTGAATTTTTTGTTTAGAGGAGATTATCTTTTCTTTACAATTCCATGGGGAAAAAAAATGTGGAACAGTATCTTTCTTTATCTCTCATTACTTCTATAAAAGTTTTTTCTTGCTCCCATAATTATGGAAAATCTTGTGCCAGAAACAACGAACTAAACTCCACCTTGACATTTACACATTGATGCTAATCATGGCTAATCAGGGTTGTCTCTGTAGCACTTAGCAATATAATAGTTTTTCTAAACAGAAGTACTCCCTACAGGTCTTAATTCATTCTTTTAGAATCGCTGACATGTCAAGGTTAAACTAGTTATGCTTTCCTCAGTTTGATTTCTACAAATTAAAATTTTATAACTAACTGAATAAACCCTATATTTACTTTAATTGATCTTCATGGAATCACAGAATATTCTGAGTTGGAAGGGACCCACAAGGATCCTTGAGTCTAATTGTCATCTTGTTCATTTTTGTTTCGTTTTCCTTGTGAGGATAAGAATTTTGTTTGATCTCATCATTCATGAAAAATATTCAGTAGTGAAAACCACTTCTTGACATATTTCTTTTTTCTTCCATGTCTATTATCTACTTTTTTGTCCACCAATCCTTAGCCAGCTGACAAGTAATGCAGGATCAACCCTTTCCCAAATATCTTACACAAGCAACTTGTACATGATGAATATTTCTTCAAAAAAGTGATATCTGTTACAAGTCTCAATATTGGTCATAAGATGACACATGCAGGAAGTTCCACCTGAATATGGGTAATAATTGCTTTGCTCTGTGGATGACTGCGCACTGTAATAGATTGACCAGAGAGGTTGGGGAGTCTCCCTTACTGGATATACTAAAGAAGAATCAGAACACAACTCTGTGCAACATATTCTAGTAAGACCCTGCTTGAGGAGGGGGTTGGACCAGATACCTCACCATGGTCCCCTCCAGCCTTACACATTCTGTTATTCTGTGGCATGTATTCATGTAGGATCACACTTACTTTTCTGAAGTGTGGCTTCAGACTTATTTGTGCTATTCTTTCCATGGAGCCAGATTAAATTGCAAAGTATGGGGAAAATATTTCATGATACTTCATGGCAAGTACCACTACAGTTGTTCCATATCTGTTATAAGCATTACCTACTCAAATTCATTATATCATTATCCTATGTGTTGGATACTGATGCTGAGCAGTGGAAAGATTGACATGCTTTTGAAAATGTATATATTCAATTGTAAGTAGTGGTTTCACTTAAAATGCATTGAAGAAGTTACAACCTTTTTTCTTTTTTGAATAAAAAGTTAATAAATTTCCCTTGATCATCTACAGTAGTTTTCAATATCATTTAACTTTATTCAGTAAATATTGTTTCACTGACATGACTGCAATATAAGTGTAAGCGAAACAACCTCTGTTCATTTCAGAGGAATCTGGAAAGCCTCACATTGTACTCTGTGTTGAGAGCTCAGACATCACTTTCCACGGAACTTATGACAAGGTGGTGGAAAATTTTAGCAATATTTTGGCTGTTGCATCAAGGAAAAAAGATTATCATTGCCAAAACCAATTCCCTCTGCAATTCTTTACCTCTGTTATCTGCAGTATTCTGCCTGTTTTCTGTTTTCTCTTCTCATTGTTCTGATTGGCAAGGGAAGTACAGGTCACTCTGCAGTGGCACCTGAAAACAGCTGCACAGGCTGCTCCTTGTACCCGAGAGCTCATTAGGCAATAGTGAGAAATTGAAATGCACATTTCCTGGTGAACTGAAAGGTATCACTTTCAACAGAAGGGTAACTTACGCAAAGAGGTATTAGAATCCTTCACAGTCGTATCTCTTTGTAAAGGGAACTATTGCATAAGTTGTGTCTATGGCAAAATATGTTGAGGTCTGATTAATAAGGAAGCTGACACAACAAGAGGAAAAATGTTTTAGTGGATACAAAAAAGTGTTCTGATCAAATGAAATACAAGCCCCTCAATAATGGCTTGAAAGAGGCTGTTTTACTGCCTGCAACAAATGTGTCTGTTTTTTGAAAAGTGCTTAGGTAAAAGTGAATTACCCTGCTCATGCATTTAATGATATATTTTTCTATGCATCACTTGGTATAGATTACAACAGTGAATGGAAAACATAGCCATAGTGATCTGAGGGATATTAGTTAGAATTTTCTGGCTGGATAATATGAATTTGTTTCCCACACAGTTGTTTTCTATGGAATAAGAGAAGCAGAAAATTGTTTTTGCAAAGTGGAATTGATGAAATGTGTTTTTCTAAGCCACACATGCAATCAATTACTGTTTAATTTATGTGTTAAAATAATGAGTGAATTATTTTCTCACTTATTTTGTTGGGGTTTTTTTTATGGGTTCACTTATATTTTATAGACATACTGGGTGATATGCTTTATTTCTGAGTGTATAATCATTCTGTTTAATTCAGCTGTCAATTGCCTGAAGAAATACATCACAAAAATCTTTAAAGAAATATAAATTTGGGATTTAACCTAAAGATCTCATTTCAGGAAAAAAAAACCCCCAACAACAACAACAAAAAACACAAACAAACCAAAACACCAAACCATGGACAATTTGTGAAGTAATTTTTGCAATTTAGCAAAATCAGGTTGAAATAGAAGTACGTAGGTTCTCATGCACTTATGGTGGTTTTCATTTGACATTCTCTAAATCAAATCTGACTTCATTTTGTCTTTCTATCAGGTAAAAATACGGATATGTCTGAGGCTCATTATGTCTCTTCAAAACCATCATTATTAAAGGTTTGTAAACTACAACCATAAAACTGTTTATCTGCCACAAGTCTACATTCATATTTAGAGTTTGTCTCCAAATGGCACTTCCTTAAGATTTTGATTTGTCCAGATATTTCTTGTTGTACATTTTTTAATCTTTCTTGTCAACTTAGTTTTGCCATGTGAGCAGGATACAGAAGCTACAGATGCTATAAGAAAACTTATTTCCCTCAGAGTGGATCATTATAGGAAACTAGAGATTTTCCAGGCATACAAGTTTCAGAGGTAATATAAAGAAAATGTTATCAAGAAAACCTCCTTTGTACTTAATTATTCCAATAATGTAAGGGGACAAGCGGCTTGAAGATTCAGGTCCATCATAAAATAAATGTTATACATCTGTATCAGAATGAATGTACTGATATACTTATCTTGGTCATTGCACTTGCTTACGGACACTGGGAAGAGGGTAGACAGGCAAGGAACACAAGTAGATTTCAGAGTCTCAGAGTGAGAATGCTCCCATGAAGCCATATACAGTATGCTTTCAGAGGTTATAAAAATATTTAATCTTAATTTCCTTTTTCTTTTCACGTAATATTTTCAGAAAAAAATGTTATGGTAAAAAATCAAACACCTCAAATGTAATTTTTATTTTAATTTGTCTTGTATGACTCTTATGTATTCCCTTCTGTCTTACTCAAGGCTTGAAAAAAGTAAAACTATGCATAAAATTATATACATACACTTTGTGAGCAATATATTTCCTTTTCTCTTTTTACATTTGCTTTCTGTTTTTCACACACAGCCTTGCTTCCTATTTTCTTTTATCTTCAGAAGGAAATAGCACACTGTTCTAACTGCCTGGTTAGCATGAGAATTCCAACTCTCAAAGTACTGATTTACACACTTCTCCATAGATTGTTAAGAGTTTTCAGTTGCATTAGATCAGAGTCTATCAGGCAATGCTTCATGTTAAAGATGTGCTAGTAATTCTCTTCTGGCTTAGGTCACCTAAAATTAGATGCCTACAATGTGATCTGGTGCCTAATTTCCCTTGGTATATCTTCATTGCAAACTGATTCTTATCCATATTATTTGTCAAATATCAAATTTGAGAAACCTTACTGTGCCTCTCATTTTTCTTGTAAAATTTGAAATTAAACCCTTGAGAAATCAATATGTGATTTCAATATGGGGTAGAAATGCAAACCCCTTTGCATTCAGGCAATTTGAGTAGTTGTGATACATTGTCTTAGAAAGAGACATCAGTTTAACCAATACTCCTTAGGATGAGATACAGTGGGAAAACATGTCTCTCTGCAAGCAGCTAAAAAGCATTTTTTTAATTACAAAGACTTTACCTTGCAGTTCCTCAACTGTTTTCATTTTGTAATCCAAAGACAAGAATCAGGTCATTCCATGGGGCTTAAAACAAATAGCAAGAGAGATGTGGAGGGTTCCATTCCTGAAATTCTTCCAGTATGATTACACAGCCAAAAATGTTAAGCTAGAATTATTTAAAAGGCTTTCTAAAATAGTATACAATTGTAACAAGATTTTTCCAATAAATATATTGAAATTAAACCTTCTATAACTGAACCAAAATATTTAGAAATTTATATTCAAGTTTTCCCTTATTTAAATAATGAACTATTCCCTCTTAAAATTCTTACCAGTTGCGGCTAGCTGAAGTAAAATAATGAAAAAAAAAAAAAAAAAGAAATTAGTACTATTCTTCTAATCATAAGACAAAATTTTCAGCATAATCCTTAAATTTGCAGAATATTTAGAAGTGTACAAGAGCTTATTAATCACCAGTGAAGCTTGATTAGGTGAGCATTCAAATCAGCAAAGCATCCAAGCAGACTGTTAAATATTTAGAGTACATGTAGTGGTGTTCTATTTCAAGTCATATCTCAGACTCTTATACTGATATGCAATAGACTGAGAAAATTTTTTTACTGTCTTGCAGAGATGATTTCCACAAGGTTCAAATTGGAGATAAAATAGATTTAAGGGGCCTCCTGAACAGACTCTAGTTGATCACTGAGTTAATTGGAAGTGTTGAAGCTATTTTAACTGATAGGAAAACTAATCAAGATTTATTAACATAGGTAACAAACGCATTTGGGAGGGCTCTGGAGAAGTAGGATAATCTGATTTGATCATTTCTTGGAGGGGAAGGCTATCATTCACAACACATTTCCTTTCAAAGTTCCCATTTGTCCTCCACATTGTAGTTATTACAGGTTTATAGAAGTTCTGTGATGTATCAAACTCTACTCCTTCATCTGGACAATGTAATTCTCAAATAAACAAATTTACAGTGAAAAATTTTCATCTAAGTCCATCAGTAGAGAACAGGCATGTTAGACTATTCACATTTAGCAGACTTCTCTTATACTCTCATTACTCCTAATGATGTATAACACTTTAAATGCTCACACATACAGGATTAGTAAAAAGGCAAATATAAAAACTGTTCCAGGAATACTCTCAGAACATCCAGGTCTTTTTCTGAAGGCATCTCTGCCATAAGTGACTCTAATTTATGGGTTCCTGTTCCTTCCATCTGAAGAGAAGTAGCTGCTTCTATATAATAATACACTTTTTTGTTCTTTATATATGAAAAGGATTTAAAAAATGTAGCCACTCAACATTGTTCTATTGTCCATCTCTAACATTACTAGATTTTTTTTTTCCTAATGTGATTTGTATGGTTCAGTTGCTTTAGATCAATTGCTTCTGTAATTTCTTTAGACTTCTAGTGTTTTGTTTCTGCTTTTGCAATAAGTTTATAAGTTTCAGTTACCTTCACGGTTCCCTTTAAAACAACAGATATTTGGATAATCATATAGCCACTGCACCAGCAGACAGAGATGAACACCAACAAATGGATTGGAGGATCAACTGGGAGGTTCTACTTCAGTTAACAAAAGGTTTCTCATTGGCCAATAATACAGTTCTAGATAATAGTCATCTATATCTTCAGTATTCCAATATCCAAAATAAGTATCTAAAATCAAAGATCAATATGAGACAGAATTTACGAAAGCAGAAAATTATGAGGGCTTTTTTCTGATGTTTTGTTCCCCGCTAAGTCAGTGCTTTCATATTAAATCTATCCTCATTATGTGGTTACCTGAACTATTAGTTATCAATCATATTATAAGAAATTAGCCTCATTGATTCCATGGTGCAGTGACTGGTTTTCAGACAGAAAAGGCAGTCTTGTGAGAGAGATGCTGAGGGTCTGTGGACAGACAAACTTCACACTTTCTAAGTGGTATTATTATCAATATTATTATTATCACTATGATTTCAGTCATCCATGTGATGACACACTACAATACTAAGCTTGAGGTGTGTTCATACAGGATATGATTGGACTCAGTGTATACACTGAACAATCCCTAGCTTTGTCCACTTTTCCATGAGCTTTTTGATGATGCTTTAAAATTTGTAATTCTTTTCTGCCTTATCAGATTCACTGGCAAACTGTGAACATGACTGAAAGGCTCTTACATAAATGTTCTTGGCAGCTTATAACAAAATCCCTTGGTGAGAGTGTTTATCTTTTTGGAGATGCTAGGCACAAGCCATAAATTATAGAATTTTTTTATTATTATTTTTTGCATAGCCCTTTGTGGTTTTGGTTGTTTTTTGAAATTGTTTCTGCTGTTGTGTATAATTTTCTTATAGAACTGCAAAAATTCTTTATGGAGTCAAGTTATATTATTAAAAAAATAGAGAGTTACAGTCAAAAAGTTGGACTTAGCAAGTAGTAATAGGAGATGGAGGCTATCTCACATTGAAGCTACTCAGCATTGGCATTGATTTACAGAAGCTGTGGGCTGGACTTTTAAGTTGGGGAGCTAAGGAATGCTGTTCCAAACATCAGATGCTGCAGCACACACAGACAAGACACACACTCAGAGAGGATGTTTTTGAGCTTTATTCAATTAAATACATTCAGTAGCTAGAACCTTTGAGAGCAAGACCTAGGAGATGACAAGTTCAGGAGAAAGGACCAAAAAATACATTCAATGGAATATATGGAGGGCAAAGTGAAACTAGCAGATTCATTCATCACGAAAGACAGAAAGAGCTGCCAAAATACAAGTGAAAACAAGACTTGAGGAATCAGTAAGGGATGAAAGATATGGGGAGGGTCATGAGTATTTGATAAAAAATTTAGTAAGGGATTTCTTCTGTATTGTGAAACACATTGTACTTTGCCTAAATTTAAATTAAACTGATATTTTTCTCTCAAGCAGAATTTTGGAAAAATATAGCCACAAAGAGCAGGATGGATAAATTTGAGGTCTGTGGTTTTACAACAAGGCTATACATTTCATACTTGGGGCTTATCTACAATTTACAGTTATACAAGTTAGAAAATAGTCTTTCAAGTTCTGAGAAGATAGTGGCTCACCCCTATTATTCTGAAGATGTTTTAATAAATGTCATGGTGTTATTTGGATTTTAAGATGAGTCCAATACATTGTATACCTGTTGTTCAGTATTAAAAAAATCTAATTCAATATCATCTTAGAGATGCACACATACATCAAATATTAAAGAGAGATGGAAACCTAATTAATACCATGTCTTTCTCATAAATTCTGTTAGTGAAAGTGACGTTATGAGCAGTAGTTTACACAAATTAAATTCCTGTGCATTTATGAATTATGTGCAAGATGAATTTACAGCTCCAAGATTACAGCTTCTCTTTCAAATATTTAATTTGTGGAAATCTCTTTTTTCATTATGTAGACACATACATTTTATGTAGAGTTCTTGGATATCAGCATTTGAATCTTAGAGAATAAATGTTGAATAATCTTGTTTAAAAGTGAGTAACAGAAGCTAATAAAAAAGAAATGTGAAAATAAACCAACTGATTATTGTAATAAGATAGCCAACTGACAATTATTATAAGCCCACATAACTGTCTTTGTATAGTCAAATTCTGGATGTAGCTAGAATTACTAGATTATTTTTTTTAGATGTAAAAAAAAAAAAAAAAAAACTTATTTGGATTAACCTTGGGGTTTTAGCAAGGAACTTTTTAACATTTTTTACAAGTAGAATTTCTGAAACCCTGGTTTTGAGCAGTCTGAAGTTCCTTAAATGTGCCTTTTTTTTAATATGTCAATACAGAAAAGGTAGTGTTATATTAAAAGTAAAGTTACCCAAGTTAAAAAAGTACTTAGATCTTGAGCGTGTGAGTAGTTCTGACAGATAATAATTACTTCTCTACTAAATTAGCTTTGATACACCATAACTTCAACCATCTGTGGTGAATTATAAGTTCTTTACATTGGAAAAGGAAAAAGAGACACTGCTGGACATAGGTTTCACATGAACATTTTAATAGTTTGTACACTTCAGAGAAAAACACTGAAGCTGCAACAAGGGTGGTAGTCACAAGATGAGTGGTTGAAAAATTATTGCAGGTGGCTCAAGTGCACAACAGTGTAGCAACAAGTATCTGAATAAGATGAACAGCAGCACATTCATGCTACCACAAGTTTAAGTGTTTCTAAATTGCCATGAAACCTTTGAGGCACAAAAATGAGAAACGTAAAATACTCTGAGACAAGCCATGAGTAAATTTTTGTTTAACTTAATTTAAAACTTAAAAGACAAAACATTTTATTAACTCCCAAATTAATATTATCTTTTTCACATTTTCTCATCTTCAACTGTTGGATAAATAACTTCAGTTTGGCTGAACAAATAGTGAGCCTTAAATACTACCAAACTTTTTCAGCCAGCCTTAGTTTGAAAATATCAAACAAAATGATGGGTTATCAAAAAACTTTCTATAAACCTCATCACTTTACTGCTTGGTTTCCACTTTGTCTATTGTACTATAGATAGCCTGTTATCTCGTGGCTGTACATATCTGAGACTTGGAGCTCCTGCTACAGTGTGAACACAACAGGATGGCAGTAGCTTCCCTGAAGAAGGGCGCTCCAGGGGGACAATATGATGTGGGAGAGTAGCTTCAGAGCTACTAAACAACTCAGCACTGACCAGTCAAGGTCACTTTTTGCACCTAAGATTTTTGCACCTAAGATGTTTGCACCTAAGATGTTAGCATCTTAGATGCTACTTTTTAGTAACATGTTGAGGGCTCCTTTTAAATACATAATTTCCTTGACAGTATATACAGATGCATATTTCAACGCATCTAAGATGCACAGAAATTATTTTCATTGGACTTTTCCTCAATTTTTGATGGAAAGTCAAAATGGTAAGTTTACTTTTTCAGACTTACGAAATAGTACGTCTGGACTATAGTACCTGCCATTTTCCTGTTTCCTCGCAGTCATAAAACTCCAAATACTTGGACATCAGTGTACACTGTGTGCCAAGTGCTTCATTACCTCATGTTAATTCTTTGCAAGGTCTACTGTTCATGGCTTCAGCTTCCTGTGCTTATTTATAGGAAGTTGATGAACTTCCTTTTCCTGGTGGTTTCCTGTATAACTATAGCACTGGAGTAGGTGAGCCAGACTGGCATTTACAAACTAGGCATGAAACTCTACTATTGTCTGGCCTGTCCGAACTACAGAGTAACCCTACAACCTGTGCCCATTATCTTCATGATGTTTCCAGTTGAATATTTGGTCTCCCTAACCCCATAAAATGGCACAATGTTGTATTTTGTAGTTCATACTTATCCATATAAATGGTCTGCAAAGACCTAGTTTGGTAAGATCACATCTTTTAAAATCCTATTTTTTTTATTCTGTCTTTCACAGAAGTAAAATAAGTACTGTCTTCAAAATCTCTATCAGCAAAAGCTCTTGTTGCCTAGAAAGTATTACGCAATAGCATGTATGAATTTGACTTCATGAAACTATAGACACATGAACAATGTAATATCATCGCAGTACTGAAGGACTGAAGTGAATTCATCTTCTTATTGCAAGAATATGTAGGAATTTTCTTAACTTTCTAATGGTCGTTCAACCATGGGGCTTAGTTGATGACAGATTATCTATATTGAGGGATCACAGTGATCTGGAACTAGGCATCCTCAGTGTTCACTTCTGCAAGTGTTTTGCAACATATGTACAGTCTCCATGATTTCTTTAAGAAAAAGATGTCACCTCATAATGGCAAGCATTGTTTTACCTGCACATATTACTATGTTAACTCATTTTGCCCCCTATGTTTTAAATCAGCTTTTTAATATTATAATTCCAAATAATCCACAATGGGGGCTTCTAATTTCTCATATCAGGATTTAAAAACACAATCTGCAGTGTGTGTTGCAGTTTTCTATGTCACTATTTGCATTTGAAAGAACACATCAGTGAAATTGCCAGCGACATCCACTGCAAGCCCAAGTGGTCACATCCCACCTTTTTGCCTCCAGTCCTGAGGACTTCACTGTAACCATCCAAGCTCACTCGGGTGTGGCAGATGAACCTTCAGAGCAAAGGGTGGGTCCAGTTCTGCACACACTGTGCCTCACCTAAAAAATCCACTGTGCAGGCTGGAAGGTCACACCCACGTGGGGGAGAGCCCTTCCCAAATCTTTGTTCGCAAAGCCGAGTCATGATGATGAAAGGGTACCACAAGCACTTTGGAAAGTAAGGTCCTGTTAGGAAACATCTCTCCCTTTTTCAGTCCTTTGAGGTGTCTAGTAACAGACCTGGTAAGGTTCTGTATCTCATTGGGTTTATCAAATTTACTGTCAGTTCTTTAGGAATAGAAGGGGAAAAAAAAAATCAGTAGGTTATCGTGCACATTAATAACCTCCTTAAATTCAAAGCTTTGGAAATCAACATGTCTATTTTACTTAAAAATCAGTGAGCATGCACAATGTATAGCTTCCAGTTTACGGTTTCTTCTCAAGCTGTTGGATTTCTCATCTTTTTTAATCCAAAAAAATTTCAGAGTTGCTGCACAGCAAACATTTATTTCACACCCTTACTACAGAACTGAAACTGAAATAATGATATAAACTGATAACTGCATCAATATACAAAGACCAATAAACACCTGTATTAAACACAACACCTCACTTTGATGCCCTAAATCACCCATAATTATGTTTTTTCTGTCTCCTGCTTTATAATGAAACCTGCCCTATATATTTTTTTTAACAATTAAAATTGTTTGAGTAGATAAATAACTTTTTTTATAAGTTCACTTTTAGACAATATGAAGAATATCTGAGAACTCCAATTGTACTGGTATCATCATTTACTTTTTCATCTTATTCATAGGGAAGTACTCAAATAATGTGTAAGTAGCTGATGATGGATTTTTGGGCACCAGCTTTGCCCTGTGATTAGCTGAAAATGGAATGTTCTTAAATGGTTACAGTTAGTACTGTAGGGTCGGTGCAGGGCAGTACATAAGTTTCTAAACTTGCCCCCCTCACCTTCCCACAAATTTCAGCAGAACATTTAATTTTAAGTGGTTTAATTCAAAAGCATAAAGGTACTCTTTAATCAAGTGATCTAACTCACAAGCTGCTGAAAAACATATATTCTCGGATATATATATTCAAACCTCTAAGTAACTCACACAGCAGCTTGTTATAAGACCAACTTATGAGAATGATTTTTTTTTTTAACCTGACATTTGCAAAAATTGTATAAAATCTGCTTTAGATGACAGAAAAAGCTGTTAGCACCGGAAGCACAGGAAGCATTGAGGTGTGCCAGGGCTGCAAGCTCTAATGATATAAATCCTTTCATTATAAGCAACTATTCTGCAGATTGTCGATGAAGCTCATGAGCTTTGTTTGAGAAATTCAACCTGAAGTCATGAGTTTTGATTTCCTAATATTTGAGTCCTGGGGCTTTCTAGGGCATGAAGTGACAAGGCCTGTTTATGTTCTCCCTCTCTGGCTACATTCCATTTCATGAATTCTGTAGGCACACAATTATCTCCATTTGAGGAAAACACAAGTGAAAATAAAGAGTGACTTCTCTGTAGAAAAGAATGAAACAGAAAAGTTGCATCTGAAAGAAAACAGTCATCCACTAGGTTATGCCAGGGTTACTGAGCTTTGAGAATAAGATCACTGACTAGTCAATATGTTTAGTGCTTGGTAAATAAAGGCAAAAAAAATGGATTTTCCACCTTAATGTTAACTGTCAAGGCACTTGTTACTAAGAGATATCAGTATGTTATTGTTACCTTTCTGATGTTTCTGTCTGTTATCTAATACTGGCTTTCTTCTCAGATTCTTAGGTTTCAAAAATTGGTACAGGGGGAAATTTAACTTGAAAAAACAAAGCAAAAGCACTCGTTTAAACTGCTTTTTAATTCCATAGTAACTTTGAACCAGCTTTCCATTATGGAGATACAGAGAATGATAATGATGGAGTCAATTTAGGAAAAAGTTTGAACTTATTTGTAGTTAGTAATATAACCAATACCAGCTCTCTCTCAACAAAAATATTTATCCCAGCATCTCAGATGTCTTACTTTGCTTAATACATTTTTTTTTTTTTTCAGAAAATAAATTCAGTTCAATGACAAAGATAAAAGCTGGGGGTTGGTTCACAGTATCTCAAAAACATTTACATTTCAGAAGCAGGCTAATAATTATTTTTTTAGTCAGCGTATGATACAGCTTTTAAGAGACACAAATCAATCCATAAGGACATAACAGGCAGAGAAAAGCATTTTTTCCTTGTAGTAACTTGGGCTTTTTTATTTTAAAGGTTTTCAGTAATCTAGTTTTTATCATAATAAAAATCTCTCTTTCTTGCATTTAGAAGATCTTAGCTGTGGTTTGAGGGGTACACTATATGAGAAAGATCTTGGTCAAGTCACCTTAAAACTCTGGCAAACACCTTCATTGCCCATCACATGACTTTAGAGAAATTCATTTGTACATATTTTAAAGTAAATGCTAAAGATAACAAATAAAACAGACTAGAAGACATGATCATGCAGCTTCTAAATAATACTATTACTTTAGATTCTTGAGTTTACCTTCAGCTGATTCCATGCAGTGATAGTTTTGCAACTTCCAGATAACTGCAGTCTTAATAAAAATGTAAGCTGTGACAGTATGAGATAGATACAGAAACTGACTGTATAAAGGACACAAAGTGGTGATCATTCATGTCATATAAGAGTATGCAAAAATTTCTGTTCTGTTATGTTTCTCTTCTCAAAAGTTCTTGAGATACATGAAAAGTCTTTTTCCCTCTGCCATTGGACTACTATAAATGCCATAGCTTTTATTTCCTGTGAAGTTTAGTGCAGAAAATGTTTAAGAGCTGTAGATCATATGTGGGGCTAAACCTCTGTGTATCTTCTTTCTGTGCAAATAAGCATCTGAAGACATCTTGATGTCAAGCTGTCCATTTGAAACTCCCTGGTGTTTTATAAACAATACACTTAAATAAAATTTCCACATGGAAATGTAGCTGAAAATTCTGGTTGGCCATAAAAGAGCATCTTATCTTCAGGTAGATTTGATTACAGTCACATGATTTGTTTTCATTGCTTGGTACTGCAGATTGCATGTATTTCAGTATTGGATCAAAGACATGTCTAATTTTGGAATAAACAATTATAGTTATTATCAGAATTTAAAATTGAAAAATGAATATCAATAAAATAGAGTGATGCTTAAGTGCAGAGAACATACTTCTATTATTAACTAATTGTCAAACTTAAGTGAATGAGGATTTACTAGTCAATGACCAGACAGAATAGTCCATTTTGTTAAATTTCACAGTTCCTCATCTGAAATCCCTATTAAGTGGTCAGTGATTTAAAAACAACGAGCAAACAAGAAAATATGAAAAACTTCTATTATGAATCGAATAATATTTTAACATTAGTATAAGAAAATATAGGCTCTTTTACTTGGCCTAATTTATCTACTCTATCATTTGAAAATCACAGTGGGTCAGAACAGATTAAGTGGTAAACACTTTAAAAGTTCTCATGTGAAAGGTGATTTTTTTGTTTTTTTTGTTTTTTTTGTTTTGTTTTACAGTTATGGTTTTCATTAGTATAATAATATGAAACAAAATCAAAATAAAAGCAAGATTTTTTTTTATTTATTTTTAATTTTCTTAGGAAAATGCAATGCCAAACACAAAGGTGTCATTGATAAATTTGCCTCTCTTTGTCTTCTTATGAAGAAAACAATTTGAAAAGAAAACCCCTGAGAATATAAAGAAAATTACAAGGATTATAATGTTAGTCTGTTACCCTTCTGAAATGAAGTAGAAGGACAAGATCAATAGTGGAAGAGAATACCAAAATAACCTTTTATTTATAACAACCAGGTAATGTTGTTCCTTAATCCTTTCAGGCATTTATCCTTAAATTAAGTTTGCATCTTATAATTGTACCTAATTTGCCATACAAAACTTTCCTGGGTACAAATCCTTGCAGGCAGTATACATGAAAAATTATAGTAAATATCAGATGCTGAATTAGAACAAGTGAATCAGAATCCTTTGAGAAGGAGAAAAGGCATTTTTCTGAGAGGACTTTAGAGGTGCTACAGTGATTCAGAAATATATTGAATTACCCATAAGAAAATAGCATGGAAGTCAAATGCACCATCAGCAAAACAAAATTTTTCTGATTTGATTGTTTCAGTAAGAATGAAGAGATAGAGATCAGCTTTAATCTCATCATTTTCAAAAACCAGCCACTAGTCCTACTTTTCAGATTCTCTAATGGATTTTTGTTTTTCAAAATGCACCCTTGGCTTAAATCTTCATCTCCAAATGAAAAAAACAGTTTCATTCCTACGTGCTTAGGCTTCTTGATATTCATTGACATTATTCACTTCTTATAAAACTAGTATTTTATCAAGTAAGATGAAATATGACTAAAAATAGCCCTATAAACTATATAAGTTTAGTTAAGTCTTTTCTAATTTATATAGCTTTCCTTAGGTCAAGTAGTAACTTGCTTAATCCCCAGTCCAATACCCATTTCAGCAGAGAGGTTTTTGACAGAACAATTCATACACCTAATAGAACTTCATATTTAATCCAACCTTTTGTTCAAATTCCAAGAACACTACAGATGTGCCTCTAGTACTTCATGCAAACATCATCTTACTCATTTGGCTCTCCTTTTTACAATGCTTCATATCAAATGACATTTCCTTTTCTCTCAAGGCTCACATTGAGTTTATTTTCCCCATTCTGCTCTTACAAGTCAATTTGTCACCACAGTCTGCTTACCTTTGGTTCCATTCAAGAGTCTCTGAGGGGTGACTAGTGCCGGTTTTGTTTGTTGTACAAATGTATACTTTATAACAAAGTCGATACAGACATAAGTCTGAAAGTCCTGTTTTTTAAGGACCATAATTGAGATCAAATGTAGCATGAACTATTTCTATCTGCAGTTTAGAAAAGAAAAAAAAGCAATCAGATTAAATACTTAGGAAAATCTAAAGAGACTCAAAGCCTTGTAACTGGGTAAAACAGTTTGCCACAAGAAAAAGGTTCAGACTGATAGGGACTTTTAGTTTAGTAAAAGACACATTATTCATACTCATGATATTTGGAAATATTATAGGCAGAATGATGATGATGTGGTTCATATACCACTGACCCATTTCAATATGATTTTGAAGCTAGTTAACAGCAGTCACATTAGAGTATGAACGTCTGCGGACCAAAATAATACTTTAATATCCAAAGTGCCTAAAGGCAAAACCAAACTAAGATCTAGGTTATGTGATAATTGCAAATCTTTTTAAGACCAGCACGAACCAGCAAACCAAATCATACTCTCCCTTATTTTTGTCACTTTCTCCATGATGTGGATTTGTATATAATAGGAAATTGTTAAATATATATTACCAGCTCCTTGTTCCAGAGGTATTTTCTTTCCTTATATTCAGGACAGCCTTATATTTGTTTAAGGAACCTTGCCAGCAAATCAAAAAAAATATCATCTTCAATTATTCAATTGCCTTTGAAACTTGCACATTGTTTTCAAATTCACTATGAGATCTGGCAACAAAATGTTCGGAATACTTATGTAATCCCTCTTTCCCGGTTTCCTCTGTACCTACAGAAGAAAATAAGGGCTAGGCATGCTATCTCTAAAATATTTTGAGTTTGGAGCAAGACACACTTACCTTGTTGGCCTGACTTGTAGATCAAGACTGATTGCAAGCTAGCCATTGGAAAGTTTCCCATCTAATTTAACAGCTTTGGTGTCAGACACAAATCACTGAAAAGAAATCATTACAATATATCTGATGAGAATTAGCACTTCTGTAATTGACAAAGGGATGGTTTCTTTGGAACATATTGCTTACTTTTGTCCACTAAATTTTGTCATCAATCATGACTTGTGCCAGCTGAAAAAACAACATCGATGCTTATTAAAGTGCATGTGCATCTGTAATTACATAGACATGACTTGTAGCTTTTAAAGGATGAGAATAAAAGAATGTTAACGTATTCCCCTCGGATTTAACTGAAACATTGAGCTTTTAATTAATTTAATTATTCTTTATAATCAGAATTTGTTGAGCTGATGTCATTGACTATATTTACATTAGCATGTGGTGCAGTTATCATTGCTAAGGACCTGATGCTATACTGTTATCTAAGAGTATAATCTTGTTAGAGGTATTAGATGTTCATGAGGGATTGGAGTGCATTTTTCTGTTAAGTTTCATCCATGATCAGGTCACTGCAGTCTGGGAATTCTCTTTGCCACAAATCACATCAGTAAGTAGGAACAACTGAAAGATTCCCTTAAATAGCTCACTTCTCTCCAAATGCACACTTCGGCAGAGAAGCATGTAATCTTTACAGCATTCAGAAAAATTGAATCTACAGGAAAGAAGTAAGAAAAGCAGTAACACAGAATATATATCATCCTTTCCACCAAAGATTATGGAAACAGACATTTTCTTCTGTAACTAAGGAATCATCAATGAGACTTCCAAAATGGCTATAATCCCAACTGGCCTGTACTAATAGTAAAGGCTTAAACAGTACTCTACCAACAAAGATCAGTAAGATTGTGTTCTGGTTCAACTACTGCCCACAGGCAAATCACCTTGAAAATATTTTTTAAAGTCATACTGGTGCTGGAATTTTATCAACGTTAAATTCACAGTAAGATTCCAAATCCATATTTTTCAATGTTCAAGTTTCAGACAATAAGTTTGAAATGTGCATGCAACTTCACACTATCATCGAGAGCAAAAATTGTCTAACTCACTAGTAATAGCAGGAAAGAGCGCAATACTGGAGTTTGGTGGTTTGTTTGTTGTTTGTTTGTTTGTTTGTTTGTTTTTAAGCCAAATGAACATTTAGATAAAATATTGAAGTACTCCTAAGTTTACAAAAACAGCTGTTTATGTGTTGATTAGTCAAAGAGAGTAGATAAACACACATCTGACAACTTAAGATTCTCAGGGGCACTTTTAATGCTTTCATCCTCAATACTGAACAAATAACATCATTAGAATTTAAAGTAGGAATTGCTTTCACAGCATCACAGAATATGCTGAGTTGGAAAGAACCCACAAATCCAACTCCTAGACCTGCACAGGACCATCCCCAAGAGTCACACACTGTGCTTGGGAGTATCATCCAAACACTTCTTGAACTCTGTCAGGTTTGGTGCTGTGACCACTGCCCTGCAGAGCCTGTTCCAGTGCCCAACCACCCTATGGGTAAAGAAACTCTTTCTAAAATTGAACCAAAACCTTCCCTGACACAGCTTCAGGCTACTCCCTTGTCCTGTCACTGGTCACCACAAAGAGATCAGTGCCTGCCCCTCCTCTTCGCCCAACAAGGAAGTTGTAGACTACAATGATGTATCCCCTCAGTCTCCTCTTCTCCAGGCTAAACAGACCAAGTGACCTCAGATTCTCCTCATATAGGTTCACTAGGCACTGAAGGGAGATTGACAGGCCTGTAGGTTCTGTGGTCTTCCTTCTTGGCCTTTTTGAAAATTGAAGTTCGTCAGTATTGTTATATCCAATTGAGATATAGTTTTCAATCCTAACTTGGAAGCTGTAATAGAAAAAAATATTGCCCAGTGAAAAAAAAATTTATATAAAAAGCATTAGACTTTCAAAAAACCCCAGACTTCCAACTTCAGTAAGGCGTTATACTCACAAAATGGTAATGTATTTTACTCTTTAACTTCCATGTACCACAAAGAATTCAAATTGATTTTGATGATTTTGCCACCAGGTACCAGAACTAGGCAGAGAAATATATGAATAGACATCTATTTTTATATTTTCTGCATATCTTTACTGGTAAAACAGATAATATTAAATTCTTTTACTTGTTCATGAATGATTTCTCAGTAAGAAATATTTGATCATTTACCTTCAAATTTTTATAGAATATCCCAAAATATATATGACAATAGAATGCCACCTGTAATAATTTTTTTAGAAAATAACAACTGACATTTTCATTTGAGGCTCTCCGTTATTTTACCTGCCAAATTATTACTCACAAGATCTTTTATGGTTGAGATAATCCTTGTGTGTCTTTACTATTACAAACTGCAAACTTGATGAAAAGTTTTTTTCTTGGATCCATAGTTTTTAAAAAGGAAAGAATAATATTTCTTAGCCTAAAGACCAAGTGATTCAGTCTGATTTACCTCCATACCAGTTAACCTCATTGCTTTTCCACAGTCTTTCTCTGTTTGCATGAAAATCCAAAGATATATCATAAAATGCATTCAGGAAACCCAAACATTTACATTATTCAACCTTATAAACGAGGTAATATTCATTTTTTCTAGGATTCTGTTTTTGATTGTGTATTCAAACCTCAAGTTTTTTGACAAAAAATGTCTTCTCCTACTTTGTCTCTTCCAAAGAGAGCTTTACAATCCCAAATGTTATCTAATTTTGAAACTCCACTCCACTGTTGTGGCTTGACCTTGGCTGGCACCAGGTGCCCACCAAGCTGCTGTATCACTCCTTGCCCCAACAGGACAGGAGGAGGAGAAAATAAGGCGGAAAAAAACCCTCATTTTTCATGATGAGGACAGTTTAATAAATCAAAAGCAAAGATCTTGTGTGGAAACAAATGACAAAAAATATTCTCTGCTTCCCATCAGCAGGTGATGTGCAGCCAACTCCTTGGGAGCAGAGCTTAAGTATGCATAACTGTTGCTCCAGAAGACCAGCATCATAATAATGAATGCACACATACCCCCACACACCCTTTCTCTTAATTTTAATTTTTAAGCACTATGAAGGATGCTATGGGGAAAATTATTTGCATCTCAATCAGACCCTATACATCCACAAACAGACCCATAAAACCTTATTATCATTCATCACATTTAGAGGTTGACCAGGAGAACCTGCAGCTTCATGCCTGCAAAATGATGTTAAAGCACTTGAGAAATAAAAACATGTTCTCCAAAATATAGGCATCACTGATGTCCTCAGAAAATGAATGTGAAGAAAGCCCTAAGACATATTACCAAATATAAAAAGGAAAGGATACACTCATGTACCAATCTTCAAAATGTTCTCATAGCTGCTTCTATAAAGCAGTCCAGAAAATCTACCAGCATGTAATAAATTTTGAGATCTTCATCCTGCTTCACAGAAGAGAGACTTTTGATTGACCAGGACTTTCTACAGGTCTGTGCACATGGCTAATTGTACAAGTGTTCCTAGTATTAATGTCACCTGCCTCACAGATGAGCATAAGGTTCATGAGAAGATGAATGAGACAACTTTAATCACAGTACTTTGTTAATATAGCTTCACAATAGTTTAATTTCTGTTACACATTTGAAAAGAAAAAAATGCAATGTGCAATTTTTTTATTTATTCCCTCCACTTTATGGCAAAGTAGTCATCTGAAAAAGGAACAAATACTGATATAGTTCCTGTGGGTTTTGTAAGTTTCATGTTATGTGAAGATGAACCTTAAATTAACATAGCTGGAAAAGTGGTCATTAATAAGCGGGCTACATGGTCAAATAGATTCCCTACCAGAGATATTATCAGATGAATGCTAAATAGCCAAATAACTGATTAAACTTATGCTTTATGATGAGATCATGCATTCTTCACCAAGACCACATCAGTCTGTTAAAGCCCATTACAAATTTTTAAGGTGAAATCAACTTGAAATGCCCAGTTGCCAGACATAATTGGACCTAGTAGCTATTGTAGAAGAAACTCATTATACTCTTCCATATCTTTGCGGGGTGATGGGAGATGAGGGAGAGAGTATTATAGTATTTCTTTCAAAAGAGTGTGAACTGGGTGCCTATATGTTCAATTTATAGGATGATTTCCCTCAGAGTGACTGCTACAGTCAGCTCTGTAGCAACTGTAGAAGGAAAGATGCAGGTAGCAGTGTGCCATCATTTGAGGCAAATTAAGAATAACTGCTACTGCCAGGATTTTTTTGATAAACTGACAAAACATTGCAATTGTTACCTAAGACTTAATTTTTTAAATAGAAAAGTATGTAGCATCGCATAGAGTGCAGAATCTGAGCTCAAAATGCAATAATGTTAAAGCTGAGAGTAGACATGAAAAATATGGTTCCCTGTACAGGTTGCATCTGTTTTAGTAAAATGAAAACCTCTGGGATTCTTCTCTGAATACTTTGACATACACTCATATATTTCAAGTCACACACCCTGAAAAACATCATGGATTTGTTCTAGTTTCTAATTCATTAAAAAAGAAAAGGGCCAAACCAAGTAGATGATAGCAGAACAATTTTAAGGTGATAGTAAAAGTATGACAATTTTCCATTGAAAATGTCACTCCCATTATGGAAAATGTATGCAGACAAAATATTTCAAGCCCAAAGACATTAGGGAAACACATGCTGAAGTAAGTATGCATCCATAATTTCTGCAGTTATAACTATCTAGATAAGTATGTAACTTCCTGCCATGAAAATTATTTTCCTGTTATTAATACAGAGCTGTAAGTTCATTTTATTTCTGATCAACTATCCACATATTGTTTGAGGTACTTAGATTGAGTTTTTATAACCAGATAAGGCTCCCTTCTTAGTCTGCAGTATCCCTGCTTCTGCCCAGGGTCTGATATTGGTGTTTTTGGTCTAAATCCTATCTTGGTGGAACAGGTTTATGAGTAGAATTTCCAGATACTGCTAAACATGATACATAGCCTCAACAAAACAACAACCAATCAAATCAATAGATTAGGTTAGCTACAGGAAAAAAGAGTAAGAGAAACCAAAACATTGAACTCAGGAAGAACGTGTTCATATTATTTGTACTTTTTCTGATCATCCCTATCATCAGTGATATTTGAAGTCAATAAATTCTTCCATTCTGACTGGGCAATTGTCCAGTTATATTTGTTATAAAGTAAAAAAAAAAAAAAAAATCAAGTTAAGGTATGGCTGTAGACTTAATGATCAGGTTGTCTATTTCATCATATACCCTGCTTTTATCTATTTAGAATGATCTCACAATCAAAAGGGATTACTCCATTATAATGAATTTAATTGCATTAGAATATTTATCTATTTATTTTTATTAAGGTAAGTCTAAAAGAAATTATGAGCATTTTCAAGGATGTTTACTTCCAGATCTTCTGCATCTGGATCAGATCTGTGGTATTGCACAAGTAAATAAATTACTTCTCTTCTTACAGCTAAAGCAAATCTACAAAAGTAAAAATAGATGTTCAGATAAGTTGAAAAATAATTTACTGCTTTTAAACCTAATTCAGAGAACTAGATTTTTTTGAAAAGTGTACAGATTTAAAGCTTTTCAGATCCAGGACAGTGTTTCTGTTTCCTTGTTATAATTCATAGGGCCTCTGAAACCTCATTTCTATACAGTGGCCCTGTCCAGCCTAGATCTAGTCAACATATTCTAGAGTATACTCAAGAATATAAAAAAAGAAGAAGAAAAAAATAGTCTAGAGTATATTTGATAAAATATTTAATAAGATTTATTTGCTTTCATGTGAAACACAAAGCAAAAAATTATTATGAAATTTGAGAAATATAACCTGAATATAGTTATCCTAATTTTATCAATCTGAAAAATATTTCCTCCTAAAATGTACTCCAGTCTCAGAAAGGTTTGTTAAGCAAGCTAGAGTTACTCAAAGGAATACTCTTTAAATCTGACCTGATACCAAGTTCTTTAGTTAATATCAGTTTTCCTGTGTTCCTGAATATATTGAACATTTTACTTCATATGAAAGATATAAAGGTTATTAGTGTCATGTTTATGATCTAATAGATGAGACGTAATGCATGAAGTTAGTATGAATAATGAAAGGGCAGACAGTAGTAATCTAATGATGACACTTTTTATATATATTAGCATCCCACATACTGAAAATTTCAAAAGCCATCTCCCTGACAGATTTGTCATGACCTATCTTCTTTCTTTTGCCACTGTGTTGGAAGCTGCATAATGATGAAGGTGAGTAGCTAGGGATCTGTATTTGGTTAATCCAGATAGAATGAGACAGATTAACAAAAATATGTCAGCCTTGAGACAGATGTCTCATTATTAATAGCAAATATTTAATCAATGGAAATTTATAGATATGAGCACAGTGCTGTTGAGAGCATGAGGATCTTTCTATGATCACTCATCATTATTTCCTTGGAAATTGATTCACTACTGTCAAACACATGTATAAGTCTACTGCTCTTTCAACCAAAAGAAAACTACTACCATTCAGAGCAAGGTCTGAACTGGACACTCCATCATGGCATATCTCAGTAGATTTTTTTTTCACTGACACCTTTAGACAGTAAGACACAAATGTACAACATACCTCTAGCTGTAGAAAATACAGCAATTTTGCTAATCAAGCACTTGACGAAAAATATCTGTCTCTGTGTAGGACTTCTGAGGTGGATAGTGTTTTCAATTACACATTGTATTACTGTTACCAGCTGTAAAACTTGTGGCCTTTTAGAGTGGACTTTCATCACCATCGTACTAGTTAAACTACTCAAGCACAAGGCAAGAAGAGATGGAAGAGCATCACTGATGAAATGACTCTCCTCTGAAAGGATCCTTTCTATGATAAATTCACAACTATGCTTGAAAAGGTTAATCAATTTTATTACATAGTTAGGCATATGAAACAACGTGTTTTCAGGAAAACAGGCCTTTATCACTTTAAAAAGACTACCTGTTAAAGAAACTTACAGATTTCAATTTTATGAAATTAACCTTTCACCAAAAATGCTCCATGACATGCAGAAGGAATAAGTTTTCCAAGCAGTTTTGCATAGCGTATGTAAGCTTTTTTGTTTCCACTTTGTATTTCTAATGAGTTGTAGACAGTGCATAACTGAAAATTTTTTCAATATTTTTTGTTTGTATCAACTACTCAGTTTTAGCAAACCACAATCCAAATAAAGAAATAAATAATTCCTTTTTATACAATGCATAATTGAAAAAGTAGTATCACCTTTAGCAGTGTGGGTCTTGTGGGAATTAATTTTATGTAATGAGAAATTGTAGAGACAGAAAATTATTAAAGTAATTGAAAGCTATTATAATAAATTAGCATATTAGCATTATTTTAGAATGTTATGAACAAAAATGTACTGTGAAGTTTAAAGGGCTCCCTAAATGTACCTCTCTAAATCACAGTGCCTTGTATGAACCAGAGAAAGCACAGGAAGCACATTATTCTTGACTTCAACTTACTTAAAAACATTTCCAATTGTCAATTATGTTGGTTTCAAAAAAAGAAATTATTTTTTTAAATAAAGTGTCAACAGAAAACAAAAATGCTTCTTCTTTTTTTTTTTTTTTTTTAAAGAAGGACAAAGTCCACATGGTATCATCTGAGTATTTAGGCATTAAAAAATAGAATTCTAGAACTTCATCCTGAAACTTGGTACAGTGTTCTCAGCTGGACCAAACAAAAGCTGTAGGCACCTGAGGTATGCCTTAGGCAAAAATAAAATGTTTAAGCTTTTCCTCTCTATATTAAATTTCACATAAACACAAATGTACAACACACTTTTTCATAAGGTGAAACTAAGCTCCTACAGCAGGTTAATCCATTTTGCCTTAAGGAAAGCAATTAAAATTCAAGGAAAATTTCAAAACGTTGGTAGTTTGACTCACTCATGTCCTTCTGTAAAGACCCCTTCCACATGGATTTTCTTTCAGTCTTCTAATTTGGATATTCATAATGGCTTAGATCACTAACGAATTGATGTTGAAGACAACTATGGTTATGAAAGGAAATATTTCCTCACAAAAAATAATGATAATTTAAAAAATACCTACCAAAGAAAACATAATTTTTGTTCTATTTATAGATACATAGAAACAATTGAGTACCTGAAAAAAAACCTCTTTTAATATATAAAGCAATAATATCATAGAGTGGTCATTAATTACAATTTAATATTGATCAGCTTATAGAAAATAGTGCAAAAATTATTCTCATCTTACTAAAAAGGAAATTATACCATTTTTTATATGATGTTTACCATGCAGTTGCCAAATTACTTTAAAAAACCCCAAAACAAAACAACAAAACAAAACAAAAACACTCTCAAAATCTGTGTCATTTAACTTAGCTTCCTGATCAGATCACAGGGATTGTTTCCTGTGGTTCAGGTGAGGAAACCTGTTAACAGGCTTCAGTTAGGAAGAATATGAAATCTAAGCTCTGTAGCCCTTTTAATTGCATTTACAGTGTATGCTACTCAGTTAGAACCCTGAACAATAATTCTTTTTCTTTCAAACTAATGTTCAGTGCAGGATTGACCTAACTTGGATATAATATGTATTTCATGCTAGAATTTATTTAAAACAATACAGTTTTCTTAACACAATTGAGTTACTATAGCGATACCTCTGCACTGAGAAAATGAAGTGGGAGTGAGGAATTGTTAATTGAAAGTAATACCTTTTTTCTTTTTTTCTTTGTTTAAATGGTGAAAGCAACAGCTGGCCACAACAGCTGCCAGTGTTCTGATTTTTGGACAGATGTGTTTTCCATGAAATTTTAAGTTCACAAAGACCAGATGCTTCCCATGGTTGCTCAAACTAGTTTCTTTATGTTCTGTATTCTATGATTTGCTTGGAGAAGCTTTTCTTCTCTTGAATGTTTCACTGTTTATAAAGTTTTCAGGCAAGACAAGAGATGTTATGTTCAAAATTGGATTCATTTTGACATCACATTGCTATTTTTGATATATTTTATTTTCATTTTAAACACAAAGGTACAATTATCACACATGGCACTGTATATAATGTGCATACACTTTTATAGATGATTTAAAGATATAAAAAACAATGTTTCATGTAAATGCTTGTTAAAATGTAGAAAGTAATATACTTTAGAAAGGTCTGTATTCCCAGTTTCAGTCACGTTGAGGAAAATGTGAGTGTATCTATTTGCTCATATGAAGGTTGGAATATTTCCTAGAATTTTACTGGAAAACTGGAAAAGAAACAAACTACAGGATTGAGTTCTAAAATTTTCACAACCAAATCTTGATCTTACAAAATGCTGAGCATGCTGTCACTGATCCAACAAAATAAGTAGGCCTAGCAATTACAACTGTTTAGCCTCAAGGATGAGAAATGTCTCATTGGCTTTAGCTGGACAGTTCCAATGTTTAGCTCTGAATCCAAAAGCAGATGCTCTGCTGGAATGAGTTCAGAGCACTTAGCATATTGTTAGATAGACACTTAAATGAACCACAGATTGATTTTGTCCTCATGTTTAGGGCTGTGCAACTCATTACTTTTCAGCATAGGCTGAAGTGATGACAGACAATTAAAGAGAGGTAATTGCAATGAATTCTGCATATTTCATATGTGATGGGACATAAGGAGGAGCTGAGTTCCCAAAGTTCGTTGCCAGAGCCCTGGTATAGAGGTAGTTAAGACACAAAATGTCAGACCACACCCTTCTCAGTGAGAACAGCACATCTATACAGAATTATTTTGGCTGTGCTGAAAGAAGAATTAAGAACAATCTTTTGCCTACATAGCAAAGGAAATTAAGATTAAACAATTTAATCTTCATGATTTTATGTGTATGTTTTATTCAATTACTCATTCTGTCCAAGAAATTTACAGCATGTACATCCTCAGCTGTTAATAACATTTTATCTATCTGGTCAAGAAACAGAATAAGAATGTCAGAATAATTAAAATACCTCAGTTTTATAGGTTTAATGGTCACACCTGATGAAGTAAACCTGATTCATACTGTTTTCAAAGAAAAAAATATTTGCAGTACTGAAATAATGGTAACATTTTATTACTTAATCCTTGTATGGAAAATATATATAAACTCCCTAATTTGTCCTCAAACCATTTTTATTTCTACTACTTCCATACATTTTGTCAAATATTTAAGGTATTGTACTATATACATCTAACTTAGAATCACAGAATCATAGAATTGATTGGGTTGGAAAAGACCTCCAAGATCATCAAGTCCAACACTTGGTCCAACTCCAGTCCATTTACTAGATCATGGCACTCAGTGCCACGTCCAATCTCAGTTTAAAAACCTCCAGGGAAGGTGAATCTACCACTTCTCTGAGCAGGCCATTGCAATGCCTGATTACTCTCTTTGTAAAGAATTTTTTTCTGATATCCAACTTAAATTTCCCTTGGCAGAGCTTAAGTCCATACCCCCTTGTCCTATTGCTGACTGTCTGCCTTGTATCCCTGTGACTTATGTGTTGCATATTGATTTTTTTGAATTTCCTGTTATCTCCTGGAGGTGACTGCTTATGTGTTTTTGCCTTGCACTGTCTTCTTAGCTTGGAGGAATGGTGTGTCTTTAAAAAAAAAAAAAAAAGTTTTTGTTTTTTTTTTTTAATTAGAAATTAATTTAAATTCTGAAACTCTGTAATTTAAAATTTTTCAAAAAATATGTTCTGCTTCCAATTCTCTTGCTGCTTTGCATTGCTCTAACTCATGCACATAGTTATTTGATATATCAAAATTATTTTTTTCCTTCCTTTTTTAACAGTTTTGATCTCAAAGCATGTCCATGTGTTAAGTATGTGCTGACTGACAAGGAGTTTATGATCTTTGAATTTTCCTCAGTGGCCTTTGTCAAAAGCATGGTTGTGCATAATGAAGTCTCCTGGTTAAGCCTGACCATCATTATATCCAGTAGTTCTTGTGATACCTCTTTAGGTATTTCCTAGGAGATGGTTTTATTTTTTTTTCCCAACTGTCTATCTCAATACCTGCTCTTCTTTCATAATTAGTCTCAGGATCATTCCTTGATCTTCCTGTAGTACTCTAAAATAAGATTGTCTTAAGATGGATTGAGCATGTCTTCACACAGTCATCCAGATGATGTCATATGGTGGGTAATCCCCATATGCTGTAAGAACTAGGTAGAAAATATTTTAGTTTCTTTCACAAAAAGTCCCACATTTTATACAAATGCACAAAGACAAATATAATAAATATATAAACAAACAAATAAATAAATAACTTCTGCTTAATTAATGTAAGGGAAATATTTTAAAGAAAATCTTGTGTCAGGAACTCAGTGTTTCAATGTGTCTCAACAACATAACACTTCTTTTCCCCCAGTTCCTTTCCTGGTTAGATTGTACTGAATGAGACAGATTTAGTTTCTCTGGAGACACTCATTCATAGAAAAGAGTGTAATAATGAGATAGCCACATGACATGAAACAAGTTTAAACACAGGTAAGTTTTTTGTGGTTTTTTGTTTGTTTGTTTTAATTTCTAAGTTTGCTTTTTTTTTTTTTAAGACACCCTTTTATTATATAGGATGTATTTATTATGGTTTCATGTATTAAAGAATAGAAGTATATAGAAAATATTATTTAAACAAAATATAATTTTTATAGAAATCTTTCAGGGATCCATCCAATTTTAATAAACTGGAATTTGATTCTAAAATAGTTAGCTAAGGCAAGCTAATGACATCTTCTTATCTGACAGAACAGTATTAAATAGTGAGGGACTGAAAATTCTAGGAACTGTGAGCATGACCAGATACTCTTATCCAAATGATGGGAGTAAATGTAAATCCACAACCATTTACTAGAAATTCCTGCAGTTTTAACATGATTTCCTAAAATAAAAAGTAGCTCTATTGTGCAAATTGGCTGTTCTTTATGAATTGTTCTTTCTGTAAACAGAACCAGAATCAGAAAATGGAGACATTTGTACGTGCTTAGAGGAATGAAAGAGTTATGAAGGAGTTACAGTTAGTTGTAAGGGCAGTGGTAATTTAAGAAATGCTAAAGGGGCTGTAGACATTAAATTAACTTTACTCAACTTTATTTCCATGGTACAAATCAGGGGACTCTGCTATGAATATCTAATCCCTTGTACCATTCAAGTTTTTCTTTTCACTTTTCGTAGAACAGCAGAAGAATGTTCTTCCTTGCTTGCTTTTTCTTTTCTTTCTTTTTAGTGTATTAACTGAGAGGAGTCCATTAGAGAAGAATACTTCAATACATTTTTAAGATTTCTGACAGTTCTATGTATTTGACTTGCAATATGAAACTGTATGTCCTTACATCACACATTGTTGAATTTTAAAAGCACCAAAGAGTATTGAACCACTAGGTTAATGTTCCCACAGCTGTAGAACATCAGGTTACTATTTCAAAAAGCATTACCTACCATATGGTATGCTCAGTGAGCTGTGTGTACATAAATTGGTAACTACTGTTGGACTCAACTTACAAAAGTAATCAAAATTTGCTCATTCAATCCATTTCCTAGCAACTACAATGATTCGTTAGTAAATTGCCTGCCTATAAGCAATCCATAAGCACAGTTTCTTCTTAAAATTGTTTGCATTATCTGGATTACCTTCAAACTTAAATAGGCGTTTCATAAAATACCAAGAAATGGAGTCAGGTTTATTAGGTTAATCGTATGATAGCCCACTTTTATGGATGCATAGTCCAGAGGAACAAATGGATGACTCAATTTATGCCATTTCTTCATACAATGTTCTTTCATGAATTTCGAAACCTCTTACTCTGAGTAGAAAAGACAGGTAATAAAGCAGTCCCTAGCCACACTTTCAGCTGAAGATGACAGCCTTGTGAACTCACATTTTCCAGGACAGTGATCTCCAATAGGTTAATAACTCTGAAAGACTTCATTGTCTTAGGAAACATTGCCCCTAACTACTATGCTAATAAGTATTTCAGAGAATTTAACTCTTACTTTTCATCCTTCACCAAAAAAGCTCATACATCAAAAGCAGAATTTATCTGCTCTGTATGTTGTACATAGATTAAATTAAAACAATGCTCCATGCACATTTCTGTGGTATGCAGTTACTGTAGAAAATTGGAGGATTGAAAAGAATTTAAAGGAAAAAAATCAAATACATAAGGTATTTTGTGTAAGACAATCTAGCCAAACACATTGAAATTTCCCAAACTTTTATCACAATAACATATAAAATGTAGATTTTCCAGTCTACTTACTTCTTGAACCAGTGTTAATGCAGCACATAAAATTTGCTGTGTTGTCCAAAGCTTCTCACTTACTTTTTTTTTTTTTCTTTTTTAGAGTAAGAGAGTGAAAAGCTACTGTTTTGCTCTACGTTCTTGTAGGACCTATGAATACACATAGGTCTTCACAAAATGTATTCTTATATCTGTTATCTTTGGTCAAGCAGCCCTGTTTCAAAAGAGAAGATGGCTTAAGCCACAGACTCATTTCATTATAAATTTATTTGTGACTTGGCCAGACGATTAATGTAATGAGAAACAAAAAAATAGAATCTCTTCACTAATCCTTCTGGCTTTGGCATGTATGTGACCAGGCTGATCAGGAGTCACTTGCATAGGGAATAACAGCAAAATATTGTTCTGCAGGCCTTATCCAAACACAGTTTTGGGATGGAAACAGCGGCTGTGGGATGTAGACCTTTGTCCCTCCAATTCCTTCTGCTTTGTGGGGAGAATCAACACACCACATTGCTCCTTCTAGCAATGTGATAGAGGATGTGATTGAGCTGGAGACTCTCAGAGGGCATTAGGCAACTGATAAAGCTTGCCACATTATTCTTTCTTAGGTCCAGGAAAAAAGTGCTGCCACTGCAAGCATCCTGAAATCCTGAGCTACTGCATTGGTGTCACGAGTCAGCATCTTTATTTCCTGAACTCCAAAACAGGCAGACAAATATTACCTTTCTCTTTCCCTTAAGATCAACTTCCCTTCCCTTAGGATCTCCTTCCCTTAAGATCAACTAAGAAAAGTTCACCTTATGTGTGTGTGTGTTTTGTTGTAGTTGTTGTTATGTTGCTTGGTTGGTTTTAGCTTGTTTGTTTGCTTGTTTTGTTTTCCAATTAAATCACAGCCTTCCCAGAAATTCTTTCATTTACTTACACTGGTGATGTGCACATCTTCATGTAAATGAGGCACAAATACCAAGTTTGACATACTTGACAGTTTGTAGTTAAGCTTCTGAAAATATATTTCAGTTCCTGAATAAAAATGCCCTTTGAAATTCAGTGTTCCTTGTCCAATTTATCCAAATGTCTATGCTTACCTTAATGAATTTAACAGTCTGGGGTCTGTTCTATGATCATGAGGCCAAATGCCATGGGTAATATTGTATTCACACAGCAAAACTCTCCAAAACAGGTAGATTCTTTTGTGTTGCCTTCTGGGAAGGACTGTCCCCATCTCTTCTTCATGGCTCAGTATTATGATCAGGCATTGCCTGGGAGAGCATTTGTGATCCTGGGCCAAACATTGCCAAGAACTGTGCAGTCAAAACAACACTGGATTGTTTGCGCTATGTTAACAGTTTAATGTAAGTCATTGCTGCTTACATAGACTGCTACTTGTGTGCAAGTGTTCAAGTCTGTGTACTGGCCCTGATTAACTTGCTAGGGCACTTATAATCAACACAGACAGGTTTTGAGGGTTGTTTAATTGCTTTCTTGTTTGTATATTTTGCTTCTATCACCAGCAGAGCAACAAATTCTAGAAGATTACAATCTGTCCTTAAACTGAATATTTGCACACACAAAGGTTAAACGAGAGAAAGGACAACTCAGTGCATTGGATGCTTACATGTGAACTTAGAAGGCTTATAGTAATTCCCCAATCTATCAGATCTTCTGTGAGATCACTAAATCACTTGACCTCTCTGTTTCAGTTCCACATCTGTGAAGCTGTACTTTTCATTCCTCCCAGGAATCCTGTTAAAATTATAAGACTCTCTGACGGCAATTGCAACTCCATCACAGTGCACAGATAGAGAGTGATCCTACCTCTGATTGTTAGAACAAATTTAATCTATAACTGTCTTGATTATTCTGCAGTTCAACAGCTATTTCCATAGCAATCTGCTTTAATAACTTCCAAACTGCAGAAAATACACTGGAATTAGGTTAATTCTGTGGATGGGCACTGTACCTAATATGTAACTATTTGGATCCTCATGGAGAGTACAAAGATTGCGCGTTCCAAACAGAAACTTAATCTACAGATAAAAGCACCATTCCTACCAATGAATTAAGATTTCCCCCTCAAGATCAACTCCTAGGCAACCTAGAACTTTTGCAGGATCTGCTGTTCCAGCTGGATGCCTACAGGTCTATGGGGCCTGATGGGATTCATCCCAGAATCCTCAAAGAGCTGACTGATGTCATTAAGAAACTTCTTTCAATTTTTGAGTGGTCTTGGGAATTCACAGCAGTCTCAGCAGACTGGAAGATGGCAAAGGTCCCAATTTTCAAGAAGGGCAAGAAAGAAGACCACAGAAACTACAGTCCTGTCAATCTCCCTACAGTGCCTAGTGAAGTTGTGGAGACGATTAGTCTGGGAAGTATTGAAAAAGACCTGAAAGACAATGCAGTCATTGGTCACAGCCAGCACTCCTCCATGAGAGGAAAGTCCTGCCTGTCCAACTTGATTTTCTTTTATGACAAGGTAACCCACCCAGCTGATCAAGGAAAGCCAGTTGCTGTCATCTCTTTGGATTTCAGTAAAGCTTTTGATACTGTCTCTCACAGGATCCTTCTGGACAAAATGTCCAGCACAGCTGAATAAACACACCATGCAGTGGGTGAGCAATTGGCTCATGGGTTGAGCACAGAGGGTAATAGTGAATGGGGTGACATCATACTGGTGACCTGTCACTAGTGGGGTTCCACAGGGCTCCATCTGGGGCCCTGTACTCTTCAACATCTTCATAAATGACTTCGACATGGGACTGGAAAGGGTAGTAAGCAGGTTTACAGACAAGACATAATTGGGAGGAGTTGACTCCCTTGAAGGCAGGGAGGCCCTGCAAAGAGACCTCAATAAATGAGAGGACTGGGCAATCACCAACCATATGAAGTTCAACAGGGGGAAGTGCCGGATTCTGCACCTGGGATGGGGCAACCCTGGATGTTTGTACAGACTGGGGAATGAGATGCTGGAAAGCAGTGCCAGGGAAAGGGACCTGGGGGGCCTGGTGGACAGCCAATTGAATGTGAGCCAGCAGTGCCCTGGCAGCTAGGAGGGTGAACAGTGTCCTGGGGGGCATCAGGCACAGCATCGCCAGCTGGTTGAGGGAGGGGATTGTCTGCTCTGCTCTCCTCTGCACTAGGGCAGCCTCACCTTGAATACTGTGTGCGGGTTTGGTCATTGCAATATAAGAAAGATATTAAATTTTTAAAGAGTGTCCAAAGGAGGACAACAGAGATGGTGAAGGGCCATATGCGATTATAGTGAAATCAATACCGCATCCAGAAACTTTTGGCATTAATTGCCCTGTCACTTGAAAATATTATGCTTCTGGATGAAAAACAAGGTTATCCTTTTCTACACTTTTATGTCTCACAAAATCATTGTAAGAAAATGCTCTTTTTGATAATAAAGTTTGTTCATCTGCAAAGGATAAATTTTTCAGTTTCAGTTTTGTTTCCATTTAACTTGAGCAGGCTTTCTTTTTTTAAACACACTATCTTTTCCTTTGGATCACTGATATTTAAGAACTAGAGTAACTAGTGCAGATAAGTAAAGCATTGGAAAGAATTACTTTAATGACTACATACCATGAGAAAAAGCCAAGAAAAATCCCATTTGCTCTCATTGTAACTCTTTTAAAAATAAGACAGTAAGATATTCATAATATAGCATATTTATTGCCAATCAACTTTCTGCATGCAAGTGTCTTTTTAGCCTTTTGATACCAGAAACTACACTCAGAAAGCTGACCAATGAAAAAAGTGTAACAGAAGTAGATTTAAAAGCTTCTTTTGCCTTCATTTACACAAACACATACAAAATACAACATTTTCAGAGGTTTCACATGTTCCTATATTTTCCCCCTACTTCCTATGATTTTACAGAATCCAGTTTCATGTTCCCTTTCCAACCATTTGGATGTTTGTTATTTCTCGGAAAAGTTAAGTTTGACTTCTACAGAACCAATTTAGAAAAGAACAAGAAATATTATCCTAGTGATGCATATAATTTTGCCAATCCACATGAATAATCCTATATTCAACCTCAGGTTGAAAAATAGATAAATGAATTTCGAAATGAAATGGTGGAAGAGGTATATCCAATGGATTGTATCAATGCAGCATAAATGCAGACATTGCGAATTGTTAGCTTTTAGTTTTTGTGTGTAAATGTAAATACAGTTCCTGATATTTTCCTAACAGCTTCATCCTAGTATGGTGTGCTAGCTCTGTCCTTGAAAAGGTCAAAAAAATTTTCTTGATGAACATTATTTTCAGCCTTGACTTTTGAATCCATGATTAGGACTTCACCAGAAGGCTAGGTATGTTCTAAAAAGCTAAGTCACAAAAAGAGTCACTTTTACACTGATTATTTCCTACAAATAAATGCATCTTCTCTTTTATTAAAAATGTGCTGTTTGCTATTTAAAGCTATATTTATGATATCATATTTTTTTCTTTTAATTAACTTAATCTAGATTTTCAGAAAAACACAAGTTTGACAAGCCATAACAATAACAAAATTTCCTAAGTTAGTGCACCACCCACTAAGAATGTTGCTTTATATCTGATTCAGACAAGAATCAACATCTAACAATTATTTAGTAGGGAATAAGGTGGCAAAATGCAAAACAAAGCTTATTATTTTCAGTAGCTACAGAATTAAAAGTAATATTTTAGATCATTGTAATTTCCTTTTCACTTTATTGTTTGATTCCAAGGACTGGAGGATGTGGTTCACTTTTTGCTTATTTGTAATTTCTGTCATCAAGCTATGATTAGTCAACACAGTTCTCATCATCAGTCACCAATGACCTTGAAGTTTTGTTGCCTCACCCATAGACCCAGGCAGGTGTAGACTAGAATGTTTATTTTACCTTTAAAAACAGTTCAGAAGGTGATATTGGGCAATAATTGTGACTCTGACTGTCCTGTCCACTGACTTTCTAGTCTGCCATCCATCAGGCTGTGGCTGCTAGGTGGCTGAACTCAGGCTATGAGGAAGAAATACTTTTGTTTCTTTAATTCAACTCCAATAGTGCAGTCTTAGTGCCTTCATAAATGTTCTTTGAAAGTGTGTTTGGACTAAGGTTTGATTCAACAGCTTCTGACAGAAACAGGAATAGGAAATGACAGAGCTGATGTGTATTCATAGTATTCTAAAGCTTTTAAATCCTTTTCTACCTTTTCATCCTTTCTTTCCAGTGGCAGTAGGAAGGTAAGAGCTTCAAACAACCGTTTCTCTCCTCTGAACATAATAAAAATTTATATTCATGTCGAGTTGTATCAGTGTTTTTGCTATTGTGAATTTTGAGGTGAATTTTATCTTATTGTTCCCCCACGGATGGAAGGATATTTTTTAAAGGTAAAATTAAAAAAAATAAGTATTGGGTTTATATATACACTTTAAACATATATTCACTCAAAACTAATTTTCATATAGCTGTTTGGTACAGATCTTTACTTATTTTCTTAGATCCACATGTGCTCAGTCTATACAGGACAGTTTACTTGCAGAGTGGTTATGTTAAAATATATTCTATACTCCTTTTTGAAATAAATTTCCTCTCATAGCAATATTTAGCATTATTGCTTCGTAGAAAGATTAGGAGTAATGAGCACTGTACAGGAGATTAATTTATGTATCTTGAAACCTAAGAAAAATAGGATGAACTGCATCAGTGTAATATATCAAGTCATTTAAGGACAGACTAATATGACTCATTTGAAAGAGATGAAAGGGACCAAATAAGGGAGATGTGAAAATTCTGTAGGGTAGGGTAGAAACAGAGATGTGTACATTGTAAAATCATGAACAAATTTGATGTGGCCTACCACACACACTTCAGGAAATATGAATAAAAAATGGATGCAGAATGGAAAGAGACATCAAAGTGCTCAGAACAAAGGATACATTTATAGGAGACAACTAACTTTTTTGCTAAGCTTATCAATACTGAAAAGACTGGAAGGTATGACATATATGTATAATCTATATAAATATATGCAATATAAGCATATAAATGTTCCATATATAAATACACAAAACATACTTTAAAGCTGCAAAAAAAGTAAGGCCACAAAAAATAAAATATATATAACACTTTGTAAGAGAAGACAAGGAGCAAGATTATTCTCAAAATTATTAAAAGATGAATCAAATTTTGAAACAGTTGTCTTAGTATATTCACTAGTAGAACGAGAACGAGGGAGGAAACAACTGTTTTTTAAAATGAAGGGGGTTTTGTTTATGATATGACCATATAACATAGTTTCCTGGTATGACAGAATGCTAGGCACAATATCAGTAGTTGTCTGAGATGTTGACCTCCTAATGCTGCTAAGTAACATCATCTGGTATGATTATGAATTATGACCGCTTTGAATTTGAATGGGTCATTGCCAGATATAGCCTCAATATACAGTAATTGTGTTTTGTATGAATGTCATCCATTTAATATACATGACTTAGTGAAACTGTTGTAAGGAAGTAGCAATGAAGTCCATATTTTCACTCAGTCAAGAAATCACTCATTCTGGAGATAAAATTTAAGTGTCTTTATGAGACTATTTCTCCTCCATCCCAATTGAGATGGGAGACAACGATTATGTAATGGCTTAGTTACAATGTAAGGTAAAACAGGACAACTTTACAGTCTATGATTAAAATATATTTTAAAGGGATATACTATGTAAAATTATTATTTAAAATTATTTGTTGGAAGCCGATGGATGATTTAGGAATGAAATAAGATTAATTTTTGTATAAATATTTAGTTAGTGAAAAATATTTTTTATTTCTATGAGATACTGACTTGCATCACCTTTATCTTAGTATGAAATCCAAGAGAGGAAAAAAGGCATCTTACTTTCAGGTAGATGGGGGCTGTATCTATATAGCAGAATATGAAGGTCTTAATAGTAAAAGCCTCTGTATATGGTAATTTTACAGTATAATATTAATATAATATTTATATGCAAAATAGATTTCTTTTTAATCCTAGGCACCTGCCGTATACTTTCTTTACAGAGAAAACTTATCAAACTGCAATGGTAGGCCAATAAAATAAGGGGCCTTTTAATTGTTGTGGTCTTCTCCAAGGCAATTTGGCTCAAGCAAGGTCATATCCTCGGCTGAATGTAATACCACTCTCTGGCATTAGGAACTGAAAAAAAAAAAAAAAAAAAAAAAAAAAAAAAAAAAAAAAAAAAAAAAAAAAAAAAAAATCCAGTCCCTGAAGTTTCTTCCCAAGAGCAAATGTTATTTTTAATTGGTGAAAAATAGAGCATACTAATTCTATCAAATCCGTGAATGAATTACATATGTGACTTTGTTCACTTGATTAGGGTAATGCTTATGAAGACAGTTTTGGGCAAGGATGTAAATAATTGAACATCTAAGGAAATTTTGTCAGTGCAGCACTATTTACAGAGCAAAATCTGCAAGAACTACACTCTCCTGTCATAGAAAAGCTTCTTCTATCAATTGTTTTTAAACTCATAAACAGCTGAGGGGCTCAAAAAATACACCTTTTCTTTAAAAAAGAAAAAAAATTAGTATCCTTCTGTGTGACATGGCTAAAGATTTAGAAATGGGTTGTGCCACTATTTGCAATTAAGGTCAATTCTGTAGACTGTGTTTCAGTACTCCTTCGTAGGGAAAGAAGATTTCTTTCATTTAAATAGGAAAGAAACAATGGGTACAAGTTAAATTAAAAACAAACAAAAACAAAAACAAAACAAAATTAAAACATTACAAAGTAAAAAATTCCTAACAAAATTTTTAAAAAATGTATCCTATATGTCAGTGCTATTAAAACCCACTCAAACCAACAAAAAAATGAGAAGAGATTAACATAATTAATTAAAAATACTTCTGGAAGTATAATACAGGATCATACAACAAATCATAACATCAGTTTAATTCTTCCTTGAACTAATTCTAGGTGCTATTATCTAGGGTTTCTGAGCAACTCAGTTTCTAAGCTGCCTGCTTAAGTTAATGTGCAAATGGCTATTCATGCATTAGTACTTTTATATCAGCTTTTATTGAAGGTTGTTTTCAGAACTATTTTTACTATGTTTGCTGATTGATTAATATTTCACTTCTTAGCAGCAATTGAAAGAAAACTTGGGATGGTAAAACAAATAAAGCAGTAAACCTTCACCATGCTTGGATTGCTGCCCAAGACACATATGAGTCAAACCAAAGATCAACATATGAGGCAAACTTTATCAGCACAGATTTTAAGTGAATGTGTTGTGGAAAGAATAAATGATTGCCAAAATTTTTATTTAAAAGCACAAAATAACTGTAACAGTGCAATAATATTTTCAAAAAGTAACATCTATAACATCAATCCTAAAATCAGAAGAAATCATGCATTTAGGACAGTGCACAGGCTTGTTTTCCTTAACAAATCCAGAACTTTATATGAATATGCCTCAGAAGTACTACATGCTGCACTGGCTTAAGGCAATGCTTACACTGGGAACGATAGGTGGACCATATCAAACGCCAAGAGGCAAGTCTGCTTCCATTCGCAAGGCTTTGGCTGGTTCACTTCATTATAATATGCCATTATAATACATCATTTAAAATGCGGAGCAGGACACAGCTCTGATTTGAGTAGGGTAAAGAGGGAAAGTTATTGTGAGTATGGTACATTGTGTGATTAGTAGCATTCAGTCATTTTGGGCAGCAGGGAATCCTACTGTCTGCTTAGATATTTTGATCCCAGTAAATCACACCATAAAGTTCTTACAAAAAATTTTTCAATTGACAAAAGTATTAGCTAGATAGACAGAAAAAGGTACAGGTAGGCTATAAACATCACACACAGAGGCAAGATCACTTGAGCTGTATTGACATATATTGTGTCCATACATAATGTTTACAAGTATAAATTTATAAGCAAACATATAAAAGACCACAAATGAATACAAATGTATGATTTTGAATTGCTGTTTCTTTCATACTTGCATTAACAAAAGACTCTTCAGTGGAAGAAAATGCACCATTTACTGAAATGTTCCTTTAGTGAAAATGGTGAAATGTCCATGGAACTGGCTCAAATTCTCCATCAGAATACTGGCAATCATGCTTCAGCTTATTTAGCACACTGACACTCATACCAACTGTATTATTACTGATATTCTGGACCTTATTGGTGTCTGGGGTGCTGAAGCATATTGTTCTGTATGAGGATAAGTACATCAAATCCATAATTATTACACGAATTATTTGGGAACTATCCCTCAACTGAGAAAGACTTTAATATAATAAAATGGATAGAGATATTTTATTTTTCTGTCTCAGAGGAAGGAAAGAAGAAGTAATACTAAGAAAACATCTGTGGAATGGGTCTTCTGCTCTACGGAGGATCAACTTTTGTCACTAAGTGAATTAAACTGTATGGTTTGGATACAGTTTAAGTACTCACAGCTGAAACTGACATCCTGAAAATCCCTGTTATTCTGGCACTAAACCCTGGAGGAACTTAAACTCTTTTGAAGATGCAGATTTTTATCTGAAAATTCCTCAGGTTCCTAAACTTTATCATCTTTATGTGCCCAGAAATGCTGTGGTTTCATAGAGTTTAACAGACAGTGTAAGTTTCACATCAAAACCTGACCAGTATCCCAGCATGAACTGTTCCTTACCTTCTGAGCTCTGCTCCTGAAACCTTGCCACCATAAGGCAACCAGAAAGAAACATTAATCCAGGAACAAAGAAAGGGAAAGAGAGACAGGGAGTGTAGGGTGATTTTGCCTTATACGAATAGGAAAATGGTAACTTGGAATTCTAGTTGAATACCAGAACATTTCAGTGACATTTGTGTATAAGGAACCAGAGACTGATCTTGTATTTTCAAGCACCGCACTACAGACTACCACTTTTTCACTTAGTGAAAGACAAGGCTGAAGACACACTTTTACCCCCAGTATTTCATACTACCTAGCTCAGTTGAAGACTTTGGGCACCATTTCTACATGCTTAACTTGCTCTGATTCCGGTATAAAGCAACAGTGTAAGGTTCCAGGCACATCTCTGGGGACAGCACCACAGAATATTCTGAGTTGGAAGAGATCCACAAGGATCATCAAGTCCAGTCCTTAAGTGAATGAACCATAGGTGGATCAAACCCACAAAGCTTGTGTTATTAGAACCATGCTCTGATCAACTGAGCTAATCTGATAGCCATCAGGAAGTGGGAATTTTGGTACACCATGGAGAGACTGTTAAAGGGATTGAGACCTTTGGGATCCAGTTGAAAAGGAAAAGCAACATTTATGAATTAAGTGTGCTTATTTTACTAGGCAGAGTATGAGGCACAAATCAAATGCCCAAATTTATGCAAGTGATCTATGGCACATCTTGACATGTTATCCAAACTGCCCTGACTCTTTTTGTTGTCATTTTAGGACCCTTCAAATAAAAGAATTAGACAGAATAAACAAACTGTGCTCATTCCTTTGATGATTTATCATTAAAAGTGAAGTATATTTTAACTACATTATTATATATTTAGCTCATGACAGAGGCTGACTTCATAAAATCTTAATAGTGATATATACCATCTTGTTAATTTTTGTTGCTGTTTCTCCCCCTTCTACCCCAAAAGTAGGTAAAAAACCATTTTAAGATACTATATCCATAGTATCAAATAACAACTAAAGGAACAATTTTAGATGCCTTTAGACCTGTAATTAGTCACAAATAAATTAATAAATTTACATATGTATAATTTGATAAAATAAATTAAATTGGTATGGATTGCATGCTCTGCATATGTATACTACACAATCTGTAGCTCTTTGGATTCACATTTTGTCATCTTTTTCCATTTTTTACTTAAAGTTTGGTTGTCATGGCCATCCCTGTACATTATTCAAAGGACAGAAACTATGGATTTATACAGTACTATAACAAGTAATTTGATTTAAACTCCATTTCTTTCCTAATCATTCCTAACTTCCTGCTTTCCATTAGATTTGCCAAGGAACATCAAGTATTTCAGACAGCTATCTGCAATAGTCTATTTCCAATATCATCCTGATAAAACCAAATCAAATCCTAGTGTATCCAAGTCCTTCTATTACTTGCCCTGAAAGATTCTAATTTAATATCCAAAACACAAGCAGAGATATTTTTTACTTTTTATAACACTTTCCCCTAAAATGAAATTGAGTCCACAATTTCCTGACTCAAAAAGTGAGCTACACAGTTATATGTACAGTTAAAAGGTGTCAGTGCATTTTAATAGGAGAAAAAATGCAAATAATTTAACTCGTTGTGGAGTTGGTTAATTTTGACTAATCTATTTTTTTTTCAATATTTACTGGAATATTCTAGGCTCATCTTGGACAGCACTGCTTCAAACAGCTTGAAATTGAATCTTTGCAAAAATAACGGTGCTGCTGAAATGCTAAGGATTGAGAGTTGTTTGTATCATAAAGACTGGAATGATCCACATTTCAGGATGAAAAATAATGCCTCTGGGTCCTTGAGCTGAAATACGTATTTTCAATGGGCACAATTTAAATGAAGTGCAATATTTCTAGAGATGGAACAACTCTACAGGAAATGGAGTAGATTTATTATAAGGATTGGCATTATCAGGTGACATCTCTGGTGAGTATCTCCCCCAAAGAAAGTGTTCAGAACAATCAAATGAAAACATGCAATACAAAAGTTGAAGAAAGCCATTTCATTAAAAATATCTATCTAATACAGGCAAGGTGTAAAATCAATAGGTTAAAGAAAATAAAGAATTTCCCTAATAACAATTATTTGGAGCCTTCTAGCATCCTTACTGGAGTAAGGGTTTTTTATATTTTTTATATCTGTTAAATAAACTAAGTTGGAAAAAATAAATAAGCCTTTTAAATGGAAGCTCTGCCTGAGGGAAGGCTACACAAACAGATTCCAAACAAACATGGGAGAGGATCTCAGTTAATATGATCCAGTATGGTTTTACTGACTCAACAGATTCCAATTAACTGGTGTTGAAATTCTAGCAGAGGGAGTTTATTCTACAGAATATGGCCTCAGCTTTAAATTTTAGAAGTCAAACATGCTCTCTTGCTAGATATGTTTCAAACAAGGCTTGACTATGGATCTTTCCAGGGTGTTTTATTCTGTTTAGTACTAAGAATGTTAAATGACCCCAGTTCTAGAATAAGCAATAATTTGTGATTTCACGAATGCATAGTTTAAGAGGAATATAAATGACCATTATGAATATATAGTGAACCATTATGAAACCACACCAGCATGTGCCAAGGACTTATATCAACTGAAAAACAGGGATGAGCCACCTCCATCGCCCTCTATTTAAATGCCTGTGATGCCTGTGTTGCTGAAGACTGCAGTTGCGTAAGAGCAGATAGACTGAAGATACAAAATACAGTTCCCCAGGATCTTCTCCCTCTTCTACTGTAGTGCAACAGAACTGCATATGTTCTGCTGAAAGCCTGCCTCTCTTGGGCAAAAGAAAAGACATAATTTCTTTTGTTTACCTCCCCAGGGTCTTCATTAACACACATACTTGAAAGACATTATGCTATTAGCTGATTAGTAATGCAGCAATGGTTTCCAAAACGAACTTGAATTTCACATATGCCAGTTATGAGCTTTCATTATTCACTCCTTATGATCTTCTCTTTTTAGACAGTTGCTTGACAACAATCATGCTTTCCTTTTGAGAAATACTGATAATTTATTTTTAAGAACTTTCCTGTAAGAAGAGACTGTTCAGGGAATCAGCACAGCAGTGCATTATGGAAATAGGTATAATCCCACTGACTCCATAGCCTTTAGACAGGTTGTGCATATACTATTGCCTTTCTGGCAACAACTTGACTCAGCAGCCAGCATGACTAAATTCTCTAATGACTGAGCTAATCTTAATATTTCACTTGCTCCTGCCAAGGTAAAAGGAGTGACCAGTGCAAATTCAGACAGCATTGGCCAACACAAAGCTCGTTGCCAGCTGTGGTTTCAGCCCTGGAGGACATATGCAGCTTGAATAAATTAGAGCAGTGGTTTTTTAAACAGGCCTGAACAACTCAGACGCAGCAGAACACTTGCAAAGGAGAGCTTTCCTCATTCTCTGTGACTACATCTAAATCCTTAACCATAACCAAGAACTCAGCTGTTTATTTATAAATAATTTCTGTCTGACAGAGAAAACAATCAAGGAGTCTAACCAAGAAAACAGTTTCTCCTTCTGAAACACTTATGTTCAGAGGCAAGGAAAAAAGGAATATATTGAAAAATATATACTCAAACAAACAATATCACATCATCAAACCCCAGACTAAGGAACACCCAAGTGTTCTCTGATAAACCCCTTATTCTACAGCATGTTAAGTCATATCAGGTAGTTTTTTCTTCTCTTGGTTTAATGGAACAGTTCCTAGCTGATCCCTGTAGAGAAATTACTGCTTCCAAGGTACAGATCTGCATTCCTAGAGCAACATCCAATTACTGTGAGTAATTTTTGGTTATTCTATTTATTATCTTTCATCATTCTATGAGTTATTAACTGAATTTTTCAATTATTTGCAAAGTTGTCATTCAATGTGGTGGTTTAGTTTCATTCTATTAATTCTTTGTGAGAATAATGAGGTATTTATCTGTTCTTAAAACATACAGTAGTATAGAAAAAAAGCCTTTTGAGACAAGTGCAGACATATACCACATAGATGAAATTGCCCTTTAAATGATGGGCAGCTCTACTGAAATGACTGTAGTAGTTCATCATCCTCCTATTGCAGTCCAACAACCATCACTTTAGTAAATATTCAGTTGGAGGTTAAGGCAGTGCTGAATGTAAAACTATCCACGCTGAGGAGACAGATATCTAATCCCATATATTTTTCAAGTGAAAGTATGGTCCTAAATTTTGTTCGTGCTCTAGATTTATGTTTTGCAATACCTTTACTCCTGTTGGAAAAAATAACTCGATATGGGTTGTTGTAAAAAATGCTCTAAGATCTGTGGCTTTAGAAACCATATTTTCATTTTTTAATTAGACTTTTAAAATTAAATAATCAATACACATTAAATATTTAGCAATTTTGCATGTGGTGTACAAAACTGGTTTTATGAATAATGCTTCATTGGCCAGTCTGTGTGAGCAAGAAATATGATAGAATATGTTTCTTAGATACATTACTTAAGTGCATGAACTGTTCCTCCCATCTATCTCTTACCATTTCAGATTTGCCTTTTCACTGATCACTTAGCATCTGACCATTTGATCACAGGTTAGTAAGGTTTCTATGACAGAATTCAGAATTTTACAAAGTGATTGTGAGTTTGGATTTCTCAATTTTCAGGTGTCTCAAGTCCAGCAAGAGTTCTGGATTGACAGAGTGCATCTTCCAAGAAATGATCCTCCTTAAGAGTCCCTAAACTCCAGAAGCTCTCAAGAGAACCACTACTGTCAGAAATATTTGATAAATTGCATTTCTTTTCCATTTGTGAAACACAAACTTCAGAGAGAGAGAGAGAAAAGCCACTATTAATTAACTTAAACTATACCTAAGACTCATATAAACCCATTGTTATGAAACATGTCATCATCCAAAACAACTTTATAGAGATATTGCAATAATTTTAATCACAACCCTCTTTTTCCTCTCTTTAGCTTTAGTTTTTTGCAGAGTATCTTCTAAATGGTACTATCCAAATTCATAAATCTATATCTACATTTGCAGGTATTAGCAAGCCAGATGTCAGTACTTCATCAAAATTGTACTATATATGTTGTGGTCACACACAAAAAGTAACTTAATGCCTGTTCTCACTGCCTTCATGTTAATGTTTTTTGCACATAAAATTACTAATGTTGTCTGCCTCATAGCCATCCATGTATATTCATTGGGGATATCTGATAAAGCTGATAAATTCTATCAGAGTCAAGATGAAGATGGCAATAATTTGCTTTCTACAGGATTTATTCCCAAATTTGTCAAAAGCTAGGCAGTTTTCATTACTACTAGTTGCTGTCTATCTGCTCACATTTTTATTAAACCTGTGACTTGTGGAATTATTTTTCATGAGAAAGGTAATAAAAACATCAGGCAAAGTTATGAGTCTTTAAAGTTACTTTTCTGTATTTTCTTTATTATAAAAATCCAATTTTCCATAAAACTATTGACTCCTTGAATTGTTATGTGGAATGTAACTTGCAATAGAGCATTTCTCTAAGCTGGTACTGCATTACTTCATCACAGCCCCATTTTGTGCATAATGCCTAGGATGGAATGTTCTGACTCAGAAAAAGAATGTCTTTTGAGCCCCAAAGCTTCTGCTTCTTAGAGGAGGAGAATAAAATCATATAAAGAATGCTGGAAGGGCCTTCAAGATATTTTAGTCCTACCCCTTTCTCTCTCTCAACCAGTTATGTGTGGGGCTAACTTGAAAGATGTTTGTCTAATAGTACAATTTTCAATGTGTAATATAAACCTCTTCTGCTACAATTTAAGCTCTTCATTTGTTTTTCTATTGATCATGAACATAAGGGAGGGATTAATCCCTTCCTCTTTGAAGCAATTTTTATGTACTTGAATTCCATTAACATGATTATTTTCTTTCTTTGTTTGGAGACTCTAAAGAACCCAATTAATCTTTTCTAAAAATTCATGGTTTTCAAACCTTCTATCTAAATTTTGCAAACAGGATCATCAGAGACCTCACTCCCATTTTAAACCTTTCTATCTTCAATGACTAATAATACTTCTGGATGTGATCATTCATCTTATTAAGAATCCACCACTAAAGAATTTCATTTAGACTATTCTTATCATTAGAAGCCTTTTCAGGTGTCAGTTGTTTGGAGTTTTTTAAACTATGTCAATATCTTCATAAGAATAATCAAGCTTTTGGAAATTTTATCCTTTTTATTTGTCCTTAATTACACTAGTTACTAGTTTATTGAAGACTAATTCAAAAGTTGTATAAAAACTCTTTGACCTTCTCAGCATTATCTAGTCCCCATTACATCTTCCCTCAATTTTTCCTTCTGTTTGTCTTATCCTTTATATTTGTCATTCCTGTTTGAGACTGCACACAATGAAAAGCTTGTGATTCAGCTTTTCATTCGTAAATTGATCTCATATTAAACGTCTACCTTCTCCTTGTGTTTAAATGGTGGTTGACAAGTAGAAACTTTGACAAGGATTTTATGAAGATTTATTGAACTTAATTCAAGTCTGTTTTGAAAATCAAGTATTCTGAGTTGGACACTAAAAAATCTTTAGAAATTTTGTGTTCTTAACTGAAAACTGAAGATAGCAAACAGATTTCTAAAGGAAAGTTGAATATAGATTCATCCCAAATAACGAATCTCTTTCGATGAGTATTCTAGATTTGTTTGTTTGTTGTTTTTTTTTTAATCTAAAGAAAATAAGAGCAATTGAGACAATGAATAGAAAAATCACTTCATATCTTAATTTTGAGATAGGTGATTATAATTTATTTCATATTTTGTGTGATATGTTTTAATTAATTTCACAGTGAAAAGAAAACAAAAATCTGTATATTAAATATGTTGTCTGAAGCTCAAGAATGCCTTGATAATCATCAGAAGCAGATATTATAATTTAAGTAGTTAATTTTGAGGGCACTTTAAAATTAAAAAGCCAGAGAAACACATGTTATAGTATTCAGTATGCTATGTACATCCATTTTATTTTAGTTTCAAATTAGAAATTTTCATTAGGATTTCATTTTCTCATTCTATATCAAGTATTGTAGTCAATTAATTGTATGATAAAGCTGATATCACCTTCCAGTTTCTAATCTTAACAGCAACGAAGTAATCAAGAGTGGTATTGAAGTCTCCATTAACAGGGGAATAGGTCTTTAAAACAAACAAGAGTACTATCACAGTTCTAAAATAATGATAATGTTCCATCAGGAACAGTGTGCACAGTGCTGATAGCTATCCCACAGGAAGGAAGTGACCTCAGAGAAGGCAAGGCATAATGAAACACAATACTATATCCCAGAACTCTGATTTGACTTTCCTAGAGTTGGAACTGAGTTTTCAGAAAGCAGAATTACTATTCAAAATTATATAAATGAAAAAAATATATATGAGTGGCTTTTACATTTTTGCTTATTCATTCATTCAAGTAAAAACAGAAGTACTTGTCATATTAGTAAAGTGTGAGATGGGAGTGAGGTCCCTGATGATCCTATTAGCAAAATTCAGAATTTGTCACATGAGCCAGGAAAAAAAAGAAGCTAGAGATCTGTCTAAAAAGATGACTAACAAATGTAAAGAGCAAGCTGCAGCTTAGTAGGGATAATTAACCTAAAGTATATATGCTAATGCAAAATATTTTTTGTTCACAAAGAAAGTTTAATGCATGATGTGGGTAAACTCTTCTTGTGAGGTTTCACTTCAGTGTTGTCAGCCACAGGCACTCAAGTTATTTTATAACCACACCTTATGCCCACCCCACCCAAACTATGAAATTTGTAAGAGAGCACATGTCAGGGTTAGTGAGTTTGATTTGTTTTGTATCTCATTGGGAATGCTTATCTTCCAATTAATATTCAGTCTGGAAGGCTAGAAACTTTTTTGATTATAAATGAAGGCTGAGGTTTCTTAGGTAATAATGTGGGTTTGGTAGCTCAAATTTTTAGCAACAAAACAAATGAAGAAGATAAATCAAACAAATAAGACTCCGCCCATTAAGTGATTCATAAGGAAAAAAAAAAAAAAAACTTACATAAAAAACTCGCCAACAACTAGTTTTCCATACAGGCAGCCAACAGTGAAAACATATGGTTCTTGCAGATTTCACTAAATACATGCAACAAAGATGGTGCTTGCCCTTTTCCCTAAAAGCACAGGCATGGCACAATAAGAAGCTATACAGTTTGATAATCCACACAAAAAATACATATTTGTGTAAGGATTTTGGTACCAGTTTTTCTTACTTGAAATTGATATTGAGTTTCCTATGAACTTCTGACAATTCAGAGGGATTCCACTGCACGTTCCAATACAGAATAGAAAAGGAAAGAGCAATGAGTAGTATTTAGGACAACTCCACTCTGCCTGTTGACTTTTGAGAATCCCGTTCTGAAGTTCTGTTGCAAATTATCTACACGTTTGCTACCCAGCCACGAATTTGTGACCAAAACAGTGTTAATGTCACAGGGATGTTTCCATTACTGCTGAGCAGAGCTCACACAGCATCAAGGCCTTTTCTGCTACTCACACCACCTCACCAGCAAGGAGACTGAGGGTAAATAAGGAGCTGAGAGAGGAGACATGTGGGACAGCTAAATCCAGCAGACCTAAAGGGTATTTCATATCATATAATATTGTGCTTAACAATAAGAGCTTGGGAAAATATGGAGGGGACAGAGGGTCTATGGTGTGTTTGCTTTCTCAAGTGTCAGTTATGTGAGATGGAACCCTGCTTTGACAGAGATGGCTGAACACTTGCCTGACTGTGGAAAGCAGTAAATGAAATCCTTTAGTTTGCTTTTGCACACAGCTTTTGCTTTCCCTGTGAAGCTGCATTTATCTCAAACCACTTTTGACACTTTCATCCCTCCAATCCACTCTCGCATCACACTTTTGGGGAGTAAATGAGCAGCTGTGTGATGCTTGACTGCCTGCTGGAGGTTAATCCCTACAAGAACAGAGGCATTCAGCTTCCTGTGCACAACTACTCCATCGCATCTTAGAGAATGTAGGATATCTGAGAAGTCCAGAGGGGGATATGACCCATAGCACACCATATGTGATCTGCCTTGTAGCAGAAGAACCGGATAATAGCCAGGCTTACAGTACCTAAAATGTCACTAAATGTCTATATATAAGCACTTGAATCACTTCCCGTGAATTTTAACCTCTGTACATTTTAAGTAAACAAATATTTTTAGCAGGATAAAAGTCTTAGAATATAATGTCAAGGTACCTGAAAAACATTCCCGTTGCCTACACTATCCACATTGCACCTACATAAATACCAAAATCATAAGCAGTAATGTTAGTTTTGTTGTCTTTTAGTACACCCACTTGCTATTAGCAGTCTCTGCTTCTAAAGAAAGGGTAATATATAAGCAGAAAAAATCATTTAAATGGAAGATTATATAAAGTTTATTTGACTTTTGTTCCATATCCACTGAGATGCTAATAAGCTTAGGCTAGCCAATGCCCAGAATGATCTGATCTAATTGCCATGGGACAATGTAACATTCAGAGATCCCTTCCAGCCTTGAGTTATGCGATTCTAATATTAAAGGTTCATTCAGAACAACATTGAATTCTGTTGTCTTGGTGGCTGTTAAGCATATGATCAACATAAAACTAAATTGAGGATTAAGTTAATTGGCCACCAAAACATAAGTATGTGCCCATGTACAGGTACATCCAGGTCATAATATACCTGTATTTTCAAAAGTTTTTCTCGCTTGCTCATATAATTTTACATACTAAATTAATTTTATGACTTCTGTAACCTGCTGTCCTGATCTCTGTCTAAACAAGTCATTTCGAAGCCTCTGAACTTTTAACACCACTGCAGCAGAAACAACATAACATAGAAACACTTGTCTTGCCTAAAGAAGGAGTAGAAGGAGAAGAGGTCCCAGTGCCTAACTCATGTGTTATGAGAGCCACTAGAGGTCTGCAGGTTGAAGGGTACTCTAGCTCCAGAGCAGACACAGCTGTCCCTTCTGTTAGCCTGCACAGCCCCACTCTTCCCTAAACAGGGAGCAAACAACTGTTGAGGTGGAATTGAATCAACCTGCTTTTGTTTCAGTCCTCACCCATTTTTAGATTAAAGTTGTGAAGGAAAAGAGTCCTTTGAGTGAGTTGTGGTATGCATTAGTTTTAATTTACTTTACCTGTAGAGGCATATATGTTAACAACTAATAGATAGCTTGATGATTCACCTTTACTGCTGAGGGCAAAAAGAATTTTCATTCAACTGAAATGCAAACAGCTGGCTCCATAAATCTTTTTCTGATCTAAAATGTCCGTGTTCTTAGAGAAATTCTGACATTGTAAGAAATTATCATTCCTGAGTTCAAAAAAAGCCTTAGAAATGTAGAATAACCTATCAAACTGATGCATTAAAGATGAGTGAGGGCAAAACCCTACCTTTTATGTTCATTCTTGCCATTATTGTAATGAGAAGTATTCTGCAAGAACAATGAGCAGAAGCAGTTAACAGAACTTGCAAATTTTATTTCTGATGAAAGGCCAAACTTACCACTTCTTTATGGTTAGTCTAGAAGAAAGGTGATTCAAGATAGAAGCAGACTGATCAACTGAATGCTCCAGAAATACTGACAGCTGATCTGAACTATTTTCCAGTAAAGCGATTCTTTAACACACTGAAGATTACACAAGATGAGTAGTCAACATTTTCTGTTCCTAAATTATAAGGATACCGGCAGAAGACTGGAGATGGCTGCTATTTGGTGGGAGTTTGTTTGGGGTTTTTTGGTTTTGGTTTTATTTTTTATTGGGAGGGAAGCTGTGTGTGGTCTTTTGTTTGTTTGGGGCTCTTTTTTGTTGTTGTTCTTCAAAATGCTTGATGCTCTTTTAATTTTTCTTCACCATTATTCCAGGAGTGAACATTTGGATGTGCAGACATTAGCATGTTTATACCCATATTCTAATCTGATTGTTCATAGCTTTTAAATATTATCCAAGGTTATGCACACTTGTGCATAAGCCTGATATACTTTGTAACATAATGCACTATAACAAAACAGAGAAGCTAATGGGGAGTAATATTACCCTTGTGTCACTCTTGATGACTATTTAAAAAAAAAAACTAGATACAGTGGAGACTGAGAGAAGCTAAGTCTTTACAAAATTACAAATTTATGCTGAAGTTTGTAGTTAAACCTGTATTATGTTGACACATTCTCTTCACTAATATATTTTTTTTTTACTAATTTCAGTTGCAAAGTTGTCATGGGTTTGGCCAGGTGGGCTAAATTTAAGTTTTAAAGTTCAAACTAAGCCTGAAAATTGTCAGGTGACTTGAGCTGGGCTGAGCTAGCTGACAGCTGACTTCTTTTAGCCAATAATATTGTATTCCATAC
>JAWWEV010000043.1:40991394-41040604 GCA_035583235.1 Hafferia zeledoni
CTCTTTTCTGTATAAATACATGTAGTTAGTTTTAAGCATAAACCTGGGTTTTAGAGTTTTTTTTTCCCTCTCCCTCTTCTTTCTCCTTTAGCTAGTTGTGGGGGGAAGAACCCTTTTCACTCTGTCTCGGACAGTTGGCGTTTTACCAGCTCAACCCAAGACAAAAGTTGATGTTTTGTTTCATTCTGAATAAAAAATCTTGTTTATTATTTGTTGTTTATTAACTGCCATATAAATTAGAGAAAGTACGACTGTCTTGGTCTTTTGGGATTACCACAAAAATAAAAGGTAATTATGCAAAATCCTTTGGTCTACTCTGTCTCTTATCAAACAAACCCTGTGTATGTCACATACAGAGTACATTTAGCTGTCTAGGATTAAAAGAAATATTCCTCCAAGTTAAACTTGAACAGTGAATTTCTCCCTTCAAATGTATAATACTCCGAAGTTTAGTTATACTAGGATAACTTTATTGTATTAAAAACATGAAACTGCATAATTGATTAAATGTTTTTGTCATGCAATAAAGTTCATTTTTATTTTTTGCAAATTAATATGAAGTCTGGTTTAGCTAATATAAAGTTTTGGATTCCACCAAAGAATTCCACCAAACTGAAATCATATGTAGAGCGACAAAGAGTGCAAGAGAAATAAATCACTGCATAACATAAATTTCAGGAGCTTCTTATGGCAAAGAGATACTTAAAAGGAAAAATACAGCACTTTAGGCCCAATTAACTGCAAGTCATATTCCATATTTTCTCAAGGCCAGATATCAAATGACAGTGGTAAACTAGTTTTGTCTTTATTTCTAGTCTCAACATAATAAAACAGCCTCAAGTATCTTCTGAATTCAGCAAACGTTCAATCACTGTCCATGTCTTTCTATGCCAGTGATATTTCTGGCATATTCTTTATTATAACCACATCTCTCAGAATGGATATGACAGAACATATCATACACTGCAAATTCACAACAGCTAAAATGATTATACACCCTTTTTGGGTCAGAGATCTGAAGAGGCCACTTTCATTCTCCCTTCTGTATATTGCTTAAGCATCACAAAGAGACAGTAAACAACAGTTACATCATTTTTTTACCAAATCAGCTTAGATATGAACAAGGGAGGATGGGAATTTCATGTTCTGTTACAAAGAAAAATAGGATTACTTTGGTTTATTCTGTTTTATCTATAGATGTACAGATTCCCAGGTTCTTTGAAGAAAGTTGTACTTACCTTAAAATTATGAGGTAAAAAGGATATTTGGACTTCTACTGAGGTGTGCATGCATATGCATATGTGTGTATGAAGCTGCAGGCAGATATCTTGTTATCAAGTTATTTAATGTATTTAAGAAGAGAATTTCAGAGATGTTCTGTATGGCAATACTGTGAAGTTCTGAAGACTGGACTTTTTAGCACATATATATAAAAAACATTTATTCTTCCTTTTAAACAAATCTTGGAAGTGTTTTATAAAGTTATCTGTTATAAGCACTGCCAGAGTAACTGAGAATAATAGTATGAAACTAAGAAAAAAAAAGTAAATTTAGGCTGAGCATCAGAACAAATGAATGGTGAGAAAATAACTAGAAGGCTCAGTCAGAGAGGATAAAGCACTTTCATTTGAGTGATTTAGAACTTGGAAATTTATTTCAGTGAAAAATCAGTACTTGGTAAAGAATGACCCAGATGAGCATTGGTTGCTTATAGTCTTTTCTAAGATGACTGTGTGATTCGCATCATCAATTATCATTCTATCTATTTACTTCTTACTGCTTCTTTATGATAATATAGTTGACATCATATAATATTACAGATTCATCTCTGCAGCATTTTTATAGAAGTGCTCAGGCAGACAGTTTTTAATAGGGCCATAATCCTTGTTGAAGAAAAACTGTGATCATTGCTCAAAGCATAAAAGGAATCTGTGAATTATTTATACAGGTTTTGATAAAATCTTGGTATTTATTGAGATTGTGCATCAGAGAATATTTATACTAAACTATATCACTGTAATAATTAAGAATATGGTTACACTTAAAGTTCCATTAATCATTTATCTACTATTCATTTTAAATTGGTGATATTACATATGGATGGTTTTATTAAAATAATCTGTAACAAAACTTAACATCCTACTTATCTACATGTAAATCAGGCGAGCATTCAGAATTTTTTTTATTATTCGAACATTTCAAATTCACAGTGAGGATCCAATACTTTGAGATTGCTCAGAGCTTCTAAGATTCTGTTTTGGTTAGGTTTTGGAGGATAACGAATGTACATGTGAATACTTTAACTGCAGATTTTATAAATAGTCTTTTATTTGTCAAAAACTGGTACATAGAACAAAAGATGAACTGAAAGTTCATGGTGAGACAAATTCTTTTCCAGAGTAGTTGGGATGTTACTACAGAAAGCTGGTGTTCAACAGACAGGACTCTGACAAAGTTTTCTGCATGGCAGTTTCATTTCTTATCTCAGGAATTCCATTTCCCCACAACCATTTGAAAGTCTTAAATAAGACCTCCATCTTTTTCTCTCTCCAGTACTTGACTCTCCAGCCATTGAAAGCTGCCAGGTAAACCCCTGCAACTAAGAAATGTGCCATGGTATCATACAGTTACCTTTCTAAAATAAAACCAATTCAGACAAACAAATCAAAAATGAAAAGTTTCAAACAGAAGATAGAAAGCATGTGAGCTGGCTTGTAGATGTGTTGTAATGTTCAAATATTGTTTCTTTCTTCCAAGAAATTATGTCAGATGATAATCACAGGCATAATTATCACAGCTATTTTTCTCATATTATTTTTCAGCATTTTCCCCTTGTATAGTCAGTCTGCATTCCATTCCTTTCTCAGAGGTATTATCCAACAGCAGAGAAGAATATCTTCAGAATCTGAAAAGTTAAAACAAATTTTTAGGTCTGCCTTGGTATATCTAGAACTTGGGAAGAAAGAAACTGACAGGAAAAAAAAGTGATTTTCTAAAGCTCTTCTCTTCATAGGGCAAGAACAAGGATGAAAAAAAGTCACAGAATAACAGAATTTTCTGAGTTGGAAGGGAACAACAGGGATCATCAAGTCCAGCTCTTAGGTGAATGGCCCATACAGGAATCAAATCCACAACTATAGCATTATTAGCACCTGCTTTAACCAAGTGAGTTAATTTCAGAGTCTTAACTGTGACTTTGAAAGCTTTTTAACTCAGTGACAATCAGGAATACCAAATGTTCTCTCAATCAAAATAAATTTGATAAGTAATTTCTTCACACACCAGTAACAGATGCTTAAATGTATGTTGGGAGTGAAATAAATTAAATTCTCATTTGCATACTTCTGTGGAATTTAAAGTTCAGAATCCATAGATTTTTTCTCAAGGTTTCTTGGTGCTCTCTGATATGTTTTTCCACATTCTTTCACACTATGACTTGATAACAGTGCTTAACACTGATGAAGAAATAGTTGCTTTAAGGCTAAGCCTTGTTCACCTTACTTGTAAAACCCTTGACTCATCTTTCTTAGAATATCTCATGAATTAGAGAATTACTAATGCAAAGCCATGGTTTAGTTACAGTTTTTCATCTCTGGCAGATCTCTTTCATATGACTTTAATTTCACAGATACTATTCTCCAATTATTTTAGCTTTACTGATTAATCCTTATGATATGGATATTGATACATATACAACAATTTTCCAGGATCAGACTACAGCTGGATTTAGCAAAGCATGCAAATACTTGAAAGATACATAACTGTATGCATCTCTAAATTCTGTGAAATAATAGCAGCATTAAATGCTGCTTGGACTGATGACATAGTATTAGATTTTTTTTCACTAAACTGTTCATTAGCACAGTGCTTTCATGAGATATTAATAGGAGAGATCTGAACAGATGAAAATAGAGTAGTAATGAAATGTAATAGATCTTGAACTATCTCTTCATTAATTTTATTTCAATAGTGCAAAATTTGAGTAAGCAATGTTAAAAAGTTAAAATCCTTCTAATCTCATTCGTCTTTTGATGAATGGAAATTAAAAGGAAGGGTTTGTCCCTTTGAACTATTCATCAGATAACGAATGCAATACTGAACAGGAAGCAAAGAATTAGAATCAATGGGGTGTAGCCATCTCTATCCATTTAGTAATGCAGTTCCTAAGTATTCTTATTTAGCAGAAAGCATATATTAGCTACATTTTCAATGCTTTAGAGCATCAACTAGTTTCCTATACTTCAATGGAACATATTTTTCATGTTGGCAACCTATTTCCTTATTGAGTCTTTTACATTGAAGGCTGAGAACAACAAGACCAGAATAGATGACATATTTCAGACTTACCACAATTTTTTATAGGCTTATTCCAGAAGAAAAATGTCTGACTGCCATGTGAATGCCTTCACTGTGAGATTCTCTAAAAAGCCCTCAAACTGATTAGGCAAAGAATAATGGCATTTCTCTCAGAACACTTATGCCTCATTCCAAGGTGGATAAGGCATTCACAAAGCCAGGGAGACCAGTGGGAAACAAAGAAAAACCCAGCAGGGATCACTTCAGGTAACTTTGCATAAGCCTTCATATTTGCCCTTCAGACTGCATTGGTTGCTCTGTACTTTCCAGAAACTAATTGAGGTGTTCTGAAAGCTGCAAATTGTGAGATCAGTTGTCCTTTTAGGGCATGAACTTAGACTCTAGACTTTTTTTGACATGTTGTTGTTGATTTTTAGAGATAAGTACATTATGAATCTCTGATTATGCAGTACGTGGCCTACCAACAAACTGTCAGGATGCATTAGCTCTTAAGCCAGCCACTGCTTTGAGATGAAATTCCCTCTTTTACTCTATGACTATTTTTTTGTAGAAAATACATAAATTTAGCTACGTCACACATATAGGAAAAAAAAAAGATCTGAGTGGGACAAGACTAAAGACTTGAAAGGATTCAACCCCTTCTACCTTCTTTCAGTCCCTCCCTCTGCAGCCGCTGCATCTTCGTCCCTTTTGCAGGTAATCTTTTAATTACTTCTGACATTTGTTGCAATTCCTTTTTGAAGACTCTTCTCACATTAGGGAATTATTCCTTGCTATGTGTCTTAAGTTTTTGTCTGCACTGCACAAATTTTTCCTAGCTGAGCATACTCACTTGTTCTCAGAGTATTTTTCCCTGTCTCCAGGAGACTGTATTGCCCACCCACAGCAGGAACACACAACCTGGCAGCCCTCCTTCCTGCCTCCCAGCCGCACCTTCTTAAACAAAGCATACAGGAAACTACACATACACAATGGACTAAGAACACACAGATTTAAAATTTCTGCCATCTTCCACTCAGTTCACACCCTCCTTTTACCTTAATTGCTGGATCTGGGTTTGTGCCAGTCTGGGGTGGATTTTAAAGAACATGAAACAAATAACATGAAATTGGAAGATTCTTTGTTTACTTTTTCCTATACACTCTGAGGATTTAGGCAACAGATTTAAAAAATGTGGCATATTATGATGAGACTTGTTGGATTACTAGAGTAAAATTATTAGTTTATAAAGTTGCAACCACTGTAGTCTGTCTTTTGTTGTTTCCAAGTCTACACCAAAGAAAGTAGAACAATATTTACACCTTTAAAAAAAAAAAAAACCAAAAAAACCCCCAACAACTTCAAAGGATATATTTTTGTCTGTTGAATCGTATCATTTCATTCGAACTCAAAAGTAAATAAAATTATACTCAAGATTGCATTCCAAAATTTTTGAAGACAGTCTGTGAGGCTGATTGTTTCACTTCAGACTTTGCTTTGAAAGTTTTTAAGATCCTATTTCAAAAGTTCTGATTATTTCAATAAAAAATGGGCACTTTCCCAAATGTAAGAGATACCTGCTTGCTTCTGATTAGGATAGATTTTTGGCAACTGCTAACACTTTTTACATACAGGTGAGATCATGTCTTTTATTGTTCAGTTGACATTTTAAGGTCAATCAAGTTGTCCCTCAGAAAAAAAAAAAAAAAGAAAAAAAAAAAGGTGATTGCCTACAGGAAGTCTAATGGAATACCTGATTATAACCATTTGGAACATTTCGTGGAAGAAAACTTTGGTGAAACACAGGATTATATCAAAGCTGAAAAAATTTACAGCCATACATCTGTTCCACCCACATTCTTAATAAGAAAACTTGAGGTTTGAAATACATCCAGAAAGCAAAAAAGTGATGTTTGCTCTTAGTATCTCTGCATAAAACAATTTCCCATCCACAACAGGTTTATATTAACAAGAAAAATAAACAAGCAAACAACTTTTTTTTTTTTTTTTAAATCACTATAATGTGACATTGAAAAAAGAAAAACTTTGAAAGCTGTTCACAAATTAAATTACATTTAGAACATTTCTGTATGGATTGGCTAATCTTCCTATGCTGCAGGTCAGTAACTGAAAGGAACAGAAGAAATCAGTTACAGTGTTAAATGTTTTTATTATATCAATATTTAGCTTTCAATCCTTTCTAAACCTATTTTTATGTTTACATAAGAAGAAAACATTTTACCTGTTTTAGTTTAGACCTTTAATAAACATTTAGTTAATATCTGAAAATAAACAGATACATTTGTGTGGTATAAGATGGAAAGGTCTATTTCTCATTTTCAGTTTAGTTTAAGTCACATTAGCAGGTAATTTTTAATAATGCTGGAAGAAGGAGCTTATTTCAAGACTAATGCCCTCCTGAAAAGCTATGTTTTTATGGACTGAGCAGCTGAACAGTGTGGAATCATTTTACTGGTCTAACTTTCTTGGAAATATTGAAGATTCAGGAGATTAAGTATTGTTTCTGCTACATTCCATTCCTCTCATTGTGGACAAGTAATTCCATTCCTTTTTGCAGTTTGCCCCATCTAAAGCATCTAAAAGTGTATTCGACTTTCCCATCTCGTCTAGTTGTCTTGGAAACTATCTCAGGAAGAAACTGGCTCTGAGTTTTTGTATCTATTTTGCTTTTCAGAACTCTCTAGTTTAGATATCAAGTGAATTACTGAGCACTACTAAAATATTAAAATAAAATCCCTACTGGCAGGCAAAAACTGAGAGTCTTTTGCAAGTTGGTGATGGAAAGAGCTGCCAATCCAAAGGAAGAAATAAAGAATCAAAAGAAAACTTGGATGCATTAAGAGTGACTGCAGTGTTTTGTCAATGAGTATGAGTTTGTATGTCTGATTTTGCTATTGTAAGGGAGATTTAATTAGTTGTTCTAATTAGCTAAAATAATCAAAATTCTCATATACACAACCAGGGGAGCTTCACAATCAAATTTTCATTAAAAAGTACACTTTTGAAATGTTTGGTCACAGCCTGGTATTTTTGTTTAGCATATGTTTTTTCCAATTAAAAAAGCACAAATATTTGATTTTTTAAACAAAGTTAGTAATATATAATCAAAATCCAGATCATCTACTACACTGTTTATGTCCACGTTCTGTGTTTATGATTGCCACATGGAATAGCATAAATTGTAAAATGATCCATAATTTGACATTTTGCTATCTGTTCTGGTGGCTTCCTCTCTCCATTGTCAACACCAAATCCCTCAAGTTTACTAGCACAGAGGAGGTAATTGCACACATTATGTGTCTGTCATTTAATTATGCTAAATGCTACAGTGAAAAGTAAATTGTGAGTAACATCACCAAAATAAATGTTTCTTCAGAATACACTGCAAGTTAAAAACCAATTGTTTATTCCCTTTTTTGGTGTCAGACTAGTGAAGACAAAAAAGAAAATAAGGGTTGGCAATGGAGCTGAATGGCACCAGTAAATGTGTTTGCAGTTCCTGCTCAGCCCAGACATTTTGGTAGAAGTGCCTCAATTGTATTATGGCTCCACTATGGAGAGACAAGGGAACTAATATGTCTTGAACTCTGTCAGTGTTCCTGTCAGTAACGGTCTTCAAACTCTTAGCACAGTGACATGGCACTTACTTTAAGTGGTCACAGCTTCTGCCTTTTTTCTAAAGTCCAACATTGAACCAATTTTAGGTATTTTAAATTCCAGTGTGAATTTGGGACCCACTGTGTTCACTGTGCCATCTCAGTTAAACACTCCAGCTTTTCATTCTGTAATTAAATCTGACAGCTAACAACCTAGTAAAGTTACCAGTGAATATACATGGAGTCTGAAAGATTACTGCAATTTTTAATTTATGAATCAGGAAGCTCAGTATGTTTTCATAAAAATTATCATCTTTCACACATGTCCATGAAAATGAATGCAATTACTAGCACATGAACTGTTCTATGTCTGTCTGTCTCTTCTTTTATATGAAAGACAGTATTACCAATTGCAAAATTGCCCAGATTCATGGGGAATATTTAAGCAAGTATGCTCTAAGCACATTTGCATTTCACCTTCTCAGATGAGGAAGAATGCTTTCCTGGAATTTATGAATATTCCTTTTTAAAGGGCACCCGATCAAACCCCTGAAGAATATCCTTCCTGAAAACTGGGGTATGGGTAACCCAGTTCATGGCACAGAAGAGCAGAAAATGGAAGACCTATGAGAGCAGGTCCTTCAGAGAACTGGGGATGGAACAAGAAACAAATAATAGACCAAAACCAGCAGTCTTATATTGTGAGAGAAAACATCCAGACACATAGAAACAGTGTGCCAGTATAGTGTGCTGGATAGACTGGAGAGATGGGCTGATTCCAATGGGATGAAGTTCAATAAGGCCAAGTGCTGTGTCCTGCACTTTGGCCACAACAACCCCATGCAGCGCTACAGGTTGGGCACAGAATGGCTGGAAAGCAGCCAGGCAGAAAGGGACCTTGGGGTACTAATTGACAGGAAGCTCAACATGAGCCAGCAGTGTGCCCAGGTGGCCAAGAAGGCCAATGGGATCCTGTCCTGCATCAAAAATAGCATGGCCAGCAGGACCAGGGAAGTGATCCTTCCCCTGTATTCTGCGTTGGTGAGGCCACACCTTGAGTACTGTGTTCAGTTCTGGGCCCCTCAGTTCAGAAAGGATAATGAGGTGCTGGAGCAGGTCCAGAGAAGAGCAACAAGGCTGGTGAAGGGACTGGAGCACAAGCCCTATGCGAAGAGGCTGAGGGAGCTGGGGTTGTTTAGCCTGGAGAAGAGGAGGCTCAGGGATAACCTCATCACTGTCTACAACTACCTGAAGGGAAGTTGCAGGAACTGTGAGGGGGCAGAGCCTGGAGCTGACAAGCGTGGATGGGGAGGTTATTATATATCACTTCACATTATTACTAGGGCAGGAGTAAGGGACTTTCACTTCCAAGAAGATGGGCATTCCTTCTGGTGGAAAGAAAATATGGTGGGGAAGAGCTGACTGGTATTGCCATGGACCTTCTGTGTAAACTGTTTCTTTGTCTTATCCCTTCTGCTATTAATATTGTTGCTGCTACCATTACTATTACTACTCATTTTCTTATTTTATTGCTGCTTGCAGTAAACTGTTCTTATCTCAACCAGTGATCTTTGCCTTTTGTGCTTTCAGTTGGAGGGTGAAGGGAAGAAAGTAGTAGTGTGGTTTTAGCAGGACTACTAAATTGGAGAATATCATTCCTAAACCATTACATGCTTAATAAAATCCATTAGGGCATTCTTGATAAAAGACTTCATTTTAACTTATGCTAAATGTTGGAATTTTCTTCTAAATGTAATAAACACATAACATCAGCAACCATTCCCCTTTGTGTGTTTTAATCAAGACAACCTAATGTCAGACTTATCTATACTGTCCTTCTATATATTTGCACTGCACTAACATAAGCAGCCACATACAAGCTGTTGAAAGAGAGAAGAATTCAAACACTCCAAGTATGGAACACAAGTGAGAGGTGACCTAAAACTATGGGTAATTTGCTTTAAGAGAATTGTGAGGTTTTGTTCACGTAAAAGCAGAAAATAAGAAAAGGGGAAACCATGAACTTCTGTTGAAAAATAAGGAGATTTCAGAAACCCTATCTATTTTTGTATAGTGTATTTCTAAATTGGCTGTCTATGAAAGGAACATTCTTGCTAGCCTGAGTCAGTGCAAAGTATTGCATCCACTAGTGGTTAATAGTTTTCCCATCTCACAGTTTTATTACACTCTGATTATTAGAGTGATTTATTATTTCCATTTGTGTCACTTTTTTTTGTAAAAAAACAGTCATCCCTAGGCTGGCCAATTCTGTGGCACAAAGGCGTGTGTGACAGGACAGGCAATCATATCTGTGCTACTCAAATTTCAACAGTGGCTTTTAGTCACTATTTTTTTGTGACCGTGTTGCTTGTAATAAGTATTAAAAGCATTGATTAGATATTAACGGGCAGTCCAAAAATGTACAGTGTTGGTTTGAAAACCTAATATAGAAAAGAAGTGGGAAAAGACACATGGTAATTCTTGTTACATTCTTGAGAGTGATACAACTGGCTAGTTGAGGCTTTTATAGAAAAAGATGGCACTTTTGAACACCAGTTCAAAACCCTACATCTATTGGATCAGAATCAATGAATCATGGAATGGTTGAGATTGGAAAAAATCTCTGTAGGTCCCCAGGTCCAACCTCCCTGCTCAAGCAGGGCCACTTACAGTCAGTAGCTGAGGCTATTTGAATGTCTCCAAAGAGGGAGATTCCACAACCTCCCTGAGCAGCCTACACCAGTGCACCATTGACATCACAGTCAAAACATGTTTTCTGATGTTCAGAAGAACACCCTGTGTTTTAGTCTGTGCCCACTGCCCTCGGCCCTGTCACTGGGCATCACTGAAAAGAGCCTGGCTCTGTTTCGTTTACACCCTCCCCTCAGGTATTTTGATGAGATCCCTCCAGGACTTCTCTTCTCCAGGCTCAGTAGTCCCATCTCTCTCAACCGGTTTTTTTTCACAGGAAGAATACTTCCCTAGTATTTTTAGTGCCTTTTTACAGGACTCTTTCTGGTATGTCCATGTCTCTCTTTTACTAACTGGCAAGCCCAGAACTGGACACAGTAGTCTAGTTATGGCTTCATCAATATTGAATAAAGGAGAAGGATCACCTCTTTGGACCTGGTGACAATGCTTTGCCTCATTCAGCCTGGAATGCCACTAGACTTTTTTTGCCACAAGTTCTCCATCATAACTCCTAGGTCCTTTTCTACAAAGCTGCTTTCCAGTTGGATGATCGAAGTATCTGCTAGTGCAGAGCATTGTTCTTCCTTAAGTGAAGGACTTTGCATTTCTTCTTGTTGAATGTCGTAAGAGTCCTTTCAACCCATTTCTCAAGCCTGTCAAGGTCCCCTTTGAATGGGAGCACAATCTTCTTGTGTTCATTGTGAACATTCTGTTCAGTTTTGTGTCATTTACATACTTGCTAACAGTACACTCTGTCCAACCATCCAGACCATTAAAGAAGAACTGAACAGGATCAGACTCTGTATTGTTCCTTGGTGTACATCTAGCCAGTTTTCAGTTCACCTCGCTTTCCACTCATCCAGCCCAAACTTGATCAGCTTCTCCATGAAGATCTTATGAAAGACAAAGTTCAAAGCCCTACTCAAGTCAAGGTTGATAATATCTTTTGCTCTCCCCTAATCCATCAAGACAGACATTTTATTATAGGAGTTCATCAAGTTGGTCAAACATGATATAGGAATATTTCTTAATAAGTCCATCAAAATAGTCTTTTAATTTTTAGTGCTTAGTTCAGGTCTCAGAAACTAAAAACATTACAATAAGAATCAAAAAGAACATAGCACATAAGCACTAAGGGGAACAATGAAGCACCACCACAATGTAAAACCAAGAAAAAAATATTTTTTTCATATTAATTACTGAAAATGATGCTTTGTTAAAAAAACACCATTACTAGAACCTGATTCTGATGCACATAAACCAGAGTTTTCAGGTTTGTGAGTTCCAACTGTACCTCAAGCCATAATATCTCAAGTATTTCAAGTATGGAACTTTCTTTTTGGTTTCTTAATTCTCCCCAAATGATTCACCAATTGGTTCCCAGTGCTCAACAACAAACATATTCTTGAGCTTGGATGATACTGCTTGATATGAATGTTCATTGCTGTTCTCTGTGCTTTCATGTCTACACTTAAAGCAAACATTTTTTTTTCACTAGATATCATTTCAGGCTTGAGCAGTCCTTTGATCCATAGTACTGCCATCTGCAGCACTGTAAGTTCAAAGTATAAATTCAGTAATGGAGAAATGAAATACAGTTGTCCTGGTAAGATTAGAGACAATGAGATATAAATGGACAAAGGGAGACCAGTGCAAAACAAAACAAAAATCTCACAGCTGTACTTGACATTTTTGTGCTACACTGTGATTTTCTCTTAGTTACTTACATGGCATGTTAGGCCATCAGTCTAGTAATTAATTGTTGGATTTTACTTGTGATGAAGCAATATACATGAACATCTGATTTCAGTTTTCTGTAAAGTTTTACATATGAAGCAGTGTTTTTTTTTTACAGTCTTCTGGTTGATGATGTATCTACTGGGTTTTATCACATATCATGCATGTATTTTTTGGAAAATGAGTCAGTCCTTGCAATTGCTCGAAATTCTGTCATTTTTTTCATTCATTTCCTTCTTGTGTGCTCTATGTTACTGTAACCATTGCTTTTTCAGTGTACTCTATGTTCCCTCCGTCATAATCAAATCAGGAAAGTGATGATCAAGATGACTCCTATTTAGGAAAGTTGCTATCATTTCTCAAAAACTTATAAAAGTTGTAGCTGTAGATGTCAGACTACAGTTGATAGCACTTGTTTTATATTGTTACTTTTTATATTTTAAGTAATGATAGAAGTTTTTCCAGGAGTGTTCAGCTTGTTTTCACTACTGTACTTGACTTTGCAACTGTTTTATATATTAGGAAGAAGAATGAGGAAAACAGTCTTGCTGAGAGCTTTCAAGAAAGCAGTAAATCCAGCCTGTGTCTCCTAGGTTGTAGGCCATGATCCTAGCAACTTAAGGCACCTTAACAGATAGACTCAATGATCTTAAAGGTCTGAGTCTATGATTCTATACTGGTCATTCCCATTTATTTAAAAAAATACATTTCTTAAGATTTTGTCTCCATGGTGAGATTTTTGCATTAACCACTCCTAAATAGTGTTATAACAAACACATAGTTCGTTGTTACTGTGTATTGGTGTTCTTGTAAGAACATCAAAGCAACACTATTCCAGTAATTTTAAAAGAGTGAAGCATACGTAGTACAGCCCTCCCCACATGGACATACTGTCTCAGCCATTCTATCCAGTGAAAACTAGACATTCTTTGCTTAATACTCCTTTCTATATACATGAGTAAATAATTTCAGAGTGGAGCACGCTGCATTCCCTGAGACAGTGAAGCAGTGTTAGTGTTCTCTAACATATTTCAGCTCACCTTGTAATTTAGAGGGCTCATTTAATATCCTTTAGTCACCACTGAAACCTTTCATTACACGTCTGAAGTGCTGAGGTCAACAGTACTCTTTTAAGTTGCAGAGCAGCACTGCTATTTATGGTGATCAATAAAATCAAGACCAGTAAAAATGTTTTGCATCGTTTTGTCAACTCTTAATTTAATATTTTTTCTTTTTCCATTTGAGAAGTTTTTAAATTGGCCTCGGCTTATAGCAGACATCTGTTTCTGTTTATCTGCAAATAAGAAAACCTCCTCTACCCCATCAGTAAAGGGACTTTAAAGCGTACTAGGGATTTTGTATTTTTACCAATGGAGCTTCTTAAAATAGCTTTGTTTAATATGAATCAAGTGTCTCAGGTATCTTTTTAGTGATAATTCCCTTTAAAAAATATGTGAAAGAAAAATCAAACTAGATGGGTAGCAACTACACAGTAGGATGAAATCAGTCTCAAATGCTGTTGAAAAGTTCAATGTGATAAGGTCTGGAGGCAACAAAATGAAAAAGGATTTACTAATGAGATAAATCCTACATATGAGGAGTGGCTATAAAAAAATAAAATACAAATCTAAGACATAAACAACCAGCTGTAGCTATTAGATCGTAAATTAAACTTTAGGGGTTTTTTTCATAATTTCATTTCTTTCACAAAGAACTCAAAATTATTGGTTTTTTCTCATAAAATAGGACCTCACATTTTTTATCTGTTAGAACTACCATGGCTGCCTTTCTGTGAACTTTATGTCAGTTAGAACTGCTGTTTACCAGCGTCAATGGAATCAGCTTTGTAGTCAAGTTTTATCTGTCTGCATACATGTTCTTAAGACAAAGAAAGTTCAAGAAAATTGTGTTACCCTCTGTTTGCCACAGGCAGATACACAGTCAGATACTGTGGCTCAGTTGATGCGTGATAACTTGTGCATTATTCCAACCAAATTAAAAATAAAATTTCATTTGATGGGTCTGAAAACTCCTTTAGGTATTTTCATGTACTTAGACTCCATTTAAAGAACTAGTTTGGAATACCAGCTGAGCTCTTTGCTACTTGTACTCTAAACATTCAAAAGCTGAAGAAAAAGTGTGAAATTTCAAATTTTCATATAGTAAATGGAAAATCAAGAGGTTTATAATTAAATTTGAAATAACGAAAACACAAAGTAAGGTAATACACATTTCAACTGGGATCACTAAAAAACCCTTGTGTGCCTTAAATCCAGCACTGTGTACAAGAGTGGTGGAGGTATTTGAGATATCTCTGTTCTCAAATATCTCAAGCTGAAAGTTTGTCTTTCAGAACATAGTCCTTTATTACTCTCTTTCAAAAATGACAGTGGCCACTCCTCTTTTTCAAGGCATCTCAGCACATTGTTTCAAGGCCTGATACTGAGGCAGTGGGAGACAGATTCAGCAGGTATTTGTCTTATGAATATTTGTGGCAGAAAGAAAATAAAGTTACATAGAATGATCACAGCCTTCCCAGATGAATATCCCCAGCAGAAAAAACATACAGCCTGGTGGTTAAGCTATATCTGAAAAAGGGAGAGGTGTTAATTTCAAATACCTAAGGTCAAGGAATATGTTGAATTTAGCTGGTGTATACCTTCAGCACCAGGCTTTATCCTCCGGTTGTCTACAGATACTACAATGGTATCATATATAACATACTATCCTCTGGTCAATGTGGATAATGAAACTAGGCCATTATTTTTCCTTGTGCTGTCTAAAACTGTACTGAGAAAGGGAAGCGAGTAGGTAAGATGCAAGTACTCTGAGGCCAGTAATTGGACACTCAACTGTAGATCACAAAGCTCCTTTTGATTTGCATAGTTCTCTGTTCTAGTTTCCACCAGTGACCTATTTAAATAGGGAGAAAAGAACATTAGGGCAATACAGTGTTTAATATGCTAATCATAAAAGATACTACAAAGGCCTTTCATTAATATATGTCACCACCCAGCACCTCATGACTATTTTACAAGCACCTTGTTCCAGAAGCACAAGCAGCTCTTCCTGGTTTAAATGTCAATCAAACAATGTTAGCATATGATCTTCTTTCATACTTAGGTAATTCTGCCAGCATTATTGTAGGCACTAAACCCTATTATTTTTGAGAAAATTCCAGTTTGATTCTCCTACTCAGTTCAAGTATCTTCCACAGCATATCAATCTATTCCAGTTTCTGGCATTAGTTTGATCGCATGCATAGCAATCATATAGAACTGTACCAGTTTTTCTGCATGACTAAGACCTCAAGTGGGCAGAGACAGAAAGAGAGACACACCAAAAACACACCCACTATCTTTTTGCATAATGTGTACTTTACACTCACCAATCTGTTCACATATAGGCTTTTGGGGTTTTTTTAAGTCATTGTAACAAAGACTTTTAAAAGAGATAACATGTACAGAAAATGACTGGCAGTAAAAAAAACCCCAAGCTGGACAAAACATCATTAATTATAGTGAGCCAAACTCACATCTGTTCAGAGCTATTGAAACAATAATTCAAAAAAGGTGTGGACATTTTCCATGTTCACACAGTTGTGCCATTGCTGACTGCACCCATTTTAACAGCCATCAACTCATGTACCATAAAATTACATATTCTACTTCATCTGACTGGAATCTTTACAACTAATTTTAATAATAGATTATATATAATATCATATATTATGCTGATTATATACTGTATAAATATATATGAATAATATATTTTTATATATGATTTTTTAAAATAAACTGAATAAGCACTCAGGCTTCATGAAACTCACCAGGACACATTCTCTGCCCTGCTTCTGTAATTAAACACCAAGATACAGAAATTGAATTCATCAGTTATACACATCCTTCCCTGGAGGAGGAGTTGTGCTACAACCTGGAGAGATCCATATCACAGAGGACCTGCTCTGTACTACATGCCCAGGGTCTGTCCAGCATCCCTGAGTCCAGCTACTCGTGACCACTAATGCACAGTGCTTCTGTGCTGACTTACAGCACATGGCTCTACAAAGAGAAGTCAGAGGGTCACAAAAGTTTTCTGGGAATCTTGCAACTTCTTTGAACTTTCTTTTTTATCTGCAGCTACTTTCATTTCATCATTAAAGAAGAGGATCAGAGGGAACCTGTTCAGTGGTATAATTAAATGTATATGGAGTAAATCCATGTTTAATTTAGCCAGCATTACTGTTCCTCTCATTGTTTTTCCCAGAATAGTAGGAAGGTAACTACCCACTCACCACACTGCCGTTGTGCTCCTTGTTTCATGTTCAGAAAATTCAATCACAGAATGACAAAATATTTTTAATTTAACACAAGCTGAGAAATTTCAAATGTCATTTGAAATATTCCCTTACTTCAGGCCACCAGTATTGCAGTATGTACCCAGGAAGTTGGTGAGGAGAGTGTGAAAAAAAAACCAACCCAACCCAACCCAACCAAAATATATATATAGTGTTCAAATATATACTATAGTTTTGTTTGTCATCTGATTTTTAGACAGGAGGGAGCAAGCTGAGCGGTAGTGGGAGTCATTATAACAAGCCCAAGACAGATCCACTTGTAGGAGAACAGAAATCTGTGCTTCAGCCAGGTGAAGTCAGCTTTCATTTACCACTTGACCTGCACTGATCGCAACTGACTATACCTTTCTGGATGTGCAGATTGCATGTGACTGGAAAACTGTTAAGAGACATTGTTTGAAAGTCAGAACAGGAAACTTACTGAAAAGGGTGACTGAGTTCTCCCTATTTAAGTGCCTATTCCCTTCTGAGCTTTCCTGATGAACAGAGATAACCATCTGTGCTCAATTGCTAGTTATGGTTTTGTAACATCAGCATCTGCTGATAAAGAAAATAAGGAAATGTGTGCCTGCAATAGCTGAAGCCTCATTTACCACATCAGAATTCACTTTCTAATTGTTCAGTTTTATTTTAGTCAGAGTACAGATGTTGTCACTCCTTCTGCCATCAGAAATTTTCTAGACTAAGACTCATCCTTAGAATGGAGTAATTGTTTGTGTTTCATGCTTGTTTGAGTTTTTAATTTATTCTGGATGTTTACAAAAAAATAAAAAGTATAAATTTTGTCCTTCTTGTCTAAAAAAATAAAAGAAAAATGTTTTCTAAAGGTTGCTTTTCTGTGTAACCACATGCTCAATCTAAAATTATAATTTTAGATGAGGGAGGGGTGAAAGTGAAATCTCCTGGAAGATCACAGAACATATGTTTCTTTTGTGCCAGCTGTAATATATTAGCTCAGAATGTCTTCCTGTATGCTACTGAGAATTCTTGACGGATTTTAATGTTGCTGCACATGACTTACTAAGTCTTATAAAATCAGCCTCACTCAAGAATGGTACATAACCACACACCTGCACTAAACACAGCATGCACCACTTTGAGATGACAACTTTTGAATATGAAATGGTGCATTTCAGACTGTCAAAATCCCTATTAGGTTTGCAGACAGCAATGTGGACACAGTAGATGATTTAACAGAGGACGGTGGGGTATGTTCTCAGTGGCTTTTATTATAAGTATTTTCTATAGAGGGAACTTCTGTGCCACTGAAACTTCAATCAGAGTACTTACATGACTGAGGAGAGTCAGCTTTGGCCTTGTGGGCTTGCTAGCTGGGGCTTATACCCAACCATATGAGACCAGAGATGGTCATACGGAGAGTGATTTTGTTGTCTCTGCATTATGCTTCCAGGAGCCACAGTAACCGAAACACTATGCGAAAAGTCTGAAACTGGCTTGTGTAGACTTGTTAGCTAGAGCTCCACATGGCAGATGAGAATCCATAATTCTTCAGAGTCTGTGCAGTCCTAAAACTGTGGTACCCACACTTGTGCAATACTGTCCATATGCACCTGTACTCCTGTGGGCAGTCTACACAGCACAGAGAGAATGAAACTAAATAAACCATCAATGGGTTACTGAGTTTATTTAATGAGTATTCTAAAAGGAAATAGGCATACATTTTACAGCAAAAAGAAGCTGAAAGAAGATGAAGAAGGAGCTTGAATCATAATTTGTCTCTACAGTAAAGTCATGTCCCATAATTTTTCTTTGACAAAACAAATATAAATTACAGAATAAACTGAATAAATTTTTGCATGGGGGACACAGCTTCAGTAAAGGGACCAGAAACTAGTCTTCAATTATATAAAGTCATTAACTCTAAAATTAATAAAATAATTAGAGGAGTTTGGAGGGGTTAATTTCCAAAATGCTTGAAGACGTGGTGAAATAAACATGGTAACAATAAATAAAAAGATAAATAGCAGAATATCTCTGTAAAGGTATCAACAAAGGAAGTAACTAAAGTAGCAACCTAAAGTATAATTTCATGAGAAGGAGGATCAATGTAAACATGAAAAGGACAGGACAATTTAAAGCATAACAAGAAATGGCATTTTTTATGTAACAGCAGGAGTAGAACCATGTGACACTGACTGATGAAAGTGAATATTTAAAGAAATAGTTTGGTCAGTGTTAGAAATGCAAATGTATTAGCTCTCTGAGATTTCTATGCCAAAACAACAGTTTAAACAGCAGATTTCAAGTAAAAGAGTTGAATATATTAGGTAATTGTAGCAGACTTTTAACCTCCAGATCTCTGTTTCAAATTACAACCAAAAAAGTCATTACAGTCTGAAGGCTGAAATAAATTTGCTTTTCTTAGCACACTTGTTCCAAGTGAACATTTGTCCACATCACACTTATTCTGGACAGAGAGGATCAAACTGACTTTGTTCTTGAATTACTTTTTAACTGCAAGAAAATGTTTCCTTTGGGACAGGATGTACTTTGCCTCCATGAATAGAGCTCTTCACTTGAGAGTTATCATTAAATATGATCATATAAAAAAATTGAAAAGACTGGATGGTTGCAATGAAAGTTCAAAAACAGTAGGACTCAATGCAGTTAGTTTAACACAAGATAAAGAATTACAGACAAGAATACAATTCGTTTCAGTGGCATCTGTACAAACAGTAGGATTTTGATGGCTGAAAATAAGGACAAAGAAGATCACAGACACCTTCAGGAAATTTTCTACTTTCAAAAATTCCACAGAAAAATGAATTTCCCATGCAATGATACAGAGAATTGCAGTAGTTTGGAAGATTATAGTGCTTTTCTTCTCTTCTGTATCCTTGGTTTGGTTTTAGCTGGAGGTCAGCAATATTTTATCCTGATGCAACTTTTCCCTCCACCCCAATTTAAGGTCCAATAATGAGTGTGCTTAAAATAAACTAAACCAGAATGTGGCATAGCTGCTCACATACGCACAGCCAGTAAAAAGATTTTTTAAACCAAAATGTTTCACTCATTGAAGCAACAGATGAAAACTGTGTGCAATTTTTCTGGTGTTTTCATTTGTACTCCACATATTATTGCAAAAGTGTCATGTTGCATGTCCAAAGAAGGGCAATGAGGGTGGTGAAGGGTCTAGAACACAAATCTTGTCAGGAGCACCTGAGGAAGCTGAGGTTGTTTAGGCTAGAGAAAAGGAGGCTCAGGGAGGACATTATTGCTCTACCTTGAAGGAGATTGAAGCTGGATGGGGGTCCATCTCTTCGCCCAAGTAACAAGTGACAGTGCAAGAGGAAATGGCCTCAAGATGCTCCAGAGGAAGTTTAGATTGGATATTAGGAAGAATTTCTTCACTGAAGGGGTGGTTAGGCATTGGAACAGGCCTCCCTAGGAAGTCGTGGAATCATCATCCCTGTAAGTGTTCAAAAGACATGTACATATGGCACTTGGGAATATGGTTTAGTGGTGAACATGGTGGTGCTGGGCTAATTGTTGGACTTGATGATCTCAGAGATAATTTCCAAGCTTCACAATTCTGTGATTCTGTTTTAACTTCATATCGCATCTTAATTCCTAGAAAGGTTTGGTGTTCTGAAAAGATGACTGTGTAATCAGAAACAGAATTTACATAACAATTTTTAGTGTAAGATAACTGTGTTAAAGAAATACATCTAAATTTGAGTAAGTAGAGAATGAAATCCAGGGGAACTTAAGTTAATGGGAAAGGGTAGTCCTGGAACAAAAATAGGACTTTGAGCAGGAGTTAAAAAAAATTTACAAAATCAAAAGAGCATCAGAGAATTCTCAATGAAACTGGAAGGGCATTGAAGAATAACAGAAGTTCTGACAGACAGAATATGTAAAATTTTCAAAATAAAGTTCACGAATCTTAGATATGGTTATTTACAAGATGACTACAGTAAGTTTTTCCCACATGCACAATGTGTTTCATGGTACATTAGCCCTAGCTTGTATATCTTCAACAAATATTTTCACAGTACATATGTTTTCTGGCTTAGACCACATTTATCTCCGCTGCTGAAAAAGTGCTTTCCTGTCCCTTAAGCTAGGCCTCTGGTGCAAGGATGCTTCTCTTTGCATTTCAGGATATACATATTCTTACACAAGCACTGGACTGCCATTCCTTGTCAGGTCTATATCTCTACACCAAGGGGCAACAGCGGTGCTGTGTTCTGAGAATGTGACCTTGCACTGTCTCCCCACTATAGCTCCTCCCTGAAGTGCAAATGCAACCATAGTTCCAGCAAGGTGTGGTGAGATTGAAATGAGCACAGCTGAGAACAGACATACACAGAGCATACCAAGGCAAATTCAAACCTTTGGCTTTCATTTGTTAGGCAGAGACAACTGAACAGTTTTGACTGACTTTCTGTACAGAAAAGAAACATACCAAGAAAAAAGTTTGAGACGACCTTAGGAATAATTAGTGTATATCCTTACATCTGCAGGAATTCAAGTTACTCACAAGAATCTGCTGTCTTTCTTAAAGCAGAGAATAACAAGCATTAGAAACATGTACCCAGACGCAGGAACATTATAAGATCAGTCTTTTATTCATGGGATCCTGGTGCCACAGCTGCTCAACTCAGCCACATTTAAAGTACTTGCAAACACCACCCACTAACACACATAATCCTAGAAAGGCATGATTAGGAAATGCACAAGAGATTCTTAGTAGAGACACAACATTCAAATGTGTAGTGAGAATGCTTCAAAATCAAAGAAACAAATTTTATAAGAATTGTGGTTTAGATACATCCTGAGATTAAAATCTCTTGTCTGTGATGAGGGGAAGGGTGGAAAAAATTAGAACCCAACATAGGAAAAAAAAAAAAAAAACCTAAAAAAAAAATTAATCTAGGATAGTGGTCCAAATTTGAAAATTAGGAACTTAGTGTGAATATAGAAATGCTAATACTCTCCTCTGCTCCTCTATCTATGGCGGTATCCACTTGTTATAATTGACTCTATAAAACAGTTTGTAAATAAAAGCTTCTGAGATATAAGGGACCTGTGGGGTTGTAAAATGCAAGCATGAGCTGTTGAATTTTTGTCAGCATATAGACACGTACACTTGGCTGAAAATTTGTACTATCACAAAATATGTTTTCTGAGGATACCTTAGACATCTGAAAAGTATGAGACAATAGAGTGCAGTGCCCTTCTGTATCATTTACCATGACCTAAGGTCTAAACCTCAGTTTTAGCTTAAGATCTATTTTAAATTTTCCATCAGTCCCTGGAAAGGTTGATAAATACTTTCCTTCACAGCAATCTGAAAAACTCCTGCTTATTCTCTTTCCTTTCTCCCACCCACTTTTAAAATGCATTTATAGAACTTACAGATTTGGTTTTGTTCCAAGAAATAGTGACCCCCAAAAAAGGTAATAATATATTACAAATAATAATTATTATGACTATCTTTCTCCATATAGTCATTTGGCAATTAATTGCAATTCAATTTATTCACTAAATTGTAAAAAAATATTTCTCAAATAATTTTTATAATCCTTTCATGTTCAAAAATTTGTCATGTGATTTTGCAGAACAGGTCATTTATATCATCAATTATTGTTCCCATTCCAAAATTTGTGGGTTTAATGTTTTGGATAGAAAACCGATCAATAAAAAATACTAGCAGAAAGATTTCTATTGAAATTACTTAAACTCTGAGGCTTCACTAAAACTTGTATGTCAATAGCTATCCATGAGTGACAAGGCTAAAATCTATAGGCAAAAATGGATTTTTACAGCTCCTTACAAATAATGTATAGTCTTACAAAAAGTAACAAAAACGTTACCAGGAAACTCTGAATTAAGCTTGTCTTTTAATTACTTCTGCAGCTACAGGAGAAAAGACAGCTTTTGGTTTCCTGACACTTCAGGAAGAATTAAACTTTAAACTTATAATAGGATAAGGCCAGGCAAATATTTTTCCCTCAGAAAAAAGGTAGAAACTAATAGTTCCTGCTTCACTGTATTTTTCTTTGCAAATGGTTAGCTTTGGTTTGATGAGAAACCAAAACAGTACAAAAGATGTTTTGCCAAAGTTCAACATTTTGTTTGCAAAGTTTGGTTAAAATTACTTTAGCTGCCAGTAATAGTACAAATGTCTAAGATGAAGGAATGTGCGCAGTTATTATGTTAATATAGCACTGTCTTAGTACTACAGCTAGTAAAGTTGCATGTTCTAGACATTATGAGAAAGTTTTAGTTTGGAGATGATGACATAGTTTTACTCAAAGAAAAACAGCTTTAAACGTATTTCAGCACAAGCAGATCTGAGAATTAAGCGTGTGCTTACAAGATGTCTTAAACAGGGCCTGAGCCTTTTATATGGTTTTCTCAATTTTTTAATTTACTCAGAAATACAACATGCGCACAAAAAATATTTTTGTAGAACATTGGTACATATCATCAACAACTACAAAGTAAAATATACTTCCAAATGAAAATGATGAAAGCAACATTGTACTTTTCTGTATGATTAGCCTTGGGACATGCTTATAGGATTCTGGAATTCAGACTTCTATCACAATACTTTTTGGCAAGGCTGAGGAACAAGGATGAATATTAAGGGAAGTATTTTCAAGTAATGGTTTTTGCACCTCAGCTGTTTACAGTAATAGATATAGGCCCAGATAAAGACTTGTGTTTATGCCCTGAGCACATAGGTGTGTGGACACTGATACTGGATGCCATGGTTTCCAATAGTTTGACAGACATATGAATGAGTGACATCATAAATATCCAGATCCTGGATATATGGGAAAGCACACTGACATAAGAAGATTTTTAGAGTGTGAACTTGGGGCTTTAAGGCTGTTACAGTATCAAAAGGAAAACATAGGGCCTTCAGAGATTAAAAACCTCTAGATCCCTTTCAGGAGCTTGCCACTTCCAACTACAATGACTCTGCAATCAGTTGGAGTTAGATGTATATATAGGTAATACAAATGTGAAAGTCTTTGGGTAGGGCACCTTAGAAAACACTGCACTATTAAACTAGTGCCTTCCTCTCATTTGACCTATAACAAAAAAACCCCAAAGAAATAACAAACAATTAAAAAAAAAAAAAAAGTACAGATATTTCAATATTGTATTTTGACAGGAAAATTACACATAAGGCGGATTGGTGTCAATACTCTTAATGTGGATATTGTCTATAAGTCAGTAATGTAAACTGGTAATCTAATTATTGAATCTTTTGTTTGATCTGAAGCTCATATTTGAAATAACCAGATACCTGGCAAGTATGCTACTGTAATACAGGGTGTAAATAAATCCTAAACTCATTCTGCCTGCAGTGATCTCTTGAGCTAACTTACAGTAAAGGTCAATGGAAACTTCAGGGTGAAATAAGATTTTGATAGTAAGTAGTATGTTCCACTTTATTCTTCTCGATACGCTGATTTTATATCAATCTTGTTTTACATTAGTCTTTCTTGTCTATGTAATTTGCCAGCACACTGGACACTTTGTCTTCTGTGTAGCAAATAAACATGTAGACAATTCACCCTCCAAAAAAACCCAATAACCCACAACAGTTTCTTATCGATTTCTTTGGCTTGAAGGGAAGACATGGATGACAGAGCTGGAACAGAATTGCAACTTCTTCAAAATTCCACAGTAGTCATTACATATACTACCCTAAAACTGAAAAATCCATGTGAAGACCAAAAATATACTTGCATCTGTCAATAATGTTTGTTAAACATTTGTTCTCATTTTCCTTTCCACAATCAAAGAGTAAGCTATAAGTATTGTACAACATCTATAATTATTGCACAACGATTTTTTTTTAATCGTCTGGAACAGCAAATAATTAAATATTTGTACCAGAGTTATAATTAAAGGTGAGAGATGGAGCTATGCCTACCACAGATTGCTAAAGAGATTGAATAAATTAAGCAATATGGACTTCTGAGTGGGGGTTTCACTCCTAGATTAAGTCTTACTGTAAGTATTTGGAAATGTACCAAGAAAGATGTTTAGTCTGTGTCTGCTTTGGGTGCAAGGTTTAGTCCAACAGGAATGCTTTGAAACAGTTTTGTGATTGGATGAGATGGAAAGGACAACACAGAATTAGTGAAACAAACATATAATTTATGGAAGAGAGAGAGAACATGTGAGGAAGCAGCATGCACAAAAGAGATATCCAAGTGCAAAAGGGATTGGGAAGTGATGAGGCTTTGCTCTGTATGGTAGCAGGTAAAGGTAATTATTTTTAAATAGTCAGCAGATCTACATGCTGAAAAAAATATGAGTAATTTACGCATCTAAGGTTGTAGTGTAGTAGTCCTCAGTAAAAAACTCAACGTTAATCTCATTTTCTTAGTCAAATGCCTTAGGCTTTCTCTTAATCCAAAATTCCAATTAATCTAAAACACCATGAGATAAGATCAGGGTGGGAAAATCTTGGCAGGGATCTAGTTTAACATGATATGAGCTGCATACATTAATGAGTCAGCAGCAAACTTACCAGCTAGATAAAACTTGTAATACTGACAGGTAGACAAATGGAAAATGACTTGTGGATCTCCTCCTCAGTGCATTATCACAAATTGCTGATTTAGCTAAGAAAAAGGCCAAATCATTTTGCAAAGCAGAGGAATATGGTAGCTTCCTTGAAGTCTTTACAGAGAGATTATGGAAAACACCCCCATCACACACACATCATCACAACCTCTCATTTAACAGTTGTTATTGCAGACATAGGGTATATTGTAATTATTGGATGGAAAACAAATATTAGGAAAATATTCCAAACTGTTGCCTAGAGAAAGACTGAAGGAAGATGGGGGAGGAAGTAGACTGTGCTAAGCATAGGGACCATGGTGAAAAATACCTAAAAATAAGTGTGACAGCAGAGGAATAGAGGAGCAATTAACTTGCAGAACAAACTCAACCTGACAGTAAAAAGAATACGTAGTATTGCAAAAAAACCCCAAAAATATAAAACCTATATAATGAGAGCATAGTGAAGTCAAAACTTCAGTATAACTGTCAGTGTATTTACATCAGTAAAAATTCATTATATAACTATCATCTTTCTCCTAACCCATCCCTTGAAACTGTTCTGCTTGGATTCAGCTGACAATTTTAGAACATAGAAACACATATATGGAGAGAAACCCAGGAGAGCCTTCTTTTTGCCTTTCCTCCTTACTTGTCCTGCCTGAGTTCCTAGAAGATGTGGACCTATATTTTCCACTGCAAAATAGCATGTCTAGGCTAGAAGAACTCCTTTGCAGATGTTGTCAAAGTAGGACTTCCAGCAAAACAGCTCTAGGGAAAATGTCCCACTTGTAACCCAGAAGTCTATCTCAACCTTCAAGGAAAATGGGATCTTACAGTGACGTGTAGCTTTACAACAATCTGCACTTGAGATTCAGCAAGAGCTGTTTGGTAAGTACAAATAAAGAGGGGAAGAACAGACAGAGTAATCTTTTCTGGGTCTTTGTAACTACCTCTAAAGAGGTGATTAAAGATGTTACAGAGCTTAAAGTGCTTCTGTAAAGGAGATGTGTGACAGCTGCTGCACTTTATTCTACTGTCCCTTCTGACTGAGAAGTGATTTGGTCCACTATGTAAATATAAATGTTTTGATGTGTGAAAAATACAAAAGAGGAGTTTGGGGATTTTTTTCTGTTTTTAACCAGCGTAAAGCCAGACCAATAGCATTCCTTCTCATTCCATCTGCTCTAGACAATAGGAAGAAATTTTGGTTTGAGCATTCACAGCAGTGGTTTTACATGTAATTTGTATCCTGCAGGAACAATGGCAAAGGATAGCTAGGCCCAGTTTTCCTTGGTGCCATATCTGCAGCAAAAGTGTGTCATGACTATGTCTGCTGGTCTTGGTTGGAAGAAAGTCAAGCAGTGAACAGTTGTTGCTGTGCAAAAGCATTGCCTGGCTGGAGCTGAGCTATCAGAGAATAAGGCTTGGAGACCTGCCAGTTAAAGAGCCCTTTCCTCATGCTGACTGCAGACATTGGCAGGAATCAGCAGGGCTGGCAACAGGTGCTGACATACAGACTTATTCGTAGAGCCCTTGTCCTCTCCTGAAAATCTATCTTCTGGTGATGAAGCACAAATTGTCACTGCAAGATCCTCACCAGAGCTCCACTTGGGTGACAGAAACCAGCATTTGGCCAGGGAGAAGCACTGAAGAATGGTCTGTCAACATTTTATCCATCTCAACCTCAGAAAATAATGTTGAAACAAAAGCAATATTTTTTATCTTTTCCTGGTGGGATTCCCATGTTAGACTATAAGCACACATTTACATGATATTAGAAGATATATACTTAATAGAATATCCAGATCATGGTATTCTGGCAGAAACCCTGTGTAAACTCACTGGTTCATAGCCTTCATACAGATGGCCCTCATTTCAAACTCAGAGTTCTTCAGGTCCTGTTCTACCTGGTAGTGGCATTCTGCTCACCAAACTCATGACCATGTGGTGAGAAAGTTGTCAAACAGCAAAACACTGTTTTCTCTCCTACCGTAATCTGTTCAGAACTATGTGGTCCTCTGCTCCCAAGGTCCACCATCTGTATTGCAATTTTTTGCACAAGGACAGGGTCTAAAATTATGAAAGGACTACTTCATAAAAATGTGACCTGGGGACTTTGCAGCAGTTCCTGTGAAAGGCGGGATTATTCTGAGACTTGTTTGGGTGGGAGAGGTTAGGATGACTTCCTTGAGCAAGGTAGGAGAAATACCTATTGCAGTATTCATTCACATCACCTCTAGGACTGCTGCCCAGATTATTTTTTTTAATTATTGCTATATGGGGAATAAAGCTATTTTCACACCCCAAATAATTTAATCTTATTCATCACAAGACTCCAGATACTGGTCACTGCCACACTCTTGTGGACCTAGTTTGTGTTTCTTTATTTTTTCTGACTGACTACATAACATTGAATGAATTTAAGCAATTAATTTTGAAAAACATTTTTCATATTATATGTTTCACTTCATCACCTGTAGTAATATAATCCATCATTTTTTCACTTGTATAACAATGCCATAGGAATGCTCTCTTGCCTCGCTAAATGGTTGCATTTGCATAACTTCAGTTTGAACATGGGACCTCTTGAGATTTTAATATGAGGAATATGATGCAAAAGTAGATATCATAACATTTTTCAGCAAAAGAGCATTTTGGGTAATAATTTCAGATAAATTATTTTATTATAATAACTTGTACTTAGTTAAAGTCCTTTCTTATATTCTTTACTTGCTTATAATTCATCATGCATATAAACAGTACCAGGCAGCTCTAGCACATCTTTTAAGAAAACATTACTATCTGAAGTGCTTCAATAACCTAAGATGATCTTCTATTTTTTGAAAATGAAAAGCAAATTTGAAATTATTATCACTTCCCAGAGTGACAACTGAACTCCTATTAAACTAATGACCAAAGCATGAAAATCAGGCTTTTAAACAAAGTCATCTTTGCAAAAAATATTTTAGAACATTTTAAGAGTTTTATATCATCTTTGTTTTAGAAATAATGTACTGATCATGAAAAACCTGCTATATTAAACAACAAAATGTAATGGAAATTAATGAACCAATAAACATAACATAATTAGTATAATGTTCTAAAAGTTTGGAAAGACATACTGCTTTCTGCTGGATATTTTTTGCTGGTTACTTGTGCAATTTTAACTGCAAATGTAGAATGTAACATTTATCAGGGGAACTCCAACCTTAGGAAATGGTCAGGGGATTGATTTTAAAACAATCACCATTATTATTAATACATACCTAGATGAATAAACCTTCAGAGGAGATTGCTTTTAACCTCACCCAGGCTAATTCAGTCACCTAACAGACAAAAGATCAGCAAGAGAGCACAAACTCAGCAAGTGGAACTTCCTCTGCCTTGCATACAGCATTTTTTCTACTTAGAGTTTTCTACAAACAGTAAAATCAGTATCTACTATGCCCACATACTAGAACTAAACAAGATGCAAACTTCTAGCAAAAACTGTAAACATACAGGATATCAATACTCCAGCATTATTTTTGCGACTTTTTAAGTAGCATATTGACATCAGTTAACATCCTTTCTATCAAGTTACTTTTCATTTCCAAAAGCATTTTTGTAAACACATCTACTTGCACTTATACATTATACTCATGCCTTATGATGTGAAAGAAGACAGGATTTATAATGAGAGTTGGAAGGATCGTTACTTAGAAACATCACCAACCCTTTTTCAAATGAGGCCTTGTGATTTTCTTCGTATGATTGTAGAAAATTATTTCAGTCAGCTGAAAGTTTCCATTCTCTTCACTGAAGAAAGGAACCATGGTGGGGTTTGGGGTGTATATTTACAATTGCAATTATCCTGTGCAGGAGATAGGAGTCAGGTTATTTAGTCACTTCCACTTGTAATATTACAGCACCGGATTTGTCCCTTAGCACAGACATACAAGCCCACTGTGGTGTGCAAGGCTTCCTGGATTTGACACTTCGTCTTCTGGGAGAATATCTCAAAAATTTTAATGCCTCCCTAAACAAAACACTCATGAACTGGTGCACAGAGACATTAAGAGGTAACAGGTCTGTTCTTCCCAGTCTAATAAATGGTTTTGGATCATTGCTTGTATCTCAGGCACTCTCAGCTCTGAATATGTAGATAAAAAGCTTGCATCCTCTGGAGAATAGCTCTTTGTGTATGGAATTAGTGTGTTAATTGATTAAAGGCTAATCTCCATGAAAACTAAGAGCTAGATGAACAGTCAGGCAGAACCACAGAAATGTCACCCTGAACTGGAGATTTATTCAGCAATGCCAGATTGAATTTACCAGCAGCAGATAGGAGTAACTCCCTCTGAAACAGAAGTCAGCTCATGGAGAAGGAGTTTTCCAGTCTGAAGGAAGGTCACCATCAGCACAACTACCAGTGATCCTCTGTTTGCTCACATAATTCTAGCAAGTCAATGTTAATTTCAACAGATATTTGTAATCACTTTCCATGAAAGACTTGTTTTGAAAATTTGCAAAATTTGCTGCAGAGAATTGCATAAAACCAGACTGACAAAAAGAATCTTTTTCTAACCGTTCAGCAAGAAAATACTGTAATATAATTATCAATGCAGTTTTTGAGACACAACCAATCTCCCTCATCCCTCAGCAGAGGAAACTAAACCATAATCTTTGGGCATCTGGAAAGCTTCAGTTGCATTAACAATCATAACACAGTAATGATGTGTTTTTCATGTGTAAAGGAAAACTAGATACTTTGAACCAAAGCACTGTGTGTAAGCTTTATTTAACATGCCCTAGACAGCTAAATATGGTCATTTCACAGAGGCTGGTATTAAGAATCTGCTGACTGCAGCCCTAGTCCATATGATGAGAAAATGGTAGAATAAAACCAGACTTACCATAGAAAGTGATTTTCTGTGTCTATGATTGCCTTACAAGATGGCATATTTAAAAAAGTGAATTTTTAATTAAAAAAAAATAACAAAAGCATGAGAAATACGATACATTAACCAAATCACTGAAGGCTAATCATTATACAATGCTTAGAAACAGTATAAGTAGACTAGATTTTCAGCTTCCATTGCAGTTCACATCCTTGAAAGACAGATATGATGAAACTACAGTATATGTTTTATATATTGTTAAAAAACCCAAACTGTCATTCATCATGCATTTTGCTACAAGATTAAGGCTACAGTTTAATACATTGATTAATTTTGTATAATATTCTCCTGTGTATCTTTTAACATTGAAATTTGTTAGTATGTATAGATCGAAGAGAAGTATGTTTCACAATATATTTTTATATATATTTACTATATATATATTAAAAAACCTGTTCATAAATACAATGATAATGAAAACAGCTATAAATGTTGTTAGACATTATTTCAACATCATTTTAGTCAGTTCAGTTCCTGAAGCGTTAATATACATACAGTGTAAGAAAAGGAAATTTTTGATTTTACAAGGCATGAAAATATGCATCAAGTAGGGTGAAAAACTGTGTAGATCAGGACAAAAAGAAGATGAGTCATGTGAAGAGACTGTGTCTTCTCTGTTTACATTCTTGCTTCACACTGACTTGGCTGATGAACAAGGGCAGGTCAGGTTGGTAAAGGGAAATATAAGATGTTTGGTTGCAACATACACATCTTTCAGTGGCAGCAGCCTTGGGAGCTTCCTTCACTGAGCATTCTCCTGACTAACCACACTGTGCTGTCCTGGGAATGGCCCTTGCTGCCAGAGATGACCAGTAGCGAGAATGTAGTTGTTTTGGACCATGGGGAAATCACGCTGAAGATCTTTCTGGAAAGAAGTATAGGTAGTCACACTTTCATTACCTCTGCAGACTCCGTGATGATTAGGGATGGAGCTCACTATTTAGAACTGTCCTTTATACCTTAGGCACAACACATGCCTAGCTGTCCATTTGAGTCTCATGTAAAAATAGGGATGGAGTACAGACAACATAAACAGTAAATCTGTAAGAACAAGATTTGGAAGTGTTTTCTCCTGATACTCATTTTTTTAGAACTAGAGCTGTCATTGTAACCCCTGTGTCCTTAAGGCCAGGGCATAGATACCAAAGAAAGGGACTTGAGGTTTTTCGGGTTTTTATTATTTTGGATTTTTTTTGTTTATTTTGGTTTTGGTTTTTGTTTTGTTTTGTTTGGTTTTGTTTGTTTTTTTAATTGATATTTCTGTTTAAAATCTCAGCTCCCTAGGAGTTATTAAAGTTAAGGCTAGCTAATAGTTCTCTGTTTCACTTTCATATTAGGAAAGCTCTTTGTTTTCACTCTGTTCGGGAGAAAACTAACAGCCTTTCTAAGCTTTCACTAGGTAGAGCAATTGGAGACAAAGCCAGATCTCCTTCTATAATGATTAAAAGTAAAGTTTTTGTCCTATAATCAGTGATGCAAGGTTGAAAGTCTGCTATGGGTTGCCAACAAATGGCTAGTTCTGGGGGTTTCAAAATATATTTTTAGAAGAAACATATGCTAATCAAGATATGCCCCACATAGCTGAAACGGCATGTTTCACAAGGGAACTTCATTAGCCTCAGGGATGAATAGTGTTACAGCTCCTGGGAGATCCAAAAAAATAGGTGATTTTTTAAAAACAACTGTGTTCTCCTAGTTAATCCCAGTGGGCTTCCAAAAGGGCTTTTTTTGTTCTATTCTTCTCCATTGCTATTTTGCTGTCACACAGAAGACAGATTGCCATCTAGGAAAAAAGCAGCAGTACTCTCCATTCTGCCTAGACTGGACAGACAGATCATTAGTGTTATATAACAGCATGTTGAGTATATCCTGTCTTCAGGAAAACCGACAAATGAGCAACTCATTATCGAAAGAGACTGAACAGGTAGGGTCATAAAATGCATCTAAACCATAAACTAGAATAAAATTAGTTGTGAATTTGTAGGTAATTTGTAATATCATGCTTTCATAAAATAATGCTTGCTATCCCTGAGCAATGATAAGTAGAAAAAAAAGTGAAAAAGTGATATATTAATTTTGTTCAGATTCCATTGTAAAAAGGGTAATTGCTTATAATTTATGTGATGCATCAACTACTGTATTCCTGTTAACACATAATAGCAGTTATAAATGACACTTAAAAAATATTATTTCTGCTTTTTTTCCATACAAGAGACCATTTTTAGAAAATTGAAAGGTAATAGAAAGGAATAACAGCCAGAAAAATTTCAGCATTGTGCCAGACTATATTTAGCCTATGAGTTTTTTCTTTAACAATGAAGCTAAAGGGCACAGCCACTGCTGACAACTTGCAGGCTTCATTTAAATCCTTAATCAATCTCTGTGACAGGAACAAATTCTGAGATACCAGAGAAAATTCACTGCTGGAGAAGTTTCACAGAAGAGTCTCAGGGTTGTTGTGATATTTCATTCCTGCACCTGAACTGTGTGTAAGGTTACATGAAAGCTATTCAGGAATGACTGGGAGTAGAAGGAAGTCACCGAGTCTTCATTGTCAGGTCTGAAGTCAAATTGACTGACTGTCCATAATCCATTTACCTTCCAGAGCTCTCTAAGGCCAAGATGGAGAACATTAACAAACCCTGGCTTCCTCAAGCACACCCCTGTGCCTTAGCAGAGAGGATTTGATCTGAAGGCCCTTGTTGGCACAAGAGGCCAGTGGAGCTGGTCCCTGACTGTTACTGGGCTTCAGGCCAGGATTACCTAGTGAAGGAATGCTACAGCTGAAGCCAGTTTGGCTTCTGGCAGCAAGAAACTAGCATTTGTCCATGGACCATTAGTCTCATTAATCCCATTCTCCTTAGCACTAACTGAAGAATTCCTCTATTCCTAGACAGAAAGGTAGCTTTTCAGTTTCTATTAGGGAATTAGCAAGACCTTTCCTTTTAAAATAATTAGTGGGACCTACACAAATGATTTTAGGTTTCCACATGGCTGCTTCTTCAAATGTATGTGGACATTTTTCCATTAAAACAGTTTGCAGCTGGAAAACAAACTGAAACTTATTTGCTAATGCTAGGCATTTTTTCCTGTGGTTGTTCTACAGTGCTTTGTGATTTGCATCTTTCCATTTATACCCAGCTTATATTATAGTTTGAATTTAGAGGTGGACAGCCATGCTACTTCTTTTTTCTCTCTCTGATTTTTGGGGTTTTTTTTGGCAATCAAAAGATTGCAGAATAAAACTTCTTTTGTACATTTTGCTTTCTAAGTGTAGAAAATGATAGTTCATGCTTGCTCTTGACCTGTTACACACGTGTTTTCTTGTTCAGCAACACCAAACAAATGTATTTTTGCTAGTATTCCATTTCAACTCACTTTGGTATGTCAAGTTCCTATTGGTCTTCATCTTTGACTGTGTTTTCAGCTCCTCTGTGCCATTTCACAATGGTGTGGACTTCAGAAGGAGTGCTCCAATACTAACTATTAAAAATAAATATCACATGTTAGACCGAAAACTAAATGGATTTTGCCATAGCAAAATGTTAGAAATACAGAAAGTATTCTCAACACTTTAACCTGGTTATTTCATTTGGAGATATTTTTGATACAGCACATTACTAATAAACTACATCTTGAAAGTATTTTTCATTTTCCTATTCAAAAATCATTTCAACTAATGCTGATAACAAAGAAGAATGACAAAATCATTCTGTGTGAATGGCTGCTAAAAATGTAGGCCCAAGAGAGGATGCTTTCTATTTCTTATAGCATTGAAATTTGAAAAAGAACTTGTAATAACAATAAAACTTGTTGGCAAAAAGCAACTATATTGCAAGAATCAGGCTGTTTAGAAGAGCTAAATTTGGTAATCAGAAAATCTCTCAAAACACAAATACTTATCAAAATGAAATTTAATCAACACAGGCTAGTCCCTAGAGTATAATTTCTAACCATCCATGTTAGTAGGGGTTGAAATAATTGTTAAACAGAGCAGAAATCAACAACTCTATTGATTTCTTTTTAAAAACATTAATCTGTTTCTCATAGTACTATTTTCCTTATTATTTCTGTGTGATTGAATATCTGTTTTGAATTATGGATTTAAAGAATTGAAAAGTTAGTACCATGAGCTGCAGATAACAGAAACTGCTGCTCTGTTTACATGTGCATTGGCTTAAAGATGGAGTTTCCTCCTGCAGATTATGTAAAGTCCAGCTGTTGTTAATCAAAGGAAGCTCCTTTCCCTGATATCTCAGTTGAGATCTGATCAAAATATTTCAGAGTCACTTGGATACAATTTTAATGACAGTTATTTTTGGCAGATTTCCTCAGGGGCTTCTGAAAAGGCTAATCTTCAAGAAGTAGAGTCTGAAAACCCTGCAGAGCTCACAGCTCTCTCAGAATTTCACATCTCCCTGGCTCTGTGCAGCTTCTTTGAGCTCCACAACTTACAGCTCATTCTAATTTACAATATCTAATCTAGAAGACAAAGTATTGAGTGTTTTTCACCATATTTGTACAAACAATAGGCATCTTGCAACCCAATATTAGGAAACGGCATGTACTGCTTCTCACTCTTTTACACAGTAATGTCACAGGAAGGGCAAAACATTGCCAGAGCACCTGAATTTCATCTACTGTCTTTCCAGGAATTCTTCAAATGTAATACAGGTGAAAACACAATTCCAAAACAAGATTTTTTTTATTCTTTCTTTTTTACTTACTGCCATCAGAACTTAAACTTCTGATAATGGTAAGGAAAATAGAATCACATGACACTGCTTTTAAGTAGAGACCACATAATTTAGGGTACTGCAAAATTTACATGACTTTCAAATAAAAGAAATAAAAGATATAATATAGATATAGATGATATAGATGATCTATAGATTAGATATAGATATAGATATATAGATATATATAGATATAGATATAGATATAGATATAGATAGATATAGATATAGATATAGATATAGATATAGATATAGATATAGATATAGATATAGATATAGATAGATATAGATATAGATATAGATAGATAAAGAAAAATGGTCCACTGTTAGACTCTGGATTCATTTGGCCAATTATTGAAACAACTATAGAACCATTTAACTGTATCCTGCCAATTCCTGTTTTATTTTAAATAACTTGGCTAAAATTAATTTCATCTGGCAGTTCATTTTTCTCTGGATACAGATTTCTTACTACTGCAGCTTCTTCTTTTTTGTAGTTCTCTCTTTTCTCTTAGTATACGTACACACATAAATTCCTCTCCTTTTCAACAGTTTTAAATCAGACATTGCACTTGAACAGCAGAATATAACACCCAGGACTGATGATGTGCTATGTATACTGTCATGAAACAAATTCATTCAAACTAACAGAGCTTTATAGCCAACATTTTTTTAATGAAACAATTGGCTTAGAAGCTTTTTTTTTCCTTTTCCATCTGACATCCGAATTACTGTCTTATAGAATATTTTTAAAAAACAGGTCTATTAAGTAAATGAGCAGAATAAAGGCTATAATAGATAGCAGTACATGGGCTCTACAGAGAGAAGAGTTCACCTGATCTCATTGAAGTTTTTTCCTTGGTTTTCTGCCCATGGTACTTTTTCAACTCTTTCATTGTTTCTGGATTAGTTATATATTTATTTTTCCGTCTGTATTACTTTTTATTCCTGAGAGATAACCAAGACCAAACTAGGTCTAAAATTTTGTATCCTCTCCATATGGTACCGTTTCATTATACCATTAAAGTGACTTCCCAATTTACAAATTTAAAGTGAAAAATTATTTTGAAAGCTCAGCTAACTGATGGAGACAGTTTGGGATTATTTTTTTTGGTTCTTTCTTTTTTTGTTTTTCCTGGGGTGTTTTTTAACTCACCAGAAAACCTCTCTAATTAGGAAAATGCTCAAACACATACTAAAATCTGAATGTATTTCAAGTTCCCATTAAGACAAAAAGCAAAATTATGCTCATGTTTCTGTTTTTGCCTGCATGACAAATACTTTCATATTTCTAGCATTCATCTTTGCATACACCAGTGTTATCCTACTGAAACTGGAAGCTTCCAAAGGATGTGCTCTCTTGTTCTCTCTCAGCCTGTGTTTTATAGTTCTGACAAGTTTGCATGTACTTTATTATGTATAGATGGATGTGAATTAGAAAACTACTTGGAAATGTAGATGTCTTACAAACCTATCGTACTTACTTCTTAGAGGTACTTGCACATGTATTGAAACTGGAGGCAGCTAGGTATGTAAACACCCAACAGTTAGCCTAATCAGTATTTCAGGACCTAACTTCCATCAGTTTAAATATCTAAATATCTTTCAGGATCTGAACTTCAAAGACTTCAATTTTTTTGTTTGGTTGGTTTTTGTTTTTTTTTTTTTGTTGTTGCCTCACTGTCTTAAAATCTCAGTTGCACAATTACTGAGAGATCATTTTCTGTCCTTGCAAGCAATAAATACTCTATATTTTAGTAGACTTTACTGTGATCAGTAATTTCCTGGAGGATTTATATTAGTTTCTATCTATTTAAATTCTAGTATTAAATATACTCTTTGAGTGATCTATATGTGCCAGGTTGGGTCTGCTTTTGCTTCTGGAGAAGTGAATTTAAGAACCCTGATTAGCTTCATTTGATATTAGAGCAGTTCTATGGCAGTGTGTATGTACAGCAGGCCAAAGGGAAGATGCTGCTGCAGTATCTATCACGGAGCATGTATCCTCAGCCTAATGGCACTGAAATAAATGTCCTGCAAATTAATAGTATACTAGCATATGAAATAAATTTCTCCAAGTCTGCCAGCATTTCTGTTACTGTGTTTTGATATTAATGATGTTTCCTCATTGTTGTGCTGAATAATGATATAATTAAAGATTTTCATTAAAAATTGCCATAAAAATTAATCCTTTATATTTATCTGTTACTTGGACAATCTTTCCTTAAAAGGTTAAGAAACATTTATGTTTCCCCTATATGCTATATGCTTCCATTATGAATCACTTAATCAGAAGGCAGCTTTAACCCTGCAATACAAAAGCATAAGCAAGCCAGGTGTCTTCCTATGCAGGAAAAGATACATGCAGAATCACAGCAATATGAGAAGATCATGATGCCTGGGAAAAAGCTTCAGGGCAAAAGCAAAGGGTGGAGAGAGAAGGGAGGAAAAAATTAAATGGCATGGCTTTAGAGTTTTGATTTGGTTTTTTGTGGGTTTTTTTTTTTTTTTTAACTATTTTATTTAATTCTACCACAGAAGCAAAAGATGACTGAAAAAAATCATCCCAAAACTCTACTGCTGTCTAAACAGTGGTAGCACTGTTGGGAATAATGTTGAAAGTGAGCACTTTTGAATTTCAACAGAGCCTTTCCAAAGAAGAGAATAACAGCCCTGTACATTGTGCAACTTTGGACCAGATACCTTATGAGAGGAGCTACTACACAGCTAGGAAAGTAATCTGAAGCCTATTAGAGAACAAGAGAGCAATTGTTTGTGGGAATATAAAAGCACTGGCGATAAAAAAATCCCCCCAAAAAACCCAATCCAACCCAACCCAACCAACCAAAAGGAAAAAAAAAAAAAAAGCAAAAACAAAACCAAAACCAAAACAGAACAATCAGTCCTTTTAAAAAGCAACAAGGAAATTTACATATACTAAAAATATATATGAAAATGTCAGAACAGCTGGTCAGTTTAGAGAAGTTAGGTAGTATTACAATTTCTATGCTGATACTTGAGAAAATGGAATGAGAAAATTAATTAGTAATTTGTCTAATATAATTAGGTCAGCATAACCTGGAAACAATTTCATTTGGCAGAAAAAATGAAACAATATTTTTATTGAGAACTCTGAAGAATATTGTGTTCCAGTTAAGGGGAAATTTAGACACTACGACAAGGAGCAAAGGCTTTGGACCTAGTCATGGTTTTAATTACACCAATATAAATAAGACTAATCTTTCTAATGAGTTTTCTAATGTGAAAGTCACACCACAAACAAGTCATTTAACCTTCAAGATCTACCTGGAAGACTTCAGCAGTGAGAAGTAAAGAAGTTGCTTGCACTTATAAATTATGCTACTCAGGACAGTCACTATGGAATTTGGAATAAAGAAAAAAGGCAGCTTGTTTATTCCCAAAAAGCCTAAGAGAAACTAAATTTCCTATCAGGGAAAAAATAAAAAAAGTTGGTAGATACTATTTACACTGTTTCTGTGCTCACATAATGGACTTTTTATGACAATCTTGATTATGGAATGTTAATTTACATAAATAAATTTTAAAAAATCTGAGGTAAATGTAATAGAAACAAAATTAAGATGATGTTTGTTTCTTTTTTTTTAACTGGAAAGTTCCAAAACAGCCTGAAGTGATGTGGCTTACAGGATGATTCTCTAGGTAATGCAACAGAAACTCCATAGGTAGCACAGCTAGAGATCTCACCACTGCATTAAAAAGAGGGAAATTTTGACTGTTATTGTCCCTGGCCCTTGAGTTTGTTTGGGAAATAGGATGGGTACAGAGAACTGTAGAATGTGAGGGGCTAATAAAAAGCAGACTGCATCTAATCCATAAGACCCACACAGCTCTACTTTCATTGCTTTGAACTCTGAACAGACTGGATGTCACAATTTAATGACATGGTGACACTGTCTGTTTTTTGTTGTTTTTTGTTTGTTTGTTTGTTTGTTTTTTCCCAGCCTCATCAAATATTTTACTCACTTTTTTTTTTTCTTTTTTTTTTTTTTTTTTTTTTTTTTTTCTGTGAGGTCTTGTATCCTGGCCATATTGCCTAAGGCTACTAGACTGTAACATGCCCTGCATAAGAATTTCAAAAGCATTGCACTCCATACAAAAACATGAAAGAGTCCTTCATGTTCTTTGGAATAATAAATGAAAACAAAGGCAAAGGATCACGTTCCTCTCTCCCATGTTACTTTGAACACATGCTTAAAATGCTTACAAACTGAAATACTGCTAACCAAAACAGCCACAACAAAGAGTTGCACTTTTTAAATTGTAGTGGAACATTAAGTGTGTTATATGCAGAAATATCAGTTTATCAATTTTCTTTATTTAACATGGATTTGGAAATCCAGCCCTTTTGACAACATTATTCAATGAGTAATTTCAAAGAGAAATTTTACAGATTTCATCAGATACATTCATAAAACGGAAGTGACAATAGTAAGTGCAAATAATGTATTCATGTTCATAGTAACTAGAGGTACATTCTGAGTTTTAATAGCTATCCAATCCACAAAAGCACTTTAAGCTTGTACTTACTTGCTTATTGTAATAAAGTTTTAAAATTAATGGTCCCATTGGGATTTTTACCATGGACTTCAAAGGGAACCAGATTAGGATTTATACAGATTTGGCTAGTGATGTGACTTAATATTAAACCCCTGTCTTTCATGTTGCATAGAACTGCCAAACTTTAAGCATTTAGGCTGAAACTCTGTATGCTTCATAGCTGCCTCAGGCTGAATTCTTCTGGAAAAATAAATAAAAAAAAAAAATATTCAGCTCTTTTCAAGAGCAAGGACTGACTTGGCAAGAAGACTGGGACAGGTAAACCAGGGAATGGGACTGGGAATGTCTGGAAGAGGAAGCTTGGACTAACAGTGGCCAAAATAATCTAGGACTACAAATAAAAGTTAAGACAGACAATCAAGAAATACATGTTAAAAAAAGACAAGTCTATGGAGCTGGGGATAAAATATTATGGATAGGACAATATGACTGGTACAAGAAACCATGAGTGGGAAAGATGCAGAACTAGGAAAGAGGAATTAGCTTAGGGAAGCTGGAACATGAGGATGGCTTACAATGCTGGAACTGACTGCTTTTTCATCTCCACCTTCTCTGGAGCTTGGAGCAGAGCCCTGAGCTCTGAAATCTCATTGTTCATTCCTCCTGTGGGTAAATAGTCATAAAAGCCACTAGCAAAAATTCTTATTCTCCTCTACGACTTGCCCATGCAAAGATTTCATTAGGTTTGATAAGTTTAAAACCCGTCTTTTATTCCATTGGTTTAAATGAGGGATATAAATACGTCAACTTAAGTGACCTATACATGTGTCAATAGAAAACCACATCACAGAACTTCATTTTCTCCCATTTCTTTTTCAAAAAATTTTTACTGCCCTCCTGACTTCCTTGAGCACTATTTTGCCTTGTAATATCAGATTTAGGGTCAGGTTTGGGAAACTGTTCCCTTGTGACCATGTGATCCCTGTTGCTAGCTAAACTTTTTCTGGTGAGGAATAGGAATTATATATTAAGGAAAGACTAACAATAACGCAAACAAGAGAGACCTTTTGCAAACCAAACAGGAAAAATCAAGAAAAGAATAGAGAACTTTTAGAAATTTTAGATTGTAACCCACATTATTCCTAGAAGTTCCTAATGACTTCAAAGAAAAGTGTGTGTGTTACTTATTTGCTTCCAACTTGCATGCTGTCTTTCCTATCAGAGAGGGTGAGGAAGACTGCAGACAAAAGCAGAATAAAAAAGAGGAACAGCAAGGAGGGGGGAGCACAGACCACTATTAAAGATCGGGGAATGGACAGGAATGCCTCTAAGATAATGGAAGGACCAAATACTTAGGAATCAGCTGGGACTGTGTCATTTACTGCATGATTGATGGGCACAGCACCAGGACCTGTCTTCAGAGCTACAGTGGTCAAAGCAAATGTGGCTTTTTTTCCTTTCTATTCTATTTGTTTGTTTGTTTGTTTGGGGGGGGTGGGGTGTTTTGTTTGTTTGTTTGTTTTTAATGCCATTGCAATATCTAATCCAAAAATAACTAGAGATTTGATAGGGTTGTTTTGAGGCTTTTATTTGGTTAGACTCTTTTTTTTTTTTTTTTTACTTTAAAACCCTTGGGTTGCTCACGCAAGTTAAAGGACTAAGCAGTTGGCTGAAAGATAAGCATCTGGGTTTCTGACATGGTGATGAAACAGGCATTTCAAGGACAACATCTGATCTTGCATTCCTTGCCTCCTAAGCAGGCAAAGATTCCATAGGAAGAAGCTTGATGCATCTTCTCTCTTCCCGAGAAATGCTACCATCCCTTGGAGCCCCTAGTCCCTGTGCTGTGCATCACATGGTTGCAGTGCTGTAGCTGTATTACTTTTTACCCTCTCCAACTCAAACATTTTTAATTGAGAGAATCCAATGGCCGAGACTCAATGAAATGTAAATTAAATAATTGGAAGCCAGGATTCTGAACTTGTACCTTGTATCATTGAACTTGCATCATAGAGGGCTATACATTAATGCTATGAATGAAATGCTAAAGAATTTTTGTTTAAAATATGGAAATGTATGACCTTAAGGTCCTTCTGCTTCAGCTTCCTATCTTCCAAGAGTGACTTTTACCAATAAATTTGTAAGTCTTTGTGAATCTTTTGTGTCTTTGATTTCATGGATGCATCCCAAAATGAAAGGAAAGGGAATTATTTTTTTTTTTTTTAATGTCTGCCTAGTGCATAGAGCAGAGAGCTACACAGGGAAGAATAATATCTGAAACAGTGGTGGATTATGTGCTAAGAAGTTTACCTGCATTGCATAAAGGAAGGTCCTGCTGAAAAATATCATAATGTAATGTGATTGGTACCTGCATAGTATAATGTACGAAATCAAAGGAACTTAATCCATTTTATGAAAAGAAACTAACCCTGACATTTGAGTGCTTAATATTGCAGTAAAATTTCATAGTTTTGAAATACTTCTTTTGAGTAGTATATTTTAAAATAAAAGCTATGTCTCTGTAATCTTCATGCAGATATAACATAAATATGAAAACATTAGGACACTATTTAAATACATCACATTATTTATTGAATAAATATTTTCAATATGTTACTTGAAAAGTTACCAATTATTTTTTTCATATACAGTACCTGCTCATTGGCAGAGGTAAAAAGTAGAACGGTATTTATTTTGTTCTTCAATACAAATGCTATAAATTATCCTTTAATATGTTTGTTGCTAAAAATGCTCAAAAATATTTTAATATTTGAAAAAAATAAGTTGTGTGTTTGATCTCCTGGGTTTCTTTACAAATAACTATTTACTATTTTATATAATCCTAGAAATCCAAAAAAAGCTACTGTTCTATTTGCCAATAACAGTGTTCACTGGATTAGAAGGAAAAAAAAAAAATCCTCCAGAAAGAAAGCATAGCTAAAACCTTCTGGTTCCAGAAATAACGTTTACTGTGGTTCTTTTCATTCACCTAAGTGGGAACAGGTAGAAAATAATGGGCAGAAGGCTATGTTAGGACTAATTGTTCTCATTAAAAATCCCAATTCTATCATTGACTGACTGGCTAAGTGATCCAAATCCATTTTCTTATTCTGCCTAGCTTTGCCTTGAAAATAATACTGACATGCTTCATACAGTGTTGTAAAGTCTCAAGATGAAAAGCATTAGAAGTGCTATGCTTTCCTAGAGGCTGTTACTGAAATTGTCAGATGTAATTAAAATGCTGCTGCATGTTACATTGAAATTCAGGCATTTTCAACTTTTTTTTCCTAGTTCATCCTCCTCAATATATATCTACACATAATTTTTGTGTCTAAAACTATGCTTATGAATCCATCCCATACTCCTGTGAGTCCAACGACCTCCCCAGCACATGTCTACAGAAGGCGTCAGATCTCTAAGCAGTCACTTGAACATGGTTTCTCTGTTCAGCTAGAATAGGAGATGGAACATTTTCAGAACATATCCCCTAGAATCACTGCTTAGTAGACCCAAGTCACAGGCACAAGTGGCAGTGACTCTAACTCTAGTACCTTTGTCTCTTGCTTTTGCCTTGAAAATGTTTCAAGATGTACTATGGTGATAACAAATGTCATGAAATCCTATTTTATGTGGAAGCAAAGGTAGATTCTATGTCATTTGTTGCCACAGCAGGAAACTCCTATCCATGCCCCAGATGATGCATCATAAGGCTGAAACTTTAAAGTGAATCCTATTGGTTATTCCTATCTCATACACACAGCATGTCCTTTGCAGTGCAAAACTAAGCAGTTTTATAAATACAGTAAAAAGGCTGTTGCATAACTCTTGTGCACTTGGCAAAAACTCTGCTATTGTTTTTGGAAAACAACAGCTGGTAAACACTGAAAATTTTTGTGCAATAGAGCCTTCAGCATGAGCAAACAACAATTGGCTTGTAAATTTGAGGGTTGTTTTATTCTGTGTGTAATCCATGCCCAATGCTCAGCTTTCCAGGGGGCCATGATCAGCCATTGTGCAGGAACAAGACTCCACGTATGGAGAAATGCCAGTATAAACTCTAAAAGAAAACCAGAGCAGAGAGTGATTCTTTTTCCTGGGCATTGGCACTGCCATCCACAATGCACAGAAGTCTCATTTGTAGTTTTCCACCCTCTTGTGAGCTGAGAAAGTGCCTTTCTCCCTTCCTTTTCCACATCCTATTGCTAGCAAGAGAGTACGGAAGGAATTTCTCTACTGGTGTATTTTGCCTTCTCTCTACTCATTTCTTCTTTATGGTGAAAAAATTGACTCCCAGAGAGTCCAAGAGAGAACTGCTCTGCTGGATGTCTGGATTACAACTGACCCAGATTTTGTAACATAAACTTTCACACAGTACTTAGTTATTAAACAATTTCCTCTGTAAGTTTAGATTAAAATGCCTAAAAGGAGTAGCAACTGAGGAGTTTAGGTAGACTTTAAACTATGACTCAGTATTTTTCAGTACCTTGCCATTACTACTTCTCTCCCTCTTTTTCTCATGAATTGCTGTAACTAGTTTTGAATAACTATTCTAGGATCAGTTCTCTCCTTTGATGTATCTATAAAATACCGTATGCTCCTTAATACAAATGACTTCACTGTCAATGTTCCTGAAAAACTTTACACTTCTAAGTCATATGAAAATTTTCTGAGATTTTTTTAACAAAACTCCATCAGCCTATGCAAACAGAAGGACTTTATTATTTAAAAAAACCCAGGAAGATGAAAACAAAAGTTACCAGAATTTTCCCTTTGTACTAAAAAGTCCATAGCATAGGCCTGTAAATGACACTACAGAATTTCATAAATTACTTACTTGCACTGGACTACTTGCATCCTAAATGGGGAGAGCATTATGTTGCAACATGATACTTTCAAACAGAAGAGCAAAGAAATTGCTTCTTGGTGGTTGTAGCATAATATTGCATTCATCGTTACTGTATTTGCTGTATCAACCTTCAAATCACTTGAAGATGCAGCATATTCTTTGCTGAAGATTCAGTCCTATTTGAGAATTAAGTGTACCAAGTTCCCTGCCAGTTATGTGAAGTCAGATTACTACTTCCACCCTGACAATGCTTGAGCAATTCTTCTTTTTTTTTTTATTTTTTTTTATTTTTTTTTTTTTTTTTCAATGTCTTGTGGCATTTGCAGTCTTCGTGGTAGAGTTTCCAAGTACGTTTAGGCTTTAAGAGACCATCAAAGCAGCAATCCCAGTTCTTCTTTTGGTCTCCACTTCTCTTTTCCCAAGAATACAGTATCATTTGCCAAGTTAGATAAGGAAAGGTATATTTAACTTGCTAGAGAAGAAAGTCATGCAACTTTTTATGAAATAGCTATTCTTTTAAGAAATTGAGCTTAAATTGCAGATGTTCTTATGCTTTCACATGTAATTTGCTCAGCATGGGTGTGTATATTCAGAGATCCACACAGTTCTACAGGAAAGCAGCCTGTTATCAAATAACTTTATTTAATAAAGGGCTATTTGAAAAATTACTTTCCAGAGGCTGCTATCAAAAAAGCACATTTGCACCAATAATATTTCAATTTTGTTGTATAGTATATTATCCAATTTCCATTACAACTGATGGAGTGCAGCAATTAGATGATGTTTCGTATGTGACCATATAAATTTTACTAGCTGATGTCTTTTCTGAAACTAAAGCTGAAGAATGCACAAGAGGATTTCTACTTATTGTGATCTCACACTTTAAGTGAGATCCTTCCTCTTACTTTGTCAACTGGAGTAAACACAATTATACTGAACTTTATGAGATTAAACTGCCATTGTATTGAGTCTTTCATATGTTAAAACCTGAACAAGTAGTTCAAAGCACCTGAACCTGCTGTCCCAGTGAAGTTCTGTTGATAATGTGGATAGACTCTGGTAACATCTGTTTTCTGAGCTCAAAGAAATGATACTTTGATGGAAAAACTTCTTTCTTTCGCTTCACTTTGACACTTTTATCTAAATGCTCTTTCTTTTCAATACAGATACTAGAATTATTAGTAGAGAAGACAAAGGAAGTGAGATCAGACATTGATGCTAAATGAGTCTCAGTTAAATAACTACTGGTGAAATAATTTTCATAAAATGCTTTGCGTACCATTTGTGAGGAGTATCACATAGGACAGAATATTTTTGTTAAAAATATCGAGAGATGTCAGTCCTTCTCAATCTGTTCCTTTTATTGGCTAACAGGCATTGCCCATACACCTATCAATTACCTTAAAGTATGATTTCAGCGGTGTTAAAATTTTATGCTGTGGTAAATGGAGATTATCAAACACCTCAGATTCCTCATCCTTTATTAATTTTTCAAGTTTTTGTATCATACCATGGTTTTAGGTCCGGTATATTATTTAGTAAGTGTTCTGATCTGCCACTTTTCTCATTCAGGGATCAGTTTTCAGATGTTATTCTGAGAAATACCTTAGGTGCTTTTCCAGCCATGACCAGTTTGTGATTTAGAGAGAGCTGAAAGGAAAGGAAAAAGGGATGAAAGAATGTTTTTCCTATCATTTTCTGGGGTGGGATCATCTGAAGGACCCATTGTGTATAAACTCCTGGAAACATTCTGAAAAAAAGATGAAAAACTCATTTTCCCTTGCTGGCATAAGGTTTCTGGTTGGTTTCTTTTTTAGAATGCAAGCTCAAGGGAGAAGATCAATACTTTATGATTTGAAAGGGTATAAAAGGGTATATGTCAATACTATGACTTTCTGATCTCATGTTTTTCACATTTGCTCCAAGTACATGTAATGTACTTCTTATTCCATTACCTTAATAAAAACTTCCGAGAATTTACTAAGTCAAGTATCTGGCAGTGCAAAACATAATTATAGCATTTCTGATTGTGTGCTTCCTGATTTACAATGAACATATAAAGAAAAAATGAAAAAGTCATCTTTAGAGCTATAGTTTTATGGGAATAATTTAAAGCAACTTGACTGTGATTACATGCCAGAAAGTTTAAATAGCCTGAAACAGGTCAGATTTTAACCCTGTCCCAAGCCTAGGCTGAAATATTGAATGGAGAATTAAGCATTAAAATTCTATTAGTTTGAAAATTTACAATTCATTCTAAAAAGGATAAGGCATACAGCTAAAAGCTAAAGCAGAAGATAGAATTAATAGCTTTGGGCTTTGATATCTTCCTTCTTTGTCTTTTGCACTGGTGAAAAAAAAGAGTCAGAAATTGCTTCCTTTGCATTCATCCATTCTCCCCATCTTCTTTTAATCTGTTGTCAGGTGTTGCACACAGAGTACTCCCATTCTTTGAGCCCCCCCTGTAGTATCACAGTTTCAGCAGCAGGAAGCAGGAAAGATTTACTGAGTGCCAGAACTTTGTCAATCTAGTTCCCTAGGGCCTTCTTTCTTCTTTTCCTCTATTAAAGCGTTCCATGATGTGAGACAGAACAGCAAAAAATGGATAGATAGGAAACTCTTAGCATTAGTAGCATGATAGATTCATGCCTAATTCTATTTATTCCCTGGCTCTGACAGAAATTTCACAACTTAGAGTGACTCAGTCATTCTGAACTTAGTATCTCACATGTAAGAAGACACTATTTCATTGTTTGCTTAGACAGTCATTGCACAGGCAGGTAAATCTCTACATGGCTTGACATGAGTGATGCACACTGCGGAGGTGTAGGCAATATTTCTTTCAACTGCCAGAAGAGAAAGTAATAGAGAACTCACAGTTTACTTTTTTGTGTGTATGAAATTTTCAGTTAGACCATGACTACAAACAAGTCTGGGGATGTAATAATTCCAGAACAAGCACATTTGCCCATTCTGGAAACAATGGTGCTTTATTATAAGGAAAGTATTTTAAGTCAGTGTTTCAGACCTCCTCTTTCCCTTCATCATTTTGCTTACGAGGGATTTTTTTTGAGCTGCTGTAAATTTTAAGGGCAGATTTTAAGACATAAGGATCATCTGGTTTGATCTTTGCCTAACACAGGCCATAAAATTTCACCAATAATTCCTGTTGTGGAACATATCATCTTCCCTTCAATTTTAAGTGAATACTGTCAAGCCCAATAACTTGTGGTTTACTAGAGAATAAAAACATCCTGTCTCAATTTAAGGAATCCTGGAGATGATGAATTTCCTTCTTCCTTGGCAATAGATGATTTGCTATCACTGCAAAACAGTTGTTTCTAATTTTTGTTTTGAAACAGAAACAAATACAGGGCTGCTATATGATATAGGTATGGCCTGAGAGTTTGTCACACCCACAACAAGGGATAAAATATTCTACTTTATATCTCTGCATATGTCCTTTGTCAGCTGGCCTTTTATAACCATATTTTAAGGGTTTTATGCTGCAGTTGCCTCCAGTTCAATCTTCATTTTACTTTTATCCTATTTCATGCTAAACGACACTTTAATTTTTTTCTCAGGCCTCACAAAAGCTATCCCAGACCACAGAAAAGAGAAGGCAGGAATAATCTTTTATGTCATGGGATGTAATAGAGAATTGTCTGATGACAGTAATTTTACTTATGCGTTAGGAGGAAAACTATGGTAGCACAACTCAGTTGTGAAAACCAGAGCTATCTGCCTTGTGAGCCAAGTATAAACGTACCAACTTTTGCATAAATCACTCTGGGACTTCAATTACCAGATGCAGCTGGTCATTTCTAAGCCAGCCTGACTGCATAAGGCACATAGGATCACAAAGTAGCAGTGGCAGTATAGTCAATTCCAGAAATATTAGTGCTGTTCTTAAGAGGAAAACTTCAAACTGAAGAAAAATACATACAAATGCATGTCATTAACAAGCCCATTCCCGATGTATTTCCATACTCTTTTGACTTAAAAAGAACCAAAACCAAACAAATCCACTAACCTCTCCCACAATGAAATCCTACAGATAGAGTTTCTTTATGTTCTTTATGTGTTGGTGATTTTCCATTCCCAGTGTTAATCTATATTGTAATTGGCAAAATCATGTATTTGCCTAATAGATAGGTATTTTAAAGTATTGCTACAAAGTCTATCTAAAAATCGTAGTAGCTGCACTAACACACCAAAATATCTAAATCTGTGTGCTACTTCAGGAGAGCCAGAGTCTAAAAAGAAGGGAAAGCAAATGTTAATTACCAAACTATAGATATAAACAAACTGTAAGATTATAACTCAGCAACATAAATGATTAGTTAATATATTGTGTATAAAACCCCACATAATGTTTAGAAAAAAAGAAAATGAAAGTAAGGTGGATAATGCTGTAAAATTGTGGAAAATTGAGAGGAAAACACAACAAACTGTTGTGCTTTCATGCAGAAAGATCAAGATATTGATCTACTCCTAGAAAACAGATGGCACTATTCTTTCCTTCTTTTAGTCTACTGAATTTACTTATAGCGCAAATGTGAACTACTGTATCACTCACTGAATATACAAAGGAGTGCAACATTACTGAGGAATTTACAGCAATGAAACAGTTACACAAGCACAGGACTTGGCCTTTCTCTGAATGCCTATGTTGCATAGCTCAAATATTGACTTAACTACAAACACTCTCAGCCTGTAATTTTAGACATCAAAACCAAATATATGAAATGTCTTGGAAAAGTACACTGAAAGCAGAAATAGTACACAAGTGACTAATCTGTACAGAAAGCAATAATACTTTTATTTTTTAAGAACCCTTGAGCAATAATTTATTTATATAATTCTGCTTGGGGGGGGGGGGGGGGGGGGGG
>JAWWEV010000043.1:41040704-41086351 GCA_035583235.1 Hafferia zeledoni
CCGCCGCCCCCCCCCCCCCCCCCCCCCCCCCCCCCCCCCCCCCCCCCCCCCCCCCCGCCCCCCCCAAAGAAACAAGAAAAGAACTAAAGATCTGCTTGTTAATACAAAGTCCTTCCCCAAAAAAGTGAGGGATCAAATTTACTGAACAAAATTGTTTGCATAGTAAAATAATCATCCAGATGGCAAAAACAAGGCATGCTGAAAATAGTTTATGTTAAGATGAAGGCAGTGCTTCTTGAGGTCATCATCAGTAACAGTTTCATAACAACTCTTTCAAGCTCTCAGCTTTAAGGATACCAGAACAGTTTAGTGAACATTAGCCAAACTGTGTATTGCTAATCTATTATTCTAGACATGTGTGACTGCAATACAGTCCTGGGTTTATGATTGACCTGGCCCTGTTTGACATGAAAATACCAGAAAATAAATAGCAGTTCACTTTTTTTTTTTCATATAATTTCTCTGCTCTCAGAATTCATTGTAAATATAAATAATGTAGGAGAAATATTTTAATGAAGATATTTCTATGTTACGTAAAATCATCATCTGATCTACTTAATTTTTTTTTTTTTTTCATACATAAAGAAGAGCAAAAGTAAGGGCAATTTACTACATGCAAACTACTGACAGGCTAATCAGTTTGGGGAACTGAGATTTAAGCAGTAACCTCCTGCTCCAAGTAAGTATGTGCATCTATTTTGTGAATATTTAAGCAAAATAAAATATGAAGCAGTAGCTACTTAATGTGCAGTGTAAAACCAATACCTGAACTCAGAAACAAGAACTTGAAATACAGCTTTTCTGAAACAAAATAGGAATGAACATAAACAAGCATGATATTTGATGTTGGAAGGAATTATTAAAATGTGATCTAACCACTGAGTAACTCAAAAATTGCACAGGTGAACATAGTGAAAAGTTACATGGAGCTGAAAATACATAAGGCAAGCAATTATTTAGGTAAAATTTGCAGAAGAGTCAAATTGGAATTGGGAAAAATGGTCCAATAAGCTTTACACTCACACAGTCCATGGCAACCTGTATATTTTTCTATCACTATAGTCTAATACAAATGGAGTCCACACTACTTCTTGATCATGAATGAACAGCTCTCTAAATCAAAAGGCCCTTCTCTGGACCTAGTAAAACTTCTAAATACAGATAGAAGGAATAAATAACTACTTCCTCCTGAAAATAACTCTCTCCCTCTATAATCTATAACAGAGTTGCTGACCTATTATTCTCAGGAATGCACTGGTAAAGGACTCAGATACTTCTGGATCTTGTATACTCCTCTAATTCTTTGCATTGTGGAACAACACATTTTTAATCATAGCAAGTGACTGCATGGCTTTTTCCATAGTTAACATTATATGACTGACCCAGTCTCAATACTTCATAGGATTACATCTAACTAACATTTAAGTTTTTTACCAGCTAAGCTTTTTACTTTATCTTAACTGTATCCTAGTAAGATGATCACTGTGTCTTTCTTAACGAGATAATTCCTCTCTCCCCAGAAAGAATAATTAACTCCTGGAAAACAGTTGAACATCACAAGTTTTCAAATATTTGGGTAAATCAAAATTTCAATCAACAAGCTAGTCTAGCAAATTATGCACACAGTCATTGCATAAGAAAAAGTCTGCATTTGCACGCACAAAGACTACATTTTCCCACCCTTATGTGGATTTCAGATGACAAGGATAGCACATTCAAAATTCTTACTATATTTTTTTTTTTTAACCTGAAAAGTACATGTAGCATAAAATGTAAGCATTTAATTAATAATTCAGAAAAAGTGATATACTGCCCAAACATAAGTAATGACAGGTTCTTGTGAATGTTTCTTGAAGTAAAACTTGAAGGTTTGTAAAACATTATGCTACCATTGAAATTAGTGACTGGATTCCAGTTGGACTTGATCTGCCAGTGATGCTACGCAGCCACAAATCTAATTCCAGAAAATCAGTCTGTAATCATCTGCCTGAAAAGCTGTATTTTATGTAAGGCAAATTAACTAAATATTGGAATCTGTTAAGTATTAGAAAGAAAATCTTGATTGTACTTTATACACTGACAGTTTTCTCTTTGCAAGGTAATAATTTCAGTCATGGACAGTTCTGTTTGAAAAATGACTACGAGATTTTGAAAAAGTATAATGTACTCCGTGTTGCATATTAAATTTAAAAAATGCAAACAACAGCAAACTTTGTAAAGAGGCTATTACATTTCACAAACCACTTTACCATAAAGGCACTATAATACTAAAAAAACCCTATACTTATCTAAAAAACTTTCAGTAAAAATTAACGGGTTTAATATATGAAAAATCATTCCATTATAGACACTGAAAATTGTCATATTTGTTCTGAACCATGTTTATGTTGTCAGATGGAGCCTTGAGAAAGATAGCAAGTAGTAATTTCTTTTCTGAAGTCATAAAAGGCAAAATGGCATAGTTATATTTTAAATGCCATACTAAAATACCCAGAAGGATAAACAGCACAACTATAGGAAAATAAAAATACTATGTGTGTAATAATTCTGAGAATGCTACTGTTGGAAAAAAACAGTCATTTTTGTTCAAGCTAACTAAACTGGTTAGACATGGAGAGATGGTCTAAGGCAAGTTTAGAAAAAAAGCTCTTTGTATTAGAGACTTCTGTTCCAAACTGCATGTTCCACTTACATTGTTAATGAAAATGCTTATCATTACCAAACATATTTTATTACAAAATCAGTGTTTCATGGGATGAAAACAGAAAATAATATATGTGTTTGGGTTTTTCTTAACAGAGCAGTTACAAGAATACTAAAAATTTAACAAGGAATGCTCAGATAAAATACATGCAGCACTGTGTTGGGTTGACCCTGGTTGGACAGTGGGGGCCCAAAGTTGCTCTGTCCCTCCTCTTCTCAGCTGGGTTGAGGAAAGAAAATACAACTAAAAGCTCTTGGGTTGACAGAAGGACAGGGAGGTCTTCCATGATGGGCAAAACAGACTCAACTTCAAGAAATTAATTTCATTTATTAATCAAAATGTTCATATATTAATCAAATCCTATCAGGGTAATGAGAAATAAAATCTAAACCTTAAAACACCTTCCCCCCAACCACTCCCTTCTTTCCAGGCCCAACTTCACTCCTGATTTTGCTTGACTCCTCCCTCATCAATGCAAGGGGACAGAGAATGGGGATTGCAGTCAGTGCATCACATGTTGCTTCTTCTTGTCGTTACTTCTCTTATTCTTCCTCTGCTTCAGCATGGAGTACCTCCACAAAATTCTCCAGCTTGAGTTCCTTCCATAGGCTGCAGTCATTCAGAAATGCTTCTCTCAACATGGAGTCACTGCTCCTGCCACAAGCCTTATCCAGCGTGAGCTTCCCAAGGGGGCAGAGTCTCATTTGGAGATTCACCTGCTCTGCTGTGGGGTCCTCCAAGGACTGCAGGGGGACCATCTGCCTCACCATGGTCTTTACCAAGTGCTGCAGAGGCATCTCTGCTCCCATGCCTGGATTACCTCGTTCCTCTCCTTCTTCACTGACCCTAGTGTCTGCAGAAGTGTTTGTCTCATATATCCTCACTCCTCTCTCCAGCTGCTGTTGCCCAGGAGTGTTTTTACCTTCTTAAATCTGTTAACCCAGAGGCCTTGGCCAACAGCAGGTCTGTCTTGCAGCTGGATGGAATTGGCGCTCTCAGACATGGGGAAGTTTCTGGCAGCCTCTCACAGAAGCCACCCCTGTAATCACACATTTGTCAAAGTCCTACCATGCAAACCCAATGCAATCACTCACAAAATCATTCAAATTACTATTTTCTTAACATCAGATATATCAGTACTTTGCTGGATTACGTGTATGAATCCAAGTCTTTCTCCAAAGTAAAGATTAGGCAATCAGAAACAGAAATTATACGATTTTGTGAATTTCAATCTGTCAGTATCATACAATTGAATATTTGTTAGTAATATGTATCAATGTATGTATAGAACACAAGATAGCCAGCAGAACAATTGCTGAATACACAATCTCAAGACAAATATGTAGTCTGTAAGTCTGAAGTGATAAAATCTCTTAAGAGAGTGCAGGGGGGCAAAAAGGCAATAATTTTCTAATTACATGGCAATTTTAAAGAACATAAATGGATGGTAAATACTGCAAATTTCTATATGATCAAGTGATAATTATGTTTTATATTTGAAAGAGTCATCAAGGAACTGAAGCAGGTAATTGGCTTATCTGCTTTCATTAAATTTGTAAAAGTACATAATAAAGTCAGTCATAAACATGAGTTTGGGGTAAACACTGCTTCCTGCAAATTACTAGAATTATATGGGTCATAAATAAATATATGAGATTATTTATGTATGTAGGATCCAAAGAACTTTGTATTAGGCAAGTCCATTCATTTCAGCAATGTTAGCCCAGATGACAGCCACAGATCTGTGCCTAGGTGCATTCTGGGGACTAACCTATCCCCCGCAAAAGCAGTCACAATACAGGCTGAGTTTGGCATCTATTCACCACAATATCCCTCCATCTCTGAAGAAAAGTAAGAACACTGTGACTAGGGCAGACAACAAGGGCATGATGTGGCAGTGTCTGTTGTAGGGTGCCTCTGAGAAGGAGGAACATTCCATGGACTGAGTAGTGAGACTTGGAGTCCACATAACTCAGCAACTGGGCACCTCTCTGTAATCATTTGCACAGGTCAAGGGCTCTACCTGGCCCTTAAGGCTGTGCTCCAGCCTGGGGGCGCTGCACTATCTATCTGGTGGTGGCCAATGCCTCCACCCAGATGGAGCTGCTTCAGTCTGCAAATAGTCTTCACTGAGAGCTCAACTTCAATGCCTATATGCAAGTGCATGTAGTATGGGGAATAAACAAGAGGAGTTAGAGGTGTGCACTGTGATCTTACTGGCATTGCAGAGACGTGGTGGGATGGCTCCTATGACTGGACAGTTGGAATAGAATGATACAGGTTCTTTAGGATGGACAGGCAAGGAGGGGATGCTGTTCGCTATGTCAGTGACCAACTGGAATGCATGGAGCTCTCTCTGCCTGGTGATGAGAAGTTGACCAAGAAACTCATCAAGTTGAACAAGGCCAAGCACATGGTCCTGCATTCAAGTCGGGGCAATCCCAAGCAATTACAGGCTGGGCAGAGAAGGGATCAAGACGACACCTGGGTAGAAGGACTTGGTGGGAGTGGTAGATGAGAAGCTCAATGTGACCTAGTAATGTGCACTTGTAGCCCAGAAAGCCAACTGCATCTTAGGCTGCATCAAAAGAGGTGTGACCAGCAGGTCGAGGAAGGTGTTTCTTCCCCTCTGCTCTTGTGAGACCCCACCTGGAATGCTGCATCCAGCTCTGGGTTGGATGACCTCTCCTCTGAAGACTCTCCTCTTAAGCAGGACTTACATGATTTTCCTTTTTGTCAGTAAGTATAACACAGTCCATGCAAAATTTTATAAAATAAAACTTGAAGATGAAAAGTCAACTGGCTTAATAGAATGATAGGAAATGATTCAAAGTTTTTGATTGTGTATTTCCTTATGGGAATTTAGAAGCAAAATCAAGTACAGATAGCTGAGATAAAGGAGGAAGTAAAGAGCATAAAAGTTACTAAAGAACACTTTTAGCATCCTAAAAACAGGTTGAACAAGTATATGGAAAGTGTAGAGGCAGATAAAGAGAAAAGTATGCACACAGTCTTTGGTCATCTTGTACATTCCTCTAAATTCTGAAAGAAAAAAGTGTACTTGAGATGCCAAAGTATAAATTTCAAATAAATGCTACAAACCACAGAATTTTTAATAGCTTTATTTTTTAAGAAATACTCTCTCCCAACCTATTTTTTCTATTTTCCCCTTAAAACACAGTAGTACTCTAAAGATCTACATGTTGCAGGGGAGGTAAAATCAACCACCTAGTGTGGATAAAGACCAGTTGTAAGAACCTGCACAGTTCCTATGAGTGAAATAAAACCAGTAGAGTATGAGTGGAAATTAGTTCCTCCATGGGTCTTGTACTAGCCTGCACTGCTGTGAATGTTATTCTGTTTCAATTCTCTACACTCTAACTATTTATATATAAAAAACTTACTCAATAGAAATAACTGTTAACTAAACTCACAAGAACTCATAGAATACATTAGCTTACTCTCAGCATTCAGAGCTCTGTGCTTACTACTTGTCAGAGTGATACCACAGAGGTCAAAAGATGCAGAGCTGCATTAATAAATTATTACAAAGATAACATAATATATTTGATACTTGTGTTTCCATCAGGAGCTGATGAGTCTAAATATCACACGTTATTATTGAAGCATTCAAAAAGCACTGTATGACAAAAATACAGCACAAAATATATTAAGGCAACTAGCACACTGTGCTGGAGCAGAAACTATTTATAGTATCCAGGATTAAAATAAAACAAAACCAAATCAAAACACAAAAACCAAACAAACCAAACCTCACCCCCCAAAAAATAAAAATTTCCTTTTTAGAAAAAGATTTTTTCTTTTTTTTAATCTGTATGAAATATGTGCTAATCAGCAGTCCTAGCACTTTCGTAGTTTTAGAAAACAGATGGTTGACAGACATTTAAGAGAAGAAAATTACAGAAAGAGAAAGCAGTATATCTAAAAGTATTTTACATTTATACCTTCTAGGTACTGTCCATACATTTACTTTATAGTCTGTTAATTCCAGGATCTGTCTGAATTTTGCAGACCTGAACTTTTTCTAGAATCACTGCAGTATTTCTCCATTCAACTCCTTTAATCAGAAGCATTAAGCAGACTGATCTGCAAAACATAAACATAGCAACTCAGAAATTATGCATGTACTCTCTATTCGCAGAGCCTCTAGCTCAGAGTCAGAAATATTCTTCAGTAACTGAGAAGAGTGCCTCAGTTCTACAGCTTTGCATTGGATTTACAATAATGTACTGGAGAAGGATTTGAGACAAACTACTATATCCTAAATGAAATAATTTAACTTAACCACATAGTTGCAAAATTCTCATGTTTTGCATTTCTTTTTTTTTTTTTTTTTTAACCTGCGGCTCAATATTTAATTAGGCATATCAAGTGGATCGATTTTAGCTGCATCCTGAAGTCCTCACCAAAGAAGGAGGATTTACAGGTTCCCACTCCAAAACAGTATGAGATGGAATTTGACATCTTCTCTGCTATGTGAAAACTAGTTGGCTATTGGGAAACAGTGTCTAGCCAGAGACAAAAAATGTCTGGTTCCTGCCTGTCGCTTCTGTTACGCTTTTTTTGGTAGTTATTATTTGAGGAGGCTTAAGATACTGGATCCAGCTGGTGAGATAGGCAGGAGAAAGCCTTGCTGAAAATGCCCTTGGGGTTAGGTGTGAGCTTGGGATTTGAGTGTCTCACACAAGCAGGACATAAGCAGTTCTGACATGCCTGTTGGCAGAAACTATGTGGACTTAAACATCACTGGGGCAACTACTGGGTAACAGCAGATAAGTAGGAGGTTTAAGGATCTTAGACGAAGTTAAATGCTGCTGAAAGAGAATGGTAATTAAAAAACTATGTGTGTAAGGTAATTTTTAAAATGGGACTTATGAGTTTTTGAAACTAAATTTAAAAATATAGCATAAATACAATTATATTTCTTTTTACAATATCATAAAAACTATTTTGGAACAGATTACATGCTCAATTATATACTCCTTTACAGCTGCTTCATGACAGGGAAAATCCATCTGAATAAAGCTAATTTAATAGTGTAGAAGATAAAACTCTCTGTCTAATTTGCTCTAGTCTCTAGTTCACATTCCTAAAAAGTTAGAGATATCAAAGATATCAACACTTTTGGTCCAAGCCAGTCAGAATGTTCCTGTTTCATGAGTATCAAACTTCCAAGATCTATACAGACCGTCTTGATGCAATAAAGCCAACAATTTTGCACCTATCAACAATTAACCCATGAGACTGCCCATGCATTTTAGCACAATTATACTATTAAGGACATGAATAGACACTATTTACTTTGCTAAAGCTGTGTCACAGTTTTAACATTTTGAAGAACTTAACTTTTAAGACAATAAGGTTTACTAATTCTTATAAATATCCTCCAAAATACTACTTTTCATAAAGGCATGACCCTTTTCAACTACGTTGACAATAGTACCACATCTCCTGATGTTATTTCAGAGTCCTGACTGTGTGTAGAGCTGATTCCAGTGTCAGAGTCTGTATCATTTATGTCCAGATTAGTCACTCTATGAACAAAGTCAGGAACAGCAATGCTGTTACTGGAGATGCCACTGCCATTGGATGGCTCTTCATTTGACTGAAGCCTAGTTTCAACATTGTCTTTAACATGTAGTAAATTGAATTCTTCTGTAAGAAGTTCATATTCTTTCTCCTTCTTTTGAAGCAGTGAGTCTCTGTATGTAAGTTCTTTCTGAATGCAGCTCAAGTATGAGTTGATTCTCAGACCATCTTTCATACTTTTTTCCAGCTCATATTTTACACTTTCCAAATTTGAGTTTTCCAGCTCAGTGTTAGCAGCTACTTCTGTGCAGACTTCATCTCCATTTTTTTCTGTGCATATACCGTGTACCTCCTTTTCAATTTCAGCACACAGGTTCTCTATTAATTGTTTGTGGTGCTTCAGTCTCTCTTCAACCTGTAAAATGCCCTCACTTTTGCTCAAATACTCATGCATCTCTTTTTGATCATCTGGCCTACTCCTTTGCTGCTCAGCCTCACTTGAGTTGATCATTAAATATGAGTCCTGCACATAATTTTCTCCATCATTGGCAACGCGATCTAAATGGAATTTCGCTTCACATTTTTCAATTTCCATATCTAGTTCCTTCATTCTAAGGACTTGTTGATGAATGGTATGATCTTGAGAAATGATCAGATGAATCAGTGTCTCCATATTATCTCTCTCTTGCTGAACACTGTCCTGTTTAAGCTTGGCCAGTTTCCGGAAAGTCTTCCTCACAATTTTCTTTTGCTTGTCTATTGGCAACATCTTCATGTAGTTTGCTGGACTGAGATCCCACTGTTTTTCTACATTTTGTATTACCTTGGCTTCAGCTGTCTTCCACAATGGAAATGAGAGGAAGGCATCTGACTTTACCAACACAAAATGCAAATTAGACTGTTCTTCCCCCCAGGCTTTCCAAAGTCTCAGAATCTTTGTCAAGGGAGGCAGTACTCGCTCTGAGCCTCTCCATTTTTCTACAATACAATAATCACTAGGTTTTCCAAAAAGGACCTTTTTTTCTCCAAATGTTGTCTGATGTTCCTCAAGCAGTGCTTGAATCACTTCTGAGCAAGTTGTGCGCTTTGTCAGGCCACATACAATCTTCTCCTCCTGGCAAACCCAAACCACAATCTCTCTTTCATTTGAAGCCATATCCTTGCTGGGAGATCTGGAAAACAGGAAAAGATAAAGTATAAGTTACATATCAATGATACAGACTGTATGAATAATTACTACTGTTCTAATATGACTACCATGTTGAAAAATTCCTGCAGTATTTTACAAGATAAAAAACTTGTTTAAATTGCATGAAGAAATAGTTTTGGATTAAGTAACACCTTTAATCATCTACTGCTTTAATGTTATTACTAGGCCAGCTGAATGGGAATCTCACACAAAATGTCTTTTATCAAATTTAGGTTTTGTACACGTAGTGTCTATTAACAATAAATGACAAAGTCTGGCAATCTGTATTATATTTCTGATCATATAGACACTGCACAAACATTTCCAAGCTCTTAATAACACCAATGCTTTTGAAGAGAAACTGCACTGAACATAGATGGACTGAGGACAGCTGACTGAACACCATCAAAGCTAAAAGAATTTGACAACAGGATAAATCTATAGTTCTTCTGCCACACCTGCATCCACACAAGCATAAACACCATTGTTGTTCAGTGCTATTCTTACAGAAGTATCAAGAAATCTGTTTCTTTTCCTGAAGTACCAAATAGCCTGAATTCCAGTGAGTTGTGAGAGAATACCAACTGCAAGAGAACACGCGCATAGGTCTGTATTTTGTAACATTTGAAATTACACAGAAATAAAAGGAAAAAAGTGTATTTGTTTGTTTATGAATTACAATAAAAGTGCTATTAACCTGTTAATCTCCTTCTGCACTGAGATACCTAACTTCAGGTCTCTGAGATCCCATTATGGCTACTGTAACTGTCTAATCAGTACAGTCAGTAGTGTTTAGAGATCAATTCAGCTGACCAAAGGCAGAAGTTCACTTTACAGCTAACTCTTCGGTTTGTGCCCATCTGAGTGGCCCTGGGCTGCTGTGGGCTTATTATGGTGGAGTTGCCACAATATTCATGTCATCAAGCCTCCACATGCATAATTTACTGCTTGCCCAGACCTGACAATTTGACCTCTTTTATCATAAAATGATAAAACAGTAAATTCCCTGAGGAAAAATGCCTTTCTTTGGATCTTCTGGTATCCCTTGCAGTTAATTTGAATGAATGAGATCTAACCTAGTCTGACAGAGAAAGCCTGGAAGTCAAAATAACTATTCAGACCATATTCAAAGTGCTCAATACAACACTTGTTTCTATCTGGGGCTATTTATTCACAGAACTTCTCTAGTCTTCTGAGATGTAGTAGGAACGGAGTTTTATTTGGTTTAATTATGGTTATAACCTATAATTATTAAAGTAATCCAACTTGTTTCTTTTTCTTAATTATTACACAACGTGACAGACACACTGCAATCCAGTAATTGAACTATGATTGACTCAGCTGTAGGTGCCACTTTGACCAGGAGGCAGTAATCCTCAAAAGACAGGAGACTGCAAATGAATACCAATAAAACCGACAAGAGTCAGTTTATTGGTATCATTGCACAGGAGAGCTCTGTCCAACTACATTGCTCCAGGTCTTGGAACATTCCTCCGTAAAATCTGTGTTTTAGTAGACTACTCTGAGTAATGACATCATTTTCCCACTTCAATAGCTCCTCCTTACAGACCAGCATTTTTCAGTAATTGTTTTTTGAAGCTGTTGCTCTGAAGGTTGATGTTTTCATAGACTACTCAAAATAAGAAAGTATATGTCACAGACATATAAAATGGCAAAATGGCACAAAGAAAGAGTAATATTCAAGTTTAAATGGGGGGAGAGGGAATGAAAGATGAGAGTAAATTAAATGGCATTACTGTTAAGTATGTCATGTGCTACAAAGTCAGCATCTGTAAGAGCTTTTACATTTACAAAAACCAGGATGCTACAGAATTTTTTTTTTCTCCTCCTGGCTCCTTTAAAGTTTTCTTATGAAGACAGTTTCTCTCCGTGCTATCAGTCAATCTTCAGATAAATCTCAAAACCCCTGGGCAGTACATCATTATTAAACTCATGAAATATTTTTGCTATACCCATTTTTATACAAACTTCCCACAGAGTTCAGCAGGAGTTAAATAAAGTTTTGATGGCAACACACTTTATTGTAAAGTAATCTCTACGGGATCCCTGAAAACAATATGGATATAAAAATAAAATCCTTAAATTACCATTTTCAATCCTTTTTTAGCAATTTATCATCCACTGTTATTATTTCAGTTATGACACACGTGTCTACCCAGACTTTACATTAAACTTCTTTGAGGAAAGAATGTTCTTTATTTTGTCTATAGCATAAACTAAAGGTAGCACTGCACAATTGGGTAATGTATGCACAAGCAGATACACAAAGAACTTATGTAGCTTATACATGAAAATATATAATGTATGTAACCTACACCTTTTAATCATATTGTCACCTTTTACAGAAAAGGAGAAAAGAAATTAAAAAGATATTCTGAAACACAACTGTAAACTACAAATTATTTCATTATTTTTTCTATGTGTTTGTCACAACATATATTATCTTCAATTTTATTCAGTCACCTCAATTTTTGATCTTTTTTTAATCAAAAAGAATTAGCAAGTCATTTATAATCTTACATTGCCAATAAATTCTAATAGTTTATATCAAAAGAGGTTCCTCATTATCTTCCACTAAAAAATGGTAAACTGATGCACTTTACTATGAATCTTATGAATAAAATTTATTGTATAATTATTTTATCATTGTTAGTTCAGGTCATTCCAATTGAAAACGAAGTATCATTGTGTCAGTCACAAAATAACAATTATTAAACACTTGCTTTCAGGATGCAAGAAGATGCTAATACTAGAAAATATCTTCTGTTAACCTCTTCTTTCCTCATAGAAAGTGAAGCACAGATTCCACATATATGAAGCAGAATTAATTTCCCTCAGATATCCGAAAGTTAAAATTTCAGTATAAATTCACCATCAAAAGTTCCTCTTTGTCAAGACAGTGGATGGCCAAGGAGAAATCATCACTGCCTAGACCATCTATGATCATTGGGATGAATCCTTAAGTGAAACTATTTCTCTGTTTCATTAACCAAGAGACCTATATGGCCACCTTCAATTAAGTAGCTCACTTAGAGATAGCTGAGTTCAGGTGAGATTAATATAATCAGATTCTGGTTTAATACCTGAAAGAAATGCAAGAAGAATGGTTACAGCAGCAGTAGATTTAGTAAAGACAACTAAATGTGGACCTAAATACTACAACTTCATAGCTCAGTTTAGACCTTTACTGTTCCGTTTACTGTTCATTTTATTATTGTAATTTTTAAGGAAATCCATTAATTCATTAAAGTACTAAGGAAGATATCTTGAATAAATGTTGGTAACTGACAAGATATATTTATTTTCTGAGATGCAATAACTAAAACTGAAAATCTTCAGCAGCAAGATCTTTTAAACAGTCATTTTAATGGAGAGGCAAGCTTCGCATATTTACAGGCTGCTTGCCTTCCATTTCCTGCAGTTTTGTAAAGGGCATAAAAGAACCACCGTTTTTACCAGTGTATCAGTTAATGAGAGTGTAACAGTAGCTAAGCAACTTATTTTTTTCCAAAAATGTATTGCTGCTGTTGTAAACAGACTTTGAAGCTTTCAGTTCTGGCTTTGAAGCTTTCAGTTCTGGCTTGAATTCTGTTGCTTTGAATTAATCTGCAAAATGTTCTACTTATCAATCCATGATTTTAAAGTCTTGATGATAACAACATACAATTTTTTTTTAATTTTTTTTTTTTTTTTTAAGCCAATTGTTACTTAGGAACAGATGGGAATTTAAACTTAAGAATGGTCAAAAGCACATTTCCAATCTTTTTGTTTGCATGGTTTGACTGCTAGTTTCATGCTTTCTACTCCTTGCTTCTCTTAAAGAGGACACAAAACCCCCATTCTAATGTTACAGACCTCACACAGTCTTAATTATGTCAGCACAAACTGATTGTTACATGTCAGACATATACTTTGTTAATTTATTCTTCAGGCCTAGGGGAAGGTAATACATTCCAGAAACATACAGACAAAACAAAAACACATATTTATGTTGCACAAAGTCAAAATATGAGATAGCTTAAATGATAGAGGCTGCACTTTTGATGTTCACTGACTTTAAGGTATGTGTGGCACGAAAATATACATATCAAACATAATTCTTCACCTTCCTAAAAATGTTAACATTCTTCCTAAATATGTTAAATATAGTATAATAACTACTCATGCCAAGTAAATATAGGGATCTCCCTACTTTTTAAAATTTCATCTTCATGTCTAAAAGATGCTTCTTTTTCCTTACTAATTTCTGCGAACATTCAGTTGGGACTAGATCGCTTCCACATCATATTCTTAGAAACTTAATGCAGTGTTTCTGAACACTGAAAGAAAATCTTCTCTCCCTCCACTGTAATAAATTCTTTCCAGACTTTCAAAAAACAAAATGGAAGTCCTTTTTCAACTTTATCACGGTTCTTGATGTACCCTCCTCAAGGAAAAATCAAACTGAGTAACTAAAAAATACATAAGTAGGTGCTAGAGATTTCACAGCCAGGACATTTTTGTGAACTCCTTGCTAGGTTAAAACTTTACTAATTTTAATTCCACATGAACAACTGAACCAATTTTAATTCAACATGAGCAATCAACTGAAAGGTTTTGTGGTGGGAAAGGGATTCAAACCTAAGATTCTGTTTATGATCAAAACTTTTACTAGTTGTCTCCTCCCAGTCATTGAAATAACTTATATGGAATGAAAAATCAGGAGGTGAAAACAGATGGCACACCAAGCAATATACTAATCTTTTCCTTGAAAATGTGTACAACTGTTACTAATTTATAAATGTGCTATCAAAGGGTTCATGCTGGAAAACCATTTGCGTGAAATATCTTAGCAATTTTCCACTCAATTTGTTGGAAAAATCACATTTTTATCTATGAAAGCATAAACCCTCTCAATAGCACATAGAGTTTAATCTGCAGCAGATGAGCTGATAACTGTGTTTTGTAGTTGACTGGCTGTTGTGATGGGGTCCTCAGCTGACCAGAATATGTAGGTATGCTGCCATCCTGACCTTCCCAAAGTAAGACCAAAGTGCTTCTAACTTCTAAGAAGCAAACCCCTGCATTATGTCAAGATACCACTCAGAACAATCCACTTTCTTCAATGGAGAAATCAAAAGCCAAAAAGGTTTTAAAAGACAATCCTCCTGCTGCCTACTGCATCCCTGCACTGAAGTGCTTGCCTAGAAATCTGCCGTCTCAGTGCTTTCCGAGTTCACTAAGAAACAGGAAACTCTTAGGGCAACACAGGCAGGGTGCTCCCTGTGTCTCTCAGCTGTCTCTACCTTCTTTTTCAAGCTGTACACCCCCAGCCCTTCAGCAAGAGGTTCTGCACCTCATCTCCTACATGCCACACTGCACAGTGGGTAACAATCTCCCAGCCAAGCCTCTTCAGTGGTTGAACTGCTTGCCCTCCTTTGAAAATGATGTGACACAATGGCATGTAACATGTTCCGGGAAAACAAGACACTAAACATTTAATAATCTAGTGTTTTCAGTGGGTTTTCAGCTTTAAGCAAGCTGCTGGAATACATAAATATGCCTATTTGGATTTCAGCAAGCATGTATTTGAACTATAATCTGCTCTTTATTCAAAGCCCACAGAAGTTTCTTCCATGTGCAAGGGCCTAGAAAGCACTTGCCTTGTGTTTATGCACTGGCTAAAAACCTTGTTATCGCTCTTCCAAGAGTAATAATCTGTGTTATCTCTCAGAGCTGAGCTATAACTATCTATCAGAGCTGAGTTATAACTATCTATCAAAGATATGACTATCAAAAATATGATGTTTTTTAATTACACTTACTTACTGGAGATAAGGAGAAGCTAATATTACCAGGATACCCTCTAGACACAACCCCCCTACATTTATAGTGTAGGATACATGCTACATGTCATTTGAGAGGTTTTGATACCAGTGACATTTACATGTCAGGGTATATAAGAGCTAATTAGTTTATCCATCATAGATTCATAGGATATCTGAAGTTTCAAGGGACCCATAAGGATCACCAAGCCGAACTCCTCGCTCCTCACAGGGCTATCTAAAATTAAACCCTAAGACTAAGAGCATCATCCAGAAGGTTCTTGAACTTTGACAAGCTTGAGGCCATGACCACTTCCCTGGGGAGCCTGTTCCAGTACCCAACCCCACTCTCAGTAAAGAACCTTTTCCTAATGTTCAGTCATTTGTAGAAAGGATGTGTGAATCCACTTTCCACCAGACCTCTGACCTAATATGAAGTCAACAACCTAATATGAAGTCAAAACATAGCAAATGAATATATCATCTCATTCCATTTAGAAATGATAATACTGCTTTTATTGTTTCTTTTTCAAAATCTTGGCAGGTTATATATATGAGACAGTAGATGATCATTATGAAAGAAAAGATCAAAACATATTTTGACTCTGTGGGATTTTTTTCTGTGAAATTTGCAAAAATGTAAAGTTATTGGCACCATGTGTTGCAGCTCTTGCTTGGAAGAAACTCTTAACTTATGGATCCAAATTTTTGATAGTGAGTTTAAACATTAAAGCTATAGAGAATACGCAGCCCACATGAAAGCTAAGGTCAGAAATATTTCAACATTTTAGGAATAAATGGATCATATTAAAAGTTCATACTAAGTTTATTCAGACTATCCACATTTAATACACTTTTTTTCTCAACTTTCTGTCACCTTCTGTAAAGCTCTTCAAAAAGCAATAAAGGCTAAATCTTATGCTCAGTATGCCTCCTGCCTAAGTAGATTACATGCTTCTGAGTTTCCTAAGGGCAGCAATGAGGAAGTACCTACTCTCTCACCACCCAATGCAGCTGGAATTAGTCCAAAGCCTTAGGGATTCAAGTTAGCCTATTAACTAACTGCATTCCCATTCCCCTTCACCGGAGCCCCTAAAAGCAATAGCAATAGATGCACAGTTACCATCCACACAGAAATTCCACACGGGCCATGTCAGAAAATTGGCTCTTCTTCCCTTTTGCATCACATTAAAGTCAGGGCAATAGATAGTTGAAAAGTATCATGGCAAGGCAGAACCAGTACTTTAAGAATAAAATCCCTCAATATAGATAATCAATGTAGCCCCAATACTGCAAAAAGACTTGGAAAGAACACCCCAGAGCTTCTGAAAACAAAATAATTAATTCAAAAAAATAACTTAAATTTCTTTCTACCATCTGTTTCGATATCCATTTATTTTTGAGCTATGATAAAACTTCCTCCTTTACAGAAATGTACATAGGCATTTACTAAAAAATAAAAGAAAATTAGCCATCTTGTGAGCCACATGATATTTTTCAAACATACACATATACACACTATTTTGGATGCTCTAATTTATATATTTCAGATATTTGAAAAAAGAAAACAATTTAAACAAAGTCTATTTTTATAACTAGCTATTTACAAGACATTTTTCCTAGTATATGTTTATGTTCATTTTGCTGTTCCTTTTTAAAAACAGAAATTTTTAACCCAATAACATACCCATACTGTTAGGAAGCCTTGAACAAGCATTTTAATTAGCAACAGCTGTTGCAAATTATGTCCTATATAAATAAAAATTTGTGTACTTAAAGCTGTAGGTAGTTTCTTAATCTCTGCTGCAGAGAGATGCCATCATCTAGTTAGCTACTGTACAAAATTGCATACATCATAATTTAGCAATGATCTATGGTTGAAATTTCTGTTCACCTAATCACTTTATTCTAAAGAGGTGCTCTATGACAAATTTCAGTGAAATAATTTTGAATTGCAATGGAATAATATTATTGTCTCATAGAATAAAAAATATAAAAAGCACGACAGTTTAAAAAAAAAAATTCTGAAAATTATTTTATTGCAAATAACTCATTCACACCAGAGTTGCTGTTGACTTGAAATGTCAGACTTTGGTAACAATCCCATGGGAAATAATGCGCTTCATTCTAATAACTGTACTGTTTGGAAACAGGTGTTGGAAGAGGGACTAATATTTAAGAAAAATAAAAATGGGAAAAAGACTCTGACAGTACTTAAAACAGATAAAAAAGAATTTAAAGTAGCCAACGAGAAGGACCAACAAAGGCTGACAATAATTCTATCATCTGTTATGTGGATGGATACCAGAGTTTGTATCACATAGAAAATAAGCAAAGAAATTATACTAATTCAGGATGTTGTACTAAGAGAAAGACAGAAATAAGAGCTACTGTAAAAGGGAATATACACCTAGCTCACTAATTAAGAGTGATAGTTATGGTGGATTACCCTGAATACTCCCCTGTAGCTTCATTTAATGACAGGACTCTGTTGCATTGCTACAGTGGATGGTACTGTTTTGCAAAATCCCATTTGGAAGGTCAGAGTGCAGATTTTCAGCAAAGGTGACCAAAATTCTACTAAGTCCTCCCCTTCACTTATTAGCTCTGCCATATACCGTGTTTATGCTTCCAATCGCTTAACCTATAGGCAAGTACAAATGCTGTGCTGGACAATTCATGTGCCCCTACCCTTTCCTCCCGTCTTACCTCTGAAATTTTCCTCTACCCCTAAGGGTACACATTCTCTATAAATTATATCTATGCTTTAACTCTGCCTTCCTGTCAAACAAATCATCATTTCTCCATTGTATATTCAAAGCTGTAAGGTTGGTAAGTGAACATTAGTCAAAGAAATGTTTGGAATTCCAGCAAGCATGCTGTGTACACAAAATGCCATGGCAGGGAACACGTTCATTGTATCAGGTATGTATTTGCTGTGGCCTGACACAGTGGAGGTTTGAGAACAGAGGAGAACTAGCTGTCCACCACAATATTTTCCAATATGAGTAACAATAACATTAACAATTTACTTTACTGGGAAAACATGCTTTGAAGTATGTATTGCAACTACTAGTGAGGAAGCAGCTGTTATACAGGGATGGAAGTTCCAGGAAAAACTCTGGAGCCAAAACAAACACTGACATACTCAGTGACAGAAATTCCTTAGATCATGTTGGGGGGAATGGGAAGATGGGCATTTTCAAATTCCTCAGCATTAATACGCAACATGCAAAGTTTGGGAATATCAATACAGCAAATAGTACATCTTAATTTTGGGCAGTGGGTAGCTCTCAATAGTGAATAAATGAAAATGCTCTTGGTACTTCTCATCTACCACAAGAATTTGGCTATATTGAAAAATACAATTCTATATATTGCTCCTGTGTCTACTTAAGTGCCTAAGCATATTTAAGCACTGGATACATTACACAAGCTTTATGGAGCTCCATTAATAATGTACACAATGAGTCTAAAATTCAATCACTTTCAGTAATATAGAGGAAGCAAAATTGTTTATAGCTCATTTGGAACATAAGCTTCTAAATTAAAAAGTTAGAGTTGCTATTACAGCTAATAGAAATTTGGGTTATCTAACTACTCTCACCAGAATTTTTATAACTGCCTTTCAGAAACACCCTTGTTGTTTATGAGCCTTGAGATCAAAGAAGTGAGGGGAATTCCAAGCATTGAGAGTATGAGTTTGGGGTTTTTTGTTCTTGTTGTTCCATGATATTCAGTTCAGCTTTTGTTGAAAGGCAAATGTACACTATTTCCCTCCCCTGGGTTTGGTGACATTTTGCCCAGTGAAGAAATAAACACAAAGCACTCTGCAAGTGGGTCTGGGCTGCCAAAACATGAACAAAGCACACTATACACAAATGGCTGATAATACAGTAAGCTGAATAAAGGAATATGATACAGACAGGGAAATAATATTTCATGTCACTTTTCCAATATTCTCTAAGCTAAAGGAGGCTGAGATGGTTACTTTCCTATAAACCCTTATATGCTGTGCATGCTGTGTACCTCTTCTCTGCTTCTGGTAGCACCATGTGAGACAGATGCTAATCTCATTCACAATAAACAGAAAGAAAGCCCAGATAGACTTGGTTTCTTTTTGCCAGTCCTCAAGCTGAACCCAGGCTCAGAAAAGCATCTCTTCTTTTCCTTATAGTCTGTTCCTATTGGCTACCTACTGTAACTACTTCTGTAACTGCTCTAGTAGCAGGTGGTAGCAAATTTCAGAAATTGGACACTGTACTTCATGAACATTGTAGGAATCAATACTTTTATCTTCTGTTATTAAACACCTCAACACTCCTCAGACCTATCCCCAAAACAGACAGAATTATTTACAAGAGAAATACCTTAGGAAAGTGATTATCCTAAATAATATTTTTACTGCTAAATCTAGTCTTAGAGGTCAGCAATATGTATGACTATCAAGAAGTAAGTAAGGCAAGCTGGTGTCTAGCTGATACTCCCATCACCCTGCTTGTGCCATCTCTGGTAGCTTACCAAAGGGTTTGCAGTTTGATAAGGTTAAAAAAAAAAAAAAAAAAAAAAAAAAAAAAAAGAATAAAACAGCAAAAGTAAATTAAAAAAGGAAAATATTCATTTGGGTTCTATGGTGTCAGGCAAGAATAGTAGCAATGCAAAGGAAATAGCAGAAAATGGCCAGGAGCCTGGAAACAGGGCTTAGGACTGTATGTACTGCAATAAATTTTGCAGAGTAAACCACATTACTCTGAAAATTACATTATATGATCTTTACTATTTCATTTGCTTTCATGAAATCATTTTGAAGAACATCACCTCAAAAGGGGTTCTATCAAGACCTCATTAACAATCAATTCTTTATCTTTTTTTTTTTTTCTTCAAATTTCTCCCTTGAACTTTTTGAAAGATAATTCAGTGACAAATGTATTCCACTACTTGCGGTATCTGAAGAGCTGAAAGGAAAAAAGACGAGATGATGAAGTGGACTCATATAAATTTTCATTCGAAAGAGCTAAATTGAGTACTAGACACATAATTATGCTAACAAGAAGAGTGGACATAAATTTTTAAAAGAAACCTGAAGTATTTTTACTGTCCATTGTCAGTCTGGGAGATTAGTGCAGCTTATGCTTTCAAGTAATTTTCTAAAATGGCCTGTCAATGAATGCTTCAATATGTAGTTAGTCAGACACAGGCTGATAAGGTGTCTGAAATATAACCACATCTTCTCTGAAGAAATAAATTGTTAACCTTACCCAGTGTGCTCTGTCCTAGCAATGGATATGCTAAGGAGGGCATACAAGATTGCAAAACTACCTCTAACCAGCTGAGCAATAGAGATAGGAAAGGCAAGAAGGGATGACTTGCTGACTGGAAGCAAGTTTAATGCTGAATCACAAAGAGTACCAAGAGTAATGGGAAATTTATGAGATTAATGCAAAGATGAAAGTGTAGAGAAGAGAGAGATACAGAGAGTGTGTCCAGTAGCACACTCACACAATTTTTAGCTGTGAGAAGATGAAGGAAGTTGTCTGCAGAGGAAAGATATTCCATGTGATTTACACAAAAAGCCATGTGAATCCTAGAATATTTGAATGATTGTGACTTAAGCCTAAAACCTGTTCTATAACAGACATAATGCATTCAAATAATGACTTCCCAGCTGGGGCCACCTGAAGAGGCTAATAACCATGTCAGTTGTCCATCACAACCCTCCCACTGGGGCTGAGCTTCTTGTCTGACCTGCAGTGACTCATGATGAAATTAGGTCATAAAGATAAAAGCCTCATTAAACCACCTAAGATAACCCATCTAAATGTGATGGAACAGTTTAGGAAGAAATTGTTCAAAAGTCTGATGCAGTTGACAGGATAGTAAGCCCTGGCACAAGATTTGTTATGAACAGGGAGAGCAGGTATGGGCCAAAAACCTAGAGTGGGCACAGCTGAAGCCAAACATAGCCAGCTGACTGCAAACAAAGACAAAGGCAGGCCCAAGAAATGGTGGTGCTAGTTTTGTGAGATGCATCTCTGGCAGAATAGTGATTATCCCAAACAGGCTGTGACACCAGAAAGCCACTGCAAACTACTCGTCATTAGTTCACATAAAGTCAGATTGAGTAAACGTTCAAATTAATCTGATGTTTCTTTATTTCACATAGCCAAATGTCTTTGCAGGTAGGGATCCTTTCAACATATGAGCAATTCAGATGGCTTCATAGCTCAGGGAGGATAAAAAGGCAGTTTATTTTTACAAGGTACTTCATAAGCTGAATGGTTGCCTACAGTGACAGCTGGGTGAAGGCATGCTGCCCTCTGTCATATGCACAATGCTGGCATGTTTGGAGAAATGTATGTATTTAGCTTTCTTCCATAATATGTGCACATTCTGTTTGTTGCTTCTGACTTTAAAGAAGTCTGGTGTGTATTCAGTTTTGTAATACGTAGATGCATAGATATGCAATCTACAGAAGTGTTTTCCTTGCTGCTGAAATTCATAATGCCCACTGGAACACCTAAACTTCCACAGAAAAGTTTAACTCCTAACAATGGGATTTGCTGACACCAGCAAGTTCAGCAGGAACTGACCTAAAGTAGTCAGAAATCTGAACAAAACAGCAGGACTTGGGTACTGCTAGGCCATGTTCAGATGTTCATTGTATAAAAAATACAATATTAATTGCAACAGCAACCAAAAGCCTGATCCCCTTCTCTCACTGAAACCTTCAACACAAACCCTTGTCTTTCTTTTCCTCACTGTAACTTAAGCCAGCACAAAATGGTACAGTATCAACACGAAATACTGAGAGACTTTCAGTTTAGAATAAGTTGACAAGACTTTCCTGATGAATATACAATAAGGATGCCAGTGTGGGCATTTCACAGGAGTGTTCTGTCCACCAGGGCTCCTGGCTGCACTTTGGGTATTGTTGCACATGCTCTGAACAGGGCTATTGGATAAGACCTTGTAGTTAAAAAAGCTGAAAGACATAATTTTTCTTAATCATGGTAAGGTGTGTGGAGGCACCAACTGTAGGGTGTTCAGGACCAGTGTAAGAGATGGTAGGAACACAGGCAGCTGGGGAGTGCTACCAGTTAAAATGTTACTATCTCAGTATTTAAACATAATTTTGTGAACATCAGAAGTTCTTAAACCTTAAGTGACTAAAATTACACTTAGGCATCAAAGTCTCCTTCATAAATCTAGCCTTTATTACTTACATTCATTCAGTATGTGTGCATTTTGTATCTTTTCTCTTAGGTATGGTTCCACCCTTTATAGAAGGCACTTTTTGAAATCTAAACTTTACCATCAGATATTCAATTGTTTCTCAAGCTGACACATTACTGAATTTATCTCCACATACTCTTGTAGGAAAAATCTCACTTTCAAAAACCAGAGAGCTCAAAAGTTTAGGTCAAAGCTATATAATCATTTAAATTCCCACTCTGGCTAACTGAATTGATGTCCATAGAAATGAGCAAAGCAAGACATCCATAAACTTCCTTTGCTCAGCCCTTGTACAAAACAGATTACAGGACACTGAATTAGCAAATGAGGAACACGCAGTTGAGTAACCACTTCTGTAAACTGTGGTTTATGTGACTTGCCCAAAATCAGGTAGGAATTTTGTGGCAGGGTCAGGGAAGATATCCATGCTATTATGGTGGTTCTCCCGTAATCATACATTATCCACCTGTAATTCACCTCTCCATTCATGATTCCCTTTCTAATTTCTAAAATGAATGGTGCAAAAGATGGTTAATAAGGTGCTCCAGAGTCTGAGCATGCTCCATGAAAAGTGATTGGGTGGAGCTCATGTCATTTACCTTAAGCTATTTAAAATGTAGATGTGCAGTCAGAGATAATTTTCTGCCCTTCCTCTGTAATCAGTGGCATAAAGTAGGCTCCTCCAAAAGGGTGACTAATCCTATACTGAAAGCCTGTCTAAGACTGAATGAATTGCCCTCCAGAAGTGTTTAGATCTATCCATTAACTACAAAGAGTACCTAGATGACTAGATACCTAAATTTGCAGTGGCTCAGGTTGAGTAAGCTGGAGCTTGACATTTCTGTTTTCCTGTGTACTTGGATCTTAGGAATGATATGAGTGTCAGCATAAGTACTGTGACCATGCACAGCTGCAGTTCAAAAAATAATTCAGATCTTTGTCTGACACCTGTATTGACTTTCAAGGGTAAAGAAACATGATTAGGTATCTACCTAAACCTTAAAGTATCGGAAGTCTGTCAATACCAATCCTAAATTTTTCTTAGAAAACTGGATTCATACAGAGCTTTTCAGTAAAACAGGATGCTAACAACCAAGTGGCCTTGAGAGATGCAGGCAATAATCAAGTTAAACAAGTATACTTAGTTCCATAGCAATCAGTACAGAGGAAGTCTGTCAACAGGTAATATCTAAAGGAAAAAGCAGTTCAGAACATCAGTTTACCAATTATGAAGCCAACCAAAACATGAGCAGCTGAACATCAGGGTAAGATCCTGCATTTATAAATATTGCTAAGCCACTCTTTGATCAGTGAGCAGAACCAGGTAACTTCCTCTAGCAAATGAGGTATATTTTGGGTCATCAAAACAGTATCCCAACTGCTGCTCTGAAAAACACTGTAGCTTAAAAGTGCTTTCACAGTGGAAACTACGCTCTGTAGAAATAATCCTTTTGAGTTTGAAAGAGGTTGAGGAAAGCAAAGTAAGGTGTTCTGCATGGATGATGGAATCTATTAACACAAAGCAAATTGCATGTTCAAGACCAAAGGGCAGACTCTCTTAAAAATTAGTAGTCTTCACTCAGCTACATTATTCCACTGAGGTCATATATTCGTAAAGTAAGGTAAACATATTTATACCTGACCAAAACAAAGTTTGGTCTGATAGATTTTTGAATTTTCATAACCTGATTTTGTCCTTGAACATAAGACTATTATTATTTTGCATATTTATTTTAAACTTTGATTTTTTGCATCATTAAAAGGAGGATTTTAACAGAGATTATTATATTTGCCTTTATGATGGGAAATTGCTAATTCAGAACTCTTTACATCAATGAAAGAAAACAGATGGGGTGAAAGCAACTTTAATTAGACTGACAGTTTTGACTCTTAAAATAGACAAACTATATATTTTATTCAGAGCAAATATCTACCCTCTTTATAAATATATTTTTGTCCTATCATTATTCTGCAGCTTACTAATGAATGTAGGAAAAAAACCCAAAAAACATAATAAAGCAACCACAGCACAGGAAAATAGAGGTGTACATCACTTCCAAGATTACAATGTAAGAAATGAGTTGATAACATGGCTTCTTCTAATGCTAATGTTGAAAAAAAAATGATGTCTAGCAACCATCTAAACTGCAAATGAGGTGGTTAAAACTGACAGAGGCAAATACATACTCAGGCAGAGAGGAGTAAGAATTAAATAGGAAAAATTTGGTGAAAGAGTGTTATGGAAACTATCTTAAATAAAGGGCATAAATAAATAAAGTGCATGAGAGATGTGCCAATCACACACTGGAATTATTTTCTTTAAAGTTTGCTGTCTTTTCCCCATATCAAGACTTCACAGCATTAAAAATATAATTACATGACAACTTTATTATCGTTATCATCAAGAACCTTAATTTCTGGTTTTTAGTTTCTTCAGTTAACCTTCTTTTCTTATGTTCACTTCACAAACCCACCTCAAAATTTACTAAAATCCACGTGACATTTCTTTATTTATTTCTCGTTCTGGGATACTGCAACCATCCTCACAAGCCATTTTTAACATTATGAAAAATTTTAGACTGTTAAAAATTCCTCAGACATTCATATGAAATCAAACGTAAACAATCCACAGTGTATTCTCATTTCCCTGTATGGCAGCTAGCTCTAGTGGACTATATATCAATTAGAAACAAAGAACTCAGATTTTATTCATACCTCTCCCACTAACTGGCTTCCAAACTCTGCACTTCTAAAAAATTTATGCTGTCCAGTCATGTCCTACTTATTTTCCTGAGGCATATAAATATTAACACCACAATTACAGCCAAAGAAAATTAAGATTATTGGTTGTCTGAAGTCACAAACAAGTGGGTATCCTTATCACTACTGCAACACCTGCAACTTAAGTGCATTTCTGGATAGGTCAAAACAGGGAAATGCAAGCTAGTGGTTCATTCTGGAGCCTATTTGAGTCAAGTTCCAGAAAGATGCTCAAAAACCTATTCTTTTAGACAAGGCTCCCCCAAAAATTCAACCTCCAAAATCACTAATGAGCTCTTAACTTTTATATTTATGTGTTGAACATAAGCGTGAGAAATTATTTATGAAAATTTCTTATTTTTATTGCAAGAATAATGTAAGCCCATGGAAAATTTACAGCTCTATAAGGTAAAATGCCATCACCAGAATTTGCATGAAAACTGTGCTGAATTCTGTTCTCAATAATTTTTTCTAATGGGACACATAGGCATGGAATAATTGAGTAAAAATATAATCAGATGCAAACTGATCTGAGAGAATTTTTCAGAGAACTCTGCATGACACTTTTGTGTTATACAATATTTGACCAATATACAAATTACACTGAACTGAACTTGTTTAGTACCTACATTTTGTAGAGGATGCTTCTGGCCTTTGCTACACAAATAAATTTTGTGATTTATTTCCCCCTCTAATGCCATTTGATTGGTCAGGTCACTCTTTCTTTCTGTTTATTCTGAAACCATTTGTCTCATCTGTTTTGACTTGTGTGATACCTGATTAATTGCTGGCATGGGAACACTGAAGAAGACAGAAAGTCACCATCTTGAGAGTATCATAATACACATGAGTAATAATAGAAGTGACAATAATGGCCCACTTACCCGTTCACATGACTGCATGGTACCAGCATGTCCAACATCTTTAGTTCTAGACTTCACTTAATGTGTGGTCTTAAACAAAATTTTTATATTACATCATCCTTTCTGTCACTATTAATAAGGATATATCAACATACTAAATATATAAGCTGGAGGAACTAATTAAGGCTTGTACAACGTATGTGATGTTAATGCTTTCAAATAATAATGTTTCAGACCATAGTTTTACATTGTTATTATTAATCGTATAAAACAAACAAAACAAGAAGTTTTTCTGAGCATAGGTCAATCAGGAGGTACTACTCTGTGATTATCACTGACTTTTATTAAAGTTAATTGAATTTTAAAAACTGTCCATCTCTGAAAAATTACTTCTCTCTGCTGAAATGATTACACATTTAGCCATGTGACTGAGTCTTTTCTCTGCATGTAAAATGCTAATTTTTTGACAGTAAAATAAGAAATGACTGCTGACCAACAAAATTTTTCCTCTTATTAATTTCTTACTAAAAAAATGGAGGTTTTGTCTGAAATGTGTCTCTCAGCCTGACTCTATATTATATTAGTGTTTCAGATTAGCTTCAACTTAACCTAAGTCATGCTCTTTCCTTAGATGGTGTAGTATTACATGCTTCTATTACTCATTTTATTTACTCCTTTGGAATTAAATTGCTGCCTGCCCTCCTGGAATAGTAGATAATTAACTCTTTAGAAATAAGGTTAGTGTTTGCTAGACCAAAAGCTCTTCCTGAAAGTGAAGTGAACAAATATGTACAAAGATTATTAGAAAATGTATGCAACCATTTTGACCCCTGTGAGAACGCTGACAAGCTAGACCAGAAAATAAATTATGAAGTTTGGCTCAAAAAGGAACAACTTTTTTGATAGTTCACTAATACATCTCACACTCCAGGTAAAATAAAATACATGGAGAAGAATGAATTCTACCATTACCAAACAATCATCATCTTTTCAATCTAAAAATTTAACACAGGTAGCACCACTGATTCTAAATAAGCTTTTATCTACCCCTTTCAACATACATACCAAATACCTGGTAGTCTTGTATCAAAAAAGCAGCTCTATAGCTTCATATAGACTTTTATCCAGGTGTGCTCATCCAAGAGAAGAAGTATTAGCCATCTCACATGATCCCATGAGACTTACAATGAGGGTCACACAGAGTTCATTCAGACATGCAGCTGATCTCCAAGAGCTTTACCAATCCAAACCTCAATGGTGAGGATTTGCAGTTTTACTTCATCAAGGTTTAAAACGCACAGCAGCGTATTCAACCGTAGAGCAGTAGAGATGTTCAGAGGAATACTCAAATCACTATGCTAACTAGATGTGATGAGAAACTACTGGAGGGAGGGAGGAAGGGAGGGATCATGGAAATGCTAGGTCAGTATCAGATAGATGAAGTCTCTAATCTAATTCACTACCCTGCACTGTAATATAAAAACTGAGAGAATAATTGGATGTGTCTCTCACTGGGGAAGGGCCTCTGACTGCCAGGACAGGAAGAACTCCCTCTATATCCATAAGATTGAATGGAGATACATGGTGTTTCTTTCTACCCCTGAACCAGAGATGAGTTGTTTAAAGAAAGGAAGAGCAGGCAAACCAAGTCTTTGCCTCCTGTAGAGAAACACTACGCTAACTGTCATTGCACTGAGTAAAAATGGTGAAAAACAGTAAAAGGTGGAGGAAAAGTTCAGGAATGAAAAGCAAAATCAATGAATACATTTAAATATTAATAGATTTGTAACACAACTTTTTCATTATGAAACAGTACATGGGGTTCAGAATTGTTGTATGTCTACACAGAATACAAATGGTTGTGGTAAACACAGGACCAGCATGAAGTACACAGGCAAAAAGTATTTCTCAGTGTCTTGTGCCTAACAGGACAGCCCTACAGCATCAAGGACAGCTATGTGAAGAAGATGGATTACCCATACCCTCAGCCTTTCAGTTTGCTACTTCCCTGGCTACAAGGTGCATGGAACAGCCCAGCTTCAACAAGCTTGACTAAGGTTTATGTGCAAAAACCAAGGAAGTGGAACATAAACACAGAAAGTATGCTCTGTATTTGTTTCTCATATTTGGATAAGGAGCTGTTCTGACTCTGTGCAGAGCACTCTGTTAGATCAGTACTAGACCTTATGAGAAAAGAACTCAGTGCCTTTTCTCTTCCTCCACCTTCAGCTAAGCATTTCCTGCCACCACCACACTCCTGAAGTATGATGTGAGCTGAACATTCCTCTCACACTCTCAAAGAATAGCATCTTTAAGAGATTTGCATAAAAATATATCCCCTTAAGTTAATTCATGTTGCAGAGCCTCAGTCCTGCAGGAAACTCCTTTTTCCATTGTTGTCTTAGAGAGTACAGGCCGTCCCTGCTTCTAACATTTGGGTTTGTAGGTGGGTGGGGCATCTTGGAAGTATTGTTCTCCTGGAGACAGAGTCACACGCACATACACACTGGGGACTATGCTACTTATAGCTCTTGAAAAAGATATCAAGACATCAATCATTGTATTTCTGGACAAGAAACATGTTGGAGCCAAACTGCTAGCGGCTGTTTCCCTGAAATCAAACCAGGGCCTACAGGGGCTAGCTAGGCCTTGTGCTATCTCTGCATGAGTGAGATTTCTACAGTCCAAGAGACTGAAGAGCGTACAAATACGAGCAGTAGTTCAGCACAGGTTTTGTCTTCCTGATGTTTAATCTGTTTCCTTCCATAAAGGCTCATGGTATCATAGCCAACATCCCTTGCCTCTTGCAAGAATACCTCAGAAACACAGACTCAGAGTAAACTTGTTTCAACTCTGGGGTCTTAGGGGTAGAGACTGACAATTTATAATCTGAATGTGAAAAGCCTACTATGAAACAGGGCCCCAATCTGGGACCTCTGAGCAATGCTGCAAGACAAGCACTAATTACAGTGGTGTCATCTTGTTATCTGAGCAAATGACTGTAACGCCTTCATTTTCCTCTGGCACTTCTTCCACCCACCTTTGTTTCCTCAACTTAGCTTTATGTCCTCATATAAACACAGACTGTATTCCTCATTTGCTTATTTTATAATTTTCAAGAGTTATATTTGCATGTAGCAAATGGTCATTGAAAACTTGCACAGAAGAGGGAAAAAAACTTATGTTTCTCAGAAAGGTTGATGAGCACCAGACCTAACGCAAAAAGCAGCAGCAGATTAAAGACTGGTGTTTGTGTGTGTCCCCTTTTGGTCCCTCTTTACAGGTAGCTAAACTAAGAAAAGGTAGTGAGCCACAAATTCCAACTCCCCAACTACTGCCCTAAACACAGAGCATGATTTTAAGCTCACTTCTTTTCAAAGTTTCAAATTAGTTCACTATGATACAATCACAATGAAAAAGCATTATTACGTAGCTCTCCAATCATACTGCAAACCGTTTTACTAACTGCCTAAGTAAAGTGTAATTCTCAAAATTCAATGCCAAAGCGAACATTAAATATGCAGAAATTTAAATATCTGAATAGATAATAATACATCTTAAGAATTATGTAGTTGCTTTGTTCTTGACCTCCTCCCCACATATTTCTGTGGTCACACAGCCCCTTCTTATTGCCACAACTACTCTCTGCCATTAAAAGCATTAATTTATGTTTGGTGGTGGGAGGACGAAATGAGAAAAAAGTGCTAGGTGTTCACAGTAACCGTTTATCTCGTATTTTAATTTTTACTGGCTGCTTAAAGCTTTGGATTTTGACTTTCCTTTTCTGAGGAATAAAATGTCACATCAGCAAACATAGTGAGACTGATAAAATTAGTGTGAAGATACTGTAAATATCCAAAAGAGAAGCAATTTCACCATTGAACACGTGGAACTGTGCTTTGTGATTTAATGCTTATTCAGGAAAGTAAAGGCAGTAGCAAAACTTGTAGTTTTAGAGTAACAAATTTACTGCTCCATGTAAAAGCAATTTCATATAAAAGTTCATGTCCACCTTTCCAGATCTTCTAAACATAAAATGGCCACATGAGAAGTATATCAGTGTTTTACTGTTTTCAGACACATTAGCAAAACACGCTGTTTAAGCTGGAACCTACAATATTACTAATTCTAAAGCAGTACCCTATTTTTTAAACATTCCCTGTTACAGTCTTTCTGATTTATACCCCATATCATATGCTAAATTAGTATTTTCACATGATCCAAAAAAACACAATCCCCCATGAATAATCTTCAGTGTATCAAATGTGAAAACCAAAAGCAAATCCCAGGCAAGAAATGAGGCATTTTTACAAGACTTTAAGAGTTCAATTATATTCCCCCTGGAAGAGCCTTTCACTTGCATACCTTTAAATACAAACTAAATTTTAGCAAGGAGCACCACTCAAAATAGGGTAGAGATTACAAATGATTTTTGAATTTCTCACTGAGGCAAAATTTCAGTGATCAGTTTCTGTTCAGCTTTAGCTAGATGGACCTGGCCTCTGTACATTCCACAAGGTCCAAGGAGATTTACTCCACTCCAAGCACATTTACTCTTAAAAAATCCAATGCCATCCTAGCACCTAGCATGTTACATAACCCTTTTTCCCCGTCTCGCAGCGGTGTGCGGGGCATGTGGCAGCACGCACAGCGTGCGGGGCAAAGTCCCCATGCACAGACTCCGCGGCAGCAGAGCCACGGACCGCGGCTGTCCCCCTGAAGGATTCTCTAGGCAAAAAAAAACATAGGCAGTACGAGCCCACCCCGAAATAAAGGCTACACAAATAAAGCATCCCCCCTCCCCAGTCTGAGAGCTCAATGGTCTCCTACCTCCCAGGCTCACAGCCAGTGGACAGCATAAGGCACGGGGTTGATCCGAAGGGCTTGCAGACCCGCTCTACCACCCAGGGGAACGGGGCTAAGCGAAGGGCCCGCAGCCCCGGCCCTCCCGTGAGAAACTCGGGGAGTTTTGTGCCCCGACGGGTGAAGGGCTCCGGGTTCCCGCGGCCGCCGCCGGGACGCGCTCGGAATTGCAGCCCGTCCTGCCGGCCCGGGGAGCCCCACCTTGTTAGCACAGGGGGCTGCCAGGGTTCGCCTCGGCTTAGACGGGGCAGGTTCCAAGTCCGGAAGAGCTACCTTCCACTCGCGGAAAATACTGCCCAGCAGTCAAAAGAGCCAGAGCGCGGAGGGGAATGACAGGTCCAGGGGAGGGAAGCAAGGGAAGAGCCCCTTCTCTCTGCACATGCCGGCCCCCTCCGCTCCGCTCCGCTTCCCCCGGCCCGGCTCCCGCTCGCACGGGAGCCGTGAAGTTCCAGGTGCCAGGAGCGGCATGGTCCAGATTACACATCCTGCCCCCAGAACCAAACAAAAAGTATAAAATCATTATCCCATATCGCACTCCCTTTCCCTCCACACACCCACTCATTTTACCTGTTTTTATGCCGGGTTTTTAATAAATTCCTTCCAAAAGGAGCCATGATCCCACCAGCATAACATCAGCGATCCCCAAACAATTCGAGGGTGTTCCCTTCTCCCCTATTTTTTTCCCTGCGATCCTTCCAGCTTGTTAAGAGTCACCGAGCGTAGCGATGAGCTGGAAGTTGTGCAATTTACTGCTAACTTTGAACTCCAGCTTGTTGCTGCTGCTGCACCTTTGGAGTCCTGCCCAGCTGCGAACTTGAAGGAGGTGTTTGGGAGCAGGAAAAAGAAAGGGGAGGGGGAGAATACGCACTTGCTTCTGTGATGTGAAGTTATGCACAGAACTTGCTAAACTTTCAGACTTGCCACCCTCAGGGCAGCAGGCAGCAAGTGGCAAAGAAGGGGTTTTGCTCCGGTGTGTAAGTCGCTAAAGAGACACAAACAGACACACACACACACACACACACACACACACACACACACACACACACGCAACTTTCCCTGGGAGGCTCCAGGCACTTCAGGTCAAGTCGTTCAGCTTAACCACATGCGTTAATGAGGTTCAAACACCAGCTGCCACACCAGTTCCCAGTGCATAATAACCTCCCTTCTCAGTTCCTCGGCACTTCTTTACAAGGTGTTGGATGAGCAAGGGGAAGATGAAGGGAAGACTGCTGTAGATCCTCTGCTTGCTCTGGATTTTTAAGTAAATGAACTATTTGCATGAAAGCCTTTGCAAGACTCAATGCCCTTCGAAAACGTCTAAACTGTGGCCTGGCAGAGAACAAGAGAGGCAGCCAACATGAAAGGCTGGGTTCATACTGCACTGTTCCAGGACCCTTTTTGTTATGATTTTAAACTGGCTTTGCCAGAAGGGAAATGAATGCACACCATGGTTCCTGTTCACTGGAACAGTCTGGGAATGAGAGATTTGGAGTAAAGTTTTGGAAGGATTTTTTTTCCCCTCCTCCAATAAGGGAGCCGAGCAAGGGAAAGAGCACCCATTGCACCCCAAAGGCTGGTGCTGGTGGGTGAAGGTCCCAGGGCAGCTGGGGAGTCCCATGCACTGCCCTAGCCCACCATGGCCCTCTGCTTTCTGCAGTTAATTTAACAGGTATATGTTAGATGTAAATATTTTTTTCCTCACGGGGCAAATTCTTTATGTGGCTGCCTAAAGGTGCAACACAATAGGGAATTGTTTCATTAACCAAGGGCAATGATTAAATAGAAGCCTTCCAGAGTAAGGGCTCATCTGAAAAAAAGGCTTTTTCTTTTTCTAAATTTTCCCTTTCCTCCCTTATTAAAGACAGTCACAGCAGTCTGAAGAAAACAAAGGAAAGGCCCGTTCCATGGGTTACCTATTACTGGCAGCTCTAGGAATACCCCACATATTTTCAGTTCAGTCCCACGCCTCTAAATTCTCTGAGCTGTAACTACAAAGAGAGGAACCAGAGCGTCTTAAAAGCCTTGTTTGTGTAATCATCCAGATAACACCAAAAATAGGGAATCTGAAATGAAGTAAGTGAAGATTTGAAATGAAATGAAGATTTTCTTGTCCTGTTGCCAGGGCAGATTTTAAGTAGTCTGATTTGGGCATTATGATCATAACCACACATTAAGTCCATAGAAGCCTTTCGTTTTGCTTTTAATCAGGCTATATATGCTACAAAGAGGGAATTTTCTTATATCTAAAGGAGAGGGACATTTTTCAGTCCCTAGGAGATGTTCAAGACATATTTGTCATAAAACTCAAATCACTGTATAACTTCCTAGAGAATAATTAATATTCAAATAACTATTTATACTGGCAAAGTTAAAATAGAATAGCTTTATCTATAAAGTAATACTTTTCTCATCATTATGAAAATAAATGGGAGCTTAGCAATATTTGTAGCTGGTTTTATTACTTCTGAATAGTCATCTCACAATTTTATTTAAAAATTAAAATATATGTAAATTTTTCCTCTTCCCCTGGAAAATGTAAAATAATGTTCAATCAAATATATAATGTGGGAACTGGGTCCCTCCACACAAGTAAATCAAAATGTTTCTTACATTCATGTAGATATGCAAAGAATTGTAGAAGACATTAGCATAATAAGGAGGTATTTCCCCAAGAGCTGAGGGAGAAGATAAGGTTTTCAGTCTATGCAGTTGCACACTTAGGCTAGCCAAAACCAGGAAGAAAGTACATGAGTGTATGATAAAGTCTTACAGAGTAATAAAGGTGAGAATCTTAACAATGAGGAATATTGCTCTTTACTAAAAACAAGACCAAAGGTATTTAGCATACCATAAAGAAGTGAAGACATTCTGTTTCACCTGACATTCAATTAATCTGTAAAACCCAAAGAAAAAGTGGCATAAGGGGCAAAAAGACTTACTTATTTTATAGAAAAGCATGCACAAAACCATAAAAATACATGGATATTTCTCTTAGTAACAGAAGGGACTTGACTTTCCATTATCCAGTACACAAACTAGTCTGTGAATAGAGTAGAAATTGCTGCAAAACTTTGCAGAGGGACAGGTTAATTTTGTAGGCAGTGTTGACACAACAGTTCAGTTAGTTTGTCCTTAAACTTCCAAAGTGCCTCAAACTATCTGCATCTGTATGTACACGTCCTTAGCTTTCTTTAAACTCCAGCTCTGATCTTCCGGGAATATTGGGCCAACATTCCAGACCAGGGCCCTGGCACTTCCCAGCATGCCATGTGAACATAAAAAGCAACCACCACTCAAGTCTTGAGTATGATCACCTTCTAATCATACTTTCTTCATTCAAAAATCTAAAAGATGAATAGGTGGTAACATCATATTTTTCATCCACAAATTGTTAAGCTCAGCCAAATTGTTCTCTGTCACAGCACCTTCTCTCTAGAAGTAATGAATAAATGGCAGATAGTTTAGTTTGCAGGACTCAGTTTTTAAAACATTCCATAAAATGCGTGTCTATGGAACTAGAGGTCTTCAAAAAGACATGTCGACAGTTCACTCTGGTATTTAAAAGAGAAGGAAAGGTAATAATAAACACTAGAGTATCACTTGTCACCTGGGTAAGCTTACTGAACAATAAATACAGATTCTATTCTGGGGTGCTTGATCAGAAAGCTTAAGGTTAATAAATTATAATGTTTCCTTTACCATTGTCCAAAGCAGCTCACTCTGAGTGTTTTACTCCTCTCTCTGGCAAAAATACTGCAGGATGGCAATACTTTAGAACCCAGCTTTAAGACAGGTTTGGAACCTAGCTTTAACCATATCAGTCTATGAGTAGTTTCAAATTAGCTTCTTAAATGCAACAAGGAGTTGGTGTGATACTGCTCCCTCCTTCCCTTTCTTATCTGTTTTACCTACCACTTAGGTTGCAGTGCTTATCTTAAACAGTCTCTGAAATCTCATTTGATCTCCTTGTAAGCTGACATAACTTATTCAAATTCCAACCCAGCAAAAGAAGTTTGTTCCTTCTATTTTGGCAGATTGCTGAGATGAACTGGCTTACCTTGGGATCAGAAAAGATCAGTCAGTGTGATTTCCAGAACTGATGCAAAGGAGAAGTGTAGAACTAAGAGAGGAAGTAAAAGAGAACTTGGAAGGAGGGGGGAAGAAAGACCTCCTTTGGCTGAGTGGTAGCGTAGCTTGGCAGCTTAATCTAGTCTAAGAATGGGTTTGCAAGAAATGACTTCATCTAATCTAATGGCTTGCTGTCCTTAAAAGTTGGGAGGTCTTACTCCTCTCGCCCGCCACAGACTCCTGACTGTTTCTTTGTGCCAACTCTGGTTGTCCACAGGCTTTGTGCTCATGCCATTCACCTTTTAAATGGATGGAAAATAGACTTGAAACAGGGAAGTGAATAGACAGTTTTTTGTGGGCTAGCTAGTTAAATTGGCTCATTGAGGTATCAGACCATTGGCAGTACTGGCATGTGAGGAGAGAAACAGGACCATGTGGCCAAGAATGTGGGCAGAGAGATGTGGGAGGAAGACGTCTTGTCTGAGCGGTCCTGAACAGCCCTGAGCAGATTGGCTCAACCACATTATGTTATTTTGTTCTGGCTACAGCAATGAGCAGCTAAATGGAGACAGCAAAAGTCTACCTTAGGAACTGGACAAATTGTCGATTCCTTGCTCTGTGCATAGGCTACTTCTTATACCTTGGCTCCCTCATTTTAAACCATCATAAATATTTCTGTCTGTTTAAGTGCAGCCAAGTGTATGAATAGACTAGATTGTCCAGTAGAGTAAGAGGGAAAGGTCTGTGTTTGGATTGTAATTCATTGAAAGGCAGGAAAGTGGGTGATCCATCTTCAGAGAACTTGTGGATTTGTCCTGCTCAATTTAGTTGAGTTTTGCAGAATGAACTCAGAAGACTAGTGTCTGATGATAATATGGCAGGTGAAGGTCATCTTGGTGAGTGCAGAGTAATATACCAAGAAGAAAACCTAACAAACCTTTAAATTACCTGTCACATCATGGAAATGTAATTTATTTGGGTCAGTTCATGCGAAGCCTTAGATCAATGTTTTATACTGTTAAAACCAACCAAACAAAAGAGAGAGTTAACTATTAATGAGAAAGGAATGCAGAAGGAATTGGAAAAGGTTGTTGTGCTACTGTAAACTTTTATTCTGAGTCTACATTTTGAACATCCAAGTTAGCCTGTCTGAAGAAGAATATGAAGCAAATAGCAGCAAGAGATCTTTACCATAAAGAGTACTTCAATATATGAGGTCGAATTAAGTAGACAGATAAGACTCTTGAATCTAAAGAAAGATGAATATCTGATTAATTTAGGATACTTCTATGGCAATTTACATCATAAAGAAAATAAACAGGAAACAGCTATTTCTCACAATGTAAATATAAGGCCTCCCTGAAAGAAATAATCAGATGGCAAAATTAAAAATAAATACACATAAAAAGATTGCACTTGTAAATAAATGGCAGAACTGCCTTCTGACTGTAAATGTTGGGAAGAACAAAATTAAGAATAGTTAGAAAGAGAGATTATGCAAAACCATGGAGCTTATGGTCAGTAGAGGTTAGAAAAATCACTGGCATCTTGTGTCTTTATCACCTCAGTCTGCCCATTTCTCAAACTTTTTTTCTTTTCCCTTCCTTTTCTTACAGCTCATTAGCTACTGGCAATAGCCTAAAGCACAGTAACCTCACAGGTTACTTTTGCTTTGCAGAGTGGGTCAGATGTAGCTCCTCCTTGGCTGCTATGCCCTCTTGTAGAGGACTTCCACATAAGGACCTCCCTTTAATACAGCAGTGAACAAACTGCCAGCTTGACCCACTGTAAACAGGTTGTTAATCGATGTTTCAGATGCAGAACTAGTTTTGTATATTCTACAAGCCCCAAATACCCCTAAGCACTGACAAGAAGAAAATACCCAGATATAAATTCTTTGCACATGACAATCACAGTCAACACACTCTTCATGCAGCCCCAGTCTCCTTGCTTTCATTAGATACTGAGACAGTGTCCTGTGACTGAATTTACCATTCTTCTACTTCCACCACTCTCCTCCCTTATGTATTCCTACTCCTTCAGTAATGGTGTAAATGTTTGCCAGTTAGGTACTTGAACAGTCTGCAATAAAAGGCTGAAGCTAATTAAGTGAGAAGAACGTCCTTCTGTCTGTCATAGGATCTGTCAAATATAGTGGTGCAAATAAGCTTTCAGCTCTGAAAATCCTTGAATTGTGATTACCTCATGCTGGGAGTAAAAAAGCTACCTCATATTTGTCTTGCTTTTGCACTCTTCCATTTGCTAATGTCCACTATCAGAGACAGGATATGATGCCAGCAAGATATTTTATATGATCTGCTAGAGCAGCTTTTCTGTTAATGACTGGATGTACCATGAAAATTACTCTTCTCCTTGTGTTTCTTCTTCAGCGCTCTAGCAGATCCTTTTTCCTCACTGTGATTTTGATAAAAATGTGTTAAAAGACATGAACTAAATTCTCAGCTCCTACGGATTTGCATGGTTATCTTGGAAACAGTAGATGAGGTTAAATGATCTATGTAATACCCTATTTTACTATTTTTTTAATCTTCTTATGAAACATATTATACTATTATTTTTCATCACAGTTTTTGGAGAATGCTACAATAGTGTTTTGTGGTTATTTTCCTTGGTGCAAGTGCCTGACTTGTAACAGCGCTGACTATTGTCAAAGAGAGCTGTTTAAATGAACTGTTTTATCCCAAGCTGCCATACTTGGGTCAGCAATGACTCAATGGTGTAAAGGGTTTATCGTAAAACCTAAAACTCATGAGTACACTTCCAGGAGCTTTGGCTAAAACTGTATCCATTGAGAAAGACACTTTGAAAACACGCCAGGTATATCAAAGAAACTTCCTATTACTAGAAGGCTTTAGAAGTTGAAGAGACACAGAAAATATTTTTCCTTTTTCAAAATCATAAACAAAATATTTTCCTGATACAAATATATGGTTCTTTAATAAGCTGTTAGTATATAATGTTTTCCTTTCAAAAGACATACGTTAAATTTGCACAATGTACTGAAAAGAAACTACTTATGTAGCTTAGGATAAGCAATGGCAGTTCTTGCAACACTAAATGAGGAAATATGATCAGAGGATTTGTAGATAAGGAACTGACAGTATTATTTTCAATTATTTGAAACTTTTATAAGCATAGAAAGCAAAGGAATATGGGAAGATCTGTGGAAATATTCTCAGAACAGTCCCCTGACTGTAAAATTCCATTAATGGCATTCCTTACACACCAATATGTGATTAATAAAGGGAATATTAATTGTATGTCTTTTGGTCTGTCACGATAATGTCTCATTCATTTCACATCTCATGGTTTTCTGAGGTTTACAAATGGTTAGGACACAAGCTGGAGAATAACATTATTGTTCCTCCTCTTCCTACCCAAATTTTAATCAGGCAAGCTTTAAGAAGGACAAAGACCACATACCCACCAGACAGCCTCCAAGGTAAGGAGTCTTCATGGCCCACATCTAGAGTTCACCTTTCTTCTTAAATGCTGTATTTTTAAATTGCTTCTTAGCATTCTCACTGGAAGTAAAGAGATGCTGTTGACATGCTCACAGTCAGATATGATTCCTCAAATATACACATATACAGAGGAAATATTTTATTTTTCTTGAAGCTGCATTACAGCAGTCTTTTGCTCAATTCAGCTGGATCAATTGGCTCATTACTGAACTTTGCGTCATTATTTAATATTTCACAAGAGGATCCCATTTTTAGGTAATTTAAGTAGATTTTAGTATTTACAGGAACTGACCTTTGCTACTGAAAACAATTTTCAGAAAGAAACAAGGTTCTGAGTGTGCTCTTGTCTGTTGAAAGAGAATAGTTTTCAGAGAGAAACATCTGAAACAAATGTCCCCTGGAGGTGTGCACTACTCGAGCCATTACCGAGGGAGTACTCCTGTTCTTATTTAATGCCAGTCCCTGAGATCCTGTCAGTACCTGCACCCATTAAGCCTATCAATTTTCAACTTTACACCAAAATCCTTGATACTGTTTCCCTGATGTAAGCTTCCAGCATGCCTGTTCTCGTCTTCCTGTACAGAGAGATCTCCAGGTGTCGGCTCTCAAATGGGCCAGACACACATTAAAATACAAGCCCTATTCCCTTGCTAGATTCTAGCCATGCATGGAAAATACTCAAACTCTACTTAATAGGTTTTTCAGAAAAACAGAAACAAATGTTTACACTCTCTACTCCCATCTTGTCTCATCTAGCGGAACATGGAAGTATCACTGATAATTCCACAGTGGCAAAAAACTGCTGTTCCATAATCTTAGAGTGGCACACTGCCAGTTCATAAAATACTTTTAAAGGAAATTAGGGCATCATGAAGAATAAGGAATCTGTTAATACAGGACATAAGAAAATTCTAGCACCTTCTAAATCTTTTTCTCACTTCATTTCTTAAAAAAAAAAAAAAAAAAAAAAAAAAAAAAGAAAAAAAAAACCAGCCGGGTAGAAATCTGCATATTATGTAATACCTGGAGACAATTACATTCACATTTCTTTGTGCTTTTTTTTTTTTTTTTGAAGCTTTTTCATTGAAACCAGTGGGAGTTTTGCCTGATCAAGGTCCTTTTGCGCAAATGAACAACTGCAGATGTGTTAGGAATGACTGATATCCAGGGCAGTGAATTGCAAGTGGTTTCTCTCATTTAGAAGAAAAAAAAAAAAACAAACCACCAAAATTTCTGGAGACTTCTTGAATCTGGAAACCAGATTTATTGCACAGAACATTAAATTCACAATAACTTTATTAGGAATAAACATCTTTTTTCTATTTCAAGTGTAATAATACAATCAAAAGCATCTGAGTCCTTCATAAGACATGTTTACTCTTTGACAGATTTACCATTAGTTCCAATAAAGAACACAGGTTTCTAATGCAGGTTTTAGTTGGATTTTATATGCCTGAATGTTTCTGACACAGCTAACACCAGGACTGTTTTCAAAAGGTGGAAAGCCATGTAGGATGCACGTTTACATCTGACAGACCAAAACAAAGCAGAAGAATGAGACAGTTTACACTGCAGAGGTACATATGTGAAGACACATGTCTTCGGCTGAAGATGTTCTCATGTACTGAACTGGGGTATATAATGCCTCAGGAAGCTTGGCTCCTTGTAAATGTTTGCTCATGTGAAACTCTTTTGTGCCTCTTGGTCAAGTACATATTTTTTCACAGCTAAATTGTTAATTATTACTTCAGCAAGAATATTCCCTGAGGTGCAGGCACCTAAACTCTAGAGAATAAAAGGAATGTACCTCACTGGTTTCTTCTCCATTCCTCTGGCTGCTAGTATCCTAATTCCTAATGCAGCATAAAGGAAATACAATACCTGGTATAGAGGCTTTTGACTTATCATTGATTCAGTCCAAATTCACAAATATGTTTAGATAATTAATTCCCATTGATTTTAATCTGTATGGATACTTTTACTATTTAAGTCTAAATTCCTTGTGCTAGATGTAGCAGTAGAGGGGAAGACAGTCAGCTCCTGACTGTGACTATGGCTGACTGTGCAGGCCTGTGTAATGGCTTGAAGGCCCCAGTCCAAAAAGCCTGAGTTGATCAGGTGCATAAATCTGTGATTAGGACAGCTGATCTACTATATAACCTCAAAGGGTATGATATGGGAAGGAACTGCTGCCATTGAATTGTACATGCAAAGGACATGTTCGGCACTGCACATATGGACAACAGCTAGCAGTAATGTGTGGTCACAGTGGCAGCTGGAATGGTTGCTATGCATGGCAGAGAAGTGTCCTATTGTCTCCTCTTCTTGCCTCAATTACTGTTAGAAACATATACTGAATCTCACCCTTGTACACGGACTGTACATTCTGATGGTGCTGGTATCTGCACTCTCTAAGAATTTCAAAATGCAACTGCAAGTCCTATTTCATGAAAAGATAATGTACAGGATCACCCAGCACAAGCTATCTGATGAAGTCAGCATTATATCTGAACTTACCTGTTGAAAACAAATGTGTAAACAATAGCCAACCCATGAGTCTTCTAGCCTTTTCTCTTCCAATTCTGTCCCCAGTCCTGCTTGTAGCGGAGTGAGTGAGGGGCTGCGTGGTGCTTGGCTGCTGACTGGGGTTAAACCATGACACTGGGTTTCTGGGAAACTGGCAAGTGGTAAAACTCATTGCCATTCTGTACTCCACGCTGGTGAGGCCACACCTTGTGTATTGTGTTTAGTTTTGGACCATCACTACTAAAAGTCATTGAGGTGCTGGAGCTGTCCAGAGAAAGGCAACAAAGCTGGTGAAGGGTTTGGAGCACAAGTCTTATGAGAAGAAGCCAAGGGAGCTGAGCCTGTTTAGCTTGGAGAAAATGAGACTTGGGGGGATCTTATTGCTCTCTACAACTATCTGAAAGGAGGTTGTAGCCAGGTGGGGGGTCAGCCTTTTCTCCCAGGTAATATGTGACAGGATGAGAGGAGAGGGCCTCAAGTTGTGCGAGGAAAAGTTTAGGTTGAATATTAACAAAAATTTCTTCATGAAAAGGGTTGTCAAGCATTGGAAGAGGAGTCACCATCCCTGGAGGTATTTAAAAGACGTTTAGATGTGGGACATGGTTTAGTAGTCAACATAGCAGTGCTAGGCTGCTGACAGTTAGACTTGGTGATCTCAGGTCTTTTCCAACTGGAAAGATTCTATGATTCTAGCAAGAGTTGAATCTCTGAAAACTTATAATCAAATGCAAGTGCAACTTTACTGAAGCACTGCTCTGTGATGCACATCCTTCTTCTGAGGCTTTAGACTGCAGGGAATAGGAGTTAGCTATACTTGATAGAGCTGTCTAAGAGCCCACCAGAGATATCATGACTCTTTAACACCTTCGAACACCCCTTCGGTATATAGTGATGCTATCTAACATTATTCTTTCTGCACCAAAACCTCAGCTGACTGTTCACACAGCTAAAGGATCTCATCTATATAAATCATGGAATTAACTGGGTTGGAAGAGATCTCCAAGATCATCAAGTCCAACCCTTCATCCAACACCACCGTGATTACTAGATCATGGCACTAAGTTCCACATCCAGTCTCATCTTAAAAACCTCCAGGGACAGTGAATACACCACCTCTCCGGGCAGGCCATTCCAATACCGGACCACTCTCTCTGTAAAAAATCTCTTTTTAATACCCAAACTAAACCACCTCTGGCAGAGCTTAAGCCCGTGCCTCTTGTTCTACTGCTGGTTGCCTGGGAGAAAAGACCAACACCCACATGGCTACAACTCCTTTTCAGGTATTTGTAAAGAGTGATAAGGTCATCCCTGAGCCTCCTCTTCTCCAGGTTGAACAACCCCAGCTCCCTCAGCCTCTCCTCACAGGACTTGTGCTCAAGTCCCTTCACCAGCCTCGTTGCTCTTCTATGGACCCACTCCAGCACCTCAATATCTTTCCTAAACTGAGGGGCCCAGAACTGAACACAATACTCAAGATGTGGCCTCACCAGCACTGAGTGCAGGGGAAGGATCACTTCCCTCGTCCTACTGACCACACTATTCTTGATACAGGCCAGGATGCCAATGACCTTCTTGGCCACCTGGGCACACTGCTGGCTCATGTTCAGGCTCCTGTCAATCCAAACTCCCAGATCCCTTTCCACCTGGCTGCTCTCCAGCAATTCTGTGCCCAGCCTGTAGCACTACATGGGTTGTTGAGGCCAAAGTGCAAGACCTGGCACTTGGCCTTGTTGAACTTCATCCCTTTGGAATCAGCCCATCTCTCCAGCCTATCCAGGTCCCTCTGTAGAGGCCTCCTGTCTTCTAGCAGGTTGACATTACCTAAACCTATTCCATTTAGTGATATTCATTGAAACAGGGTCAGAGAGGTTCACTTCCAATGCTTTACTTTACTCATAAAGATATGACCCTATGGAGAGAGACCATTTACTAGTTTGCCCAAACAATCAGTGTTGAGCTGTCTCACCAGTTGCCAGTGAATACAGTTGGAGCACTCGTTTATCCAGGGGAGACTTGGGACAACAAGCAGCAAAGCAGGAAAAAACTTCAGTTTTTCTCTGCCCTGACTTTAATAACTTTTAGTTTTATCTAAATCAACAATATGAAATGCTACACAGGGTATCTATCATCAGGTAAGTGTAACACTCTTCAAACCTACTTGTAATCTTTGACTGCTAACACATTTTCACTTGATGCCCAAAGTATTCCATAGGTATCTCAACTAAAATCAAGTGCTGCAATCCAGGCCTCACTGTTTAAATCAACAATTCATGTTCCTCAGTGTGGGTACATGAAATTTACAGATGCAGACAAGCTTAAGTTTTAGCATTTGAGTCATGCTGCTCATCTTCTTAAAATCAGGCATGTATGGAGGTGTTTTCACGATTGGGGCTACATCATCAAGTGATTAGAAAACAGTCCCCTCTGGGTCTCAATTAAACATGGCTCCAGTAGCACAAATCAATGCACTGGGATGGTGGTTTGAAGCTGAGATCATGTCTACAGCACAAGGCATGGCTGACATCAGCATGTTAATCTGGGGTGTGAGCACTCTGTGCTCACTGAATCCCCTAGTTTACCTGCAGTTATAACAGCACAACTGTTCTCTTGCCAGTCTAACATATTTCTGTTGGGAGGGAGAAGGCGGGGGGGGCGGGGGGAAGAGAGAAAGGAGTACACCAAGGCTTGATGTTGTTCTGATGTGAGTAGTGATCATAGATGTGGAACTAGAACTACTGTCATGACACATTTCCAGGAGGATGCCCTGCTCTGGATCGGTTTTGATAAGGGATAAACACAGGAGCTCTTCAGCATTCCCTATGATAAGCCTTACCAGTAAAAACTAGGCTGGCATAGGCTGCCACAGATGACAAATATTTTTTTTCTAGAACAGTGTGTATTTATGAGGTGTATTCTAGTTTAGACATAGCTACAGTTAATTCATGTTTATAAAGCAATGAAATTGAAAGGTGTTCTGCAAATGCAAAATATTCCTCAGATGCAAAGCACCTCTTTTTCAGAAACGGTGCTTCCTTTGTCAGTGATGGTTTTGCTTGTATTGTAAATGATTGGTTGCCTTGTTTGCTGTTGTAACATGTATTCCTATTACCACTTTGTCTGTCTTCATTGTGATGTCTGCTTTTCAATCTCCTAGGAATTTCTTGAATACTATGCATGCAAATTTCAGTTCACAGATGTGCAAATTACATAGATGCTTTTCATCCCTCATAGGTAAAAAAGCTGGAAGTTGCAGAAGTGGTGCATACATGGTATGAGCGTGCTGGCACAGTACTGAAATCACAGTTATTTGAATCTGTATTTTGTTACTGAGTATTCCACCTAAATCAAAACCAATCAGATTTAACAATAATTTTTAAACTATCTACTCATAAGTGGTCAAACCAAGAACCGTGTATATTAAGAATAAATTTAAAACTGGTACTTTTACCCTGATTAATAAAATTTTCTGAAGAAGGAAAAATAACAAACTGAAAGAGAGAAACACTTCTAAGTGATTCTTAGTTTTTTCTTCAGTTGTAGAAGAACTGTGCAAAGTGGTCCATGACTCTAGAGGCTCCTATTAACAAAAAAAAAAACAAAAAACCCCACACACCCCCCCACACACACACCCCTCCCCCCCAAAAAAGGCTAGTAGTTGTTTAGAAACTGCTTAAGGACTCCTGGAGAAAAACTCATAACTGGTCAAGATGAAGGTCTCACCATAATCTCACTGATTTACAGTAATAATAACATGTTGTTTCTTTACTGTGCACAGAAGAAATATTCCTTGGTATTTTTAATTCAAAATCTCTTCATAGTTGTGTGATTTTAAATAACTACTTAAAAGTTAAATTCTCTTTTGGGTACAAGGAAAAGCACAATTATTTAAGAAATTTGTAGAGGTGGCAGGAAAGATGATTTCAGAAGTTTCACAGTGTGGAGTCCAATTCCTATTTATATGGTATAATTGAACCACTGTAATATGACAGCACATACAGTATGTCTTCTGTTACCATGTTCCATGGAACAATGAAGGATAATTGCAGACAAACTGCATATCATGGGAAAGAGAGTGAACCATCTGAATTCTGATCAATTTCATTTTGCTCTTTCAGAAATTATGTATAAACATAGTTATCTGATCAGTCCAACAGTAACAGTGTTAAAACAATAATTTTGCATATTTTAGCTACTTCATGTGTTTAACAAAAAAATTTAAAGCATGATCAGTCTGATAAGCAGTAGATTACATGAATATGCAATAGTCAACAAAGTTATATAAAGCTTTTCACCCATGTCTATTGTATATATTAGGTCCTGGAACTTAGATAAAAATATTCATATCTCACTGGAGATAAATGAAAAATTGATTAACTTAGGTATTTGGGGAAAATGTGTAATCAGAGAAATGAGAAAGATGCAGTCTAGTCTGGGAATGAATTGCTGAAAGGTGAGAGTAAGGAGGAGGTGCTCAAAGCATAACTCCCATGACACACTGTGGTGGCACTTCTAACTGCACTGTTGCTTTCTCATATACAAAGGTTCCAGTAAAAGGGGGGGGGGGGGGGGGTGGGAGGGAGA
>JAWWEV010000043.1:41086426-41106551 GCA_035583235.1 Hafferia zeledoni
CCCAGAGAAAAAGGAAATGGAAATTAGGCATAGGAGTGAAGATTGTTTTCTTTGACCTTTTTTATCAATCCAAATTGACTTTTCTTAAACAATTTCCAAACTGTTACAAAAATGTCCAAAAAGTTTGCATTTTCATTTAACTGTTGGTGTGTAGATGCATACATGCTCTGTTAGCTTCATAGTAAAGGAAATATTAGACTCTGTCTTTTCATGAGAACTTAGAGAATCTCAAAGTTCTGGAAAGTAATGACTGTGCTTTAATGGAAAAATGATAAATTCAAAAGAAGAATGATACTTCAGATTATTCTGTTGAGATGATCCTTTTAAATTTTCTGTGATTTGAGAATCATGATCCCCTGGGCTATTGAAATGTCGTTGCTGTTTGAAACTTCAGAGTGCAAAATAAAAATGCTCTGCCATGCATGTAAACCTTGTGTAGAGTCTACACAGAATACCACTTTCGCAGTTTCAGACCCCTTACAAAATGCCGCAGAAATTTGTTGCATATTAAGAAATACTTTTGATTCAGACAGTAATATAGTTGCTTTTATGTTTGGGATTTTTTCTACAGCAGTAAGTTCTTCAATATTACTCAATGGACTTCTCAAGGTTTCCTTAAAGTGCACAGCCTCACAAATCTAAAAAACTGAATCACAGAATGGCTAAAGTAGATTGAGTTTGAAGTAGGGAGAGTGTTTAATGTTTTACTTTAAAATGATGGTGTGTAAGCACCATCTCATTTTACTTTTGAATTCTGATATCCTTTGCAGCACAGGTGGTCTCTGGGGCTTTCAGCAGTTGAGTACACCATCAATTCTTGAGCACTGCTTTCCTGACCAAACAAATTAAAAATTCTAGACCTATTTTTAAGTTCAAAGAACTGCTGAGAACTCACAATGACTGGGAAATTCAGCTGCACTTTCTGAGTATGTTAATGATTTAAATGTGCTTTGAATGCTTTTCACTGTCTGTCCTGTTGCTTTTCTTGAATTTGTCCCTTGACCTGATATGATAGAAATTAATTTGAGTCATCAGTTTTCTGCCCAGCATATTAGCCTCAACTGCTGATAGTCAAACTGTTGCTTGAAAAGCAGCTTAATCAGCACAACTAAAGTTACATCTGAGATTAAGTGAGCATCTTCAGCCAGTTTGCTGTAAAAATTTTTTTCTTGTTGAGCACCTTCAGAATTATTGCTCTTGAAATTTTCATACTTCTAATTACTACTAGGTTTGGCTAAAAATCATTAAAAAAATCTTCAACAATATATTTAATGACAAGATTGAACATCTTGAACTGCCTTCCATTCATTCACATTATGTTTATTTCTATTCCAAAAGCTTAAGACTGGTAACTGGAATATTGATAGTTTATTATTATAATCTCCAGTTCCTTCTACTACAGGATCATTAACAGAATGGTTCTCTCCTGTTTGGTGATTACAGCTTTTGCAGTTGGTGTTATCTATATGTTTTGGTAGTTTTATGACTACCAAATAGAAGTTCATGTATCTGTTCTTCCATGAACATGCCATTTTCCTGATTATTTCATTATCTTCAGATACCTCACACTTGTGAATTGATCTGAGTTATAGGCCTGGACAGACTGTCTAAATCACATATTGAGGGCAAGGAAAGATACACTGAGCTCCTGAAACCAACTGATACTAATGATAGTTATAAATATTTTCTTTAGCTAGGAATGTTTAAAAAGAGAGAAAGACAGACAGATCTTCAAAGACATTGGGCTTTTTTTCTTATAAAAGCTTCTCTAAATCACATTTTGTATTAGGTGAAATGTGAGATGAAGATGACTCGACAAAGTCACAGTGATTTAGTGAATTAATTGTTGAAAGAGTTAAAATTCTTATTATGCAATTCTTTGTGAAGTAGTAGAAGGTACAGATGTAGGAAAAATGTAGAAAAAGTAAGTAAAGGAGCATCAGAGAAATAGAAGACAGTTGAGTTCTACTAAGAAAAAAAATATAATTGTGCAAGCGCAGTTGTGCCTGACCCAAGGGACTTGATAATATGTCAAGAACAACATGGTCAGAAAGGAAAGATTGTCAACATTGGAAAAAAAGTAAAAAAAAAGAGCAATGAAGAAAAGATTATGGTTCATAACATACCAGACATTTATTCTCTTGAAATCACTAGTAATTATTAATTCAGGGGGGAAAAAAAAGAAAAAAAAGAAAGGCAACAATTAGGTGATCACAGATTTTAATGGCAGGAAAAATGACAATTACACTCTTCCTGGTGAAAAGAATAAAATTTATTCCTTTAAATTCCAGTTACATAAGAATATGGGTAATTAGACTATTGAAGAAATCTGTGACAGAGAGTAGGCACTAGAAAATATCTATGAAATATGATTCTCATTCATAGAGCTTTCTGGACTGTTGAACACCCACAGAGCAAAATCATCTGCAGATTGGTCTCTCCACATCACAGAAATAACAGAAAATAGGACTAGAGGCAAGTGCAAGTGGCTAGCTAATCTAACCTCAGTGCTAAGGCATATGAGTGATATGTGAAAACTTTCTGGTAGACCAGCACAGCTCATACAACAAAATAAATGTGTTTTGGGGATTTTGTTTGATTTTAATTTCTCTCTCAGTAGTACAGAAAGATGAACTAAATGCAAAAATGTGTTCTTAAAACAGCTAATACCACAGTAATGCACTCAACTCCATTTCTGTATTTATTGACTGTATACCAAAACAACATTCAAATTTAAATTCTGTTGTGTTGCAAAAGTTTATTAAATTAAGAAAGAATTCAATTAATTAAACTTTTCCTACCAGGTGTTCTTTGTCACAGGATTTTGAAATTCTGCGTGTTTTGTTTTTGCAACACCTATTCAGTCACAGAGGGTACGTGAAGAAACCAACACCCATCTCTGTTCTTTGCATTTTAAAAGAACCTTTCTGCAGTGAAAAGCACATCCACGAGAGAAGAGTCTGCCCGTGGAGTGGGTTCCTGCTACATGTGCCATGTGTATATGCCCTTAAATGTATTCACAGAGACCGAAATGTTCTGCATTGTGGTATCAGGATTCAACATATGGACCATTTGTCTGTATCTGAGGGAAAAAACCCCAACACATCAAAAGCAGTAGCACAATGGAAGCTGACGCCAGGCTTCAGCTTTAGTTTTTTACACTCACACGTTAGAGATTACCCTGCCTTCACCTTCGGTCATTTCCCTGGGCTTTAGAGCTCAGGACCCGAGAGCTGGCAGGCAGAACGAGAGCCCGGTGGGCTGGCACGGAGCGCAAGGCGTGCGCGGAGAGGCGGGGGGACCCCGCGCCCCCCTCCCCCTCCGCCGCCCGCGGTCCCTGCCTGAGCTCTGACCTCGGCGTGCTGCTCGTGGAGCCCGCTCTGTGCCGGTCGCTGAGGAAGCATACCTAGTGTAAAAAACAACGTGGAAAAGTGCATCTTGAGAGAAATGTGTCTCAGGAGCATTTGCTGTCTTGAAACCGCAGCGGGTGGCTGTGGCAAGCGCTCTCCAGAAGGAATAGGGTCGGGGATCATGATTTTTTGCGCGCCTATGAAAGACGCTATCAAGTGACTTTCCCCGTTATCTTTCTCCCTCTATATGTCACACATACAGGCTTTTTTTTTTTTTAATTCCCTCCCCCCCCATTCTTTTTCCTGCTACCCGCGACCGATGCAAAACCTCTACCCATGGCCAGGGTTACATCCCTGTCATGCCCCCTGCACGCATTCCCTTCCCATCCCTGATTTAACACCCCTGCCCGTCACCCGTGTACAGTTCTCTCCCCGACTCTTCCCTCTGTTATAGTGAAAGGTTCTACCGATGAAAGACAGCGCATCAGGCGTCAACCGCACGAGGACCGCGCCTGACCCCGCGCCCTGGGACCAACCACCTGCGGAAACTTTTTTTTTTGGAAAAAAAAAAAAAAAAATTAAATGGGGATCTTTCCAGATAACAGAATAGTTCCCTTTCGGGAAAAGCCCGCTGAGGGCGCGCCCCGCGGCAGTGGGTGCGGGGGCTCGTCGCGCCCCCCGGGGCTCTCCGTGCGTCAGGCGGCGAATGGCGTCAGCGCCGGCGGGCGCGGAGCGGCGCTGAAGGGGCAGCGGGAGGGGGCCCGGGGTATGGGGGGTGGGGGGAGGGATCTTCGTCAGGAGGCGACGGCGGCATTGCGTGACATCACCCCGCGGCTTATATAGTTGGGGAAGGGTCTGGGTCCCCCGTCTAGTGCCTGCAGCCGCCCGACAGCACGCGTGCGGAGGGCGCTGAGCGGCGGGGCTCTGTCTGTCTCTCTCTCTCTCCATCTCTCTCTAGGATTTATGGACTTTTCTTCCTAGAGGGCAGCGCGGCAAGGATGAAAGCCCAGCTAGTGTGCGTGGTGCTGCTGGCCCTGTCCTCCTGCAGCCTCTGCTCAGGTAAGCCCCCGTCTCCGCCCCGCGCCGTGTCCCGCTGGACGCGCCCCGCACCGCTACCCGGAGCCCCCTGACCACTCGGCGCGGAGTCGCTCCCGGAGCCGTAAGAGGGACCGAAAAGAAGGAGATGAGGTTACTTCGGGTTCCCCCGGCTGTCCCCAGTAGACGCCCGGGAGCTGGACCTGATAACGGGCTCTGGCCAGCATCAAGTGTTTGTATCACTCCCCTAACTTTCTTCCTTCATATAAGCCATTCCTTCTCAAGGCATCCATACCATGAAAGTAAGTGTAGTCTAGTCACTGGAAATGTAAGTAAGTGTAGACCATCTGCTTGGTTCTGCTGCCTCATTCCTCGTTCATTGAATATCATATATTTCAAATTATGATAGAAATTATTATTTCTGCAACTCATGATTAGCTGATATAATCCAAATCAGTATTAATATGTATGCATTTTAGTCACTTTCGACAGACAGAAATACAATTTTATTATCTGGGGAAAAAATTGCTAGCAACTGATCTGAAATTATGACCAAAAAAAATGCTGATGCAGATCACACAATGGGAAGGTTAATGTAAATGCATTTCTTTTCCAAGAGCACCTGCTTTAGAAAATTCAAAAGAAAGAACATTTATTAAAATGAATTGCCTGCTCCTTTGGAAAATGATACATCTTAAGATGTGCCATTTATATCCCAAGTTTATGACAAAGAATGGGTATGGTGACAATTAAACAGGTAAACTCACACAGATAGGAAGCAGAATAGCCTTCAAAATCCACCCTTAACTAACTCGCGGATTACTTTGACTTTTAATTCCACAAAATTTAACAGGTAAATTTACAAATAGCTTTACTTTTTCACCTTGGTATTCAGGAGGACTCAGAATTCCTAAGTCTACCTTTAGATGGAAATTTCCAATTTGTATTCCCCTGCAGAAAAAAAAATGCAACACATAATACGTGCATTTCATCACAGTTTAAGCATAATCATTCTGTATATTGTAGAGAACTGCTGATCTTAGTGACAAGGCTTAACACTGATTTTTTTCTCCCCATCTTTTTTAAGCTTTTTAAACAAATTCTTGTATTCTAGTGTTTGCAATGAGGCAGTTTCAAATTCATCTCTTTGTAGAGCCAGAATGAAAGGCCACTAAAGTAAAGAAATTAAGTGGAAATTAGAATGGGTTGATAAAAAAACAGAAGCAAAATTTTGTATGTAACTAACATTTGATGGTTTATTTGCTTGAAAATTTGAAATAATCTTTGAATAAGAATAGACATGGAGAAGTTTGTGTGAAGGGGTCCAAATCAGTTTTAACTAAAATGGGCAGTTATGTCATAAAGAAAATAATATTTTTTTTAAAAAAATTGCCATCGGGGGAAAGTATATACCTGTAGAATATGACTGTTCTTGTAAAGTATGAGTATATGAATAGAAACCATTTTTCTTGTCAGTAGAACCAAGAAGATATCAAACTGTGTGAATTTCCCTCTGCTTTGAACAATAATGTGTAACCAGACTTTTTATACATTGTTCTTTGAGGCTCTGCTCTCTTCATGCTTCTGCTCCTTATCCCTCTCTTTCCTTCCTGAATTACCTGGGCTTCCTTCCCTCTCTTCCTCCAAGCCTTGCTTTATTCTTCACTCAAGGAATTTTGACTAGACTCCTAAATAATGTCCTCTAGACTTTTTTCTCAATCCAAATGCTTCTTAATACCTACCCAACTTTTCATGGCTGCAGCAATCTTCTAACCTTGATGGTGTGGAACTTACCTTCCATTGTTTACAGAATACAAAAACCAGGTGCTAGCCAGACACAAATCCTTTTATTGTTCTCGGCTGGTATGACCCAGGACTCCACAAATCATGATGCTGTCATTGTGTGTGCTTCTCACACGTTCACAGGAGTTGCTAACATTGGGAGAAATTCAGCTGAGGTGATCTTGTGCTGCCAGTCAAGCTCTGGGTGATGGCAAAGCAGCTAACAGGTCAGGTAAAGCTGACAGCAGTGAAAGGCATTAGCCTGGAGATTTGTTAGTAGGGATTTGCTGTAATACTGATCTACAGCCAGTCTTATTTAACAGGAAAACTTTAAATACTAAATAACACTCATTGTAGATTAGTATTACAGCAAGTTACATCCATGAAATAACTTCAATGCAAAAAATAACGAATGTATTGTGTTGGTAATGCAAAGGTGAGCAGAAGCATTCCTACAGAGGAAGGGGATATGCATAACAAGAGGTTTTTGATGACCTAAATAAGAGAAATGCAATACAAAATGCAATAGCTTATGAAATAATACAAAATTCCTGCTAGAAGCTCCTTTTCATCAAAGCACAGTCATTGGAAATGTCTGAGGAAATAACAGTCTTGATCATATTACCTAATACTTTTTTTTTTTTTTTTCTTGTGCGTGAGATACTGAAATTTTTCAGCCATGAAAAACAAAACAAAACAAAAAAATGTAGGAGAACTGCCCTCTGTAGCTTATGGTAAGCATTCAAGTTGTTAAGTATTGAGGCTTCTGATCCAAACTGCACTGTTACGTGCTCTCTTGAGAACAAATCAGGCACCGAGAAGGATTGGTCTGATGAGTTGGAAAACACAAGGCTATTACAAAAGAGGAGAATAAGTGAGAGTACAATAACTCTAGGCATAGCCTTTCAGTGAAGCATTTATGGGATTTGCATGGTAATGGTTTATGTTTAAAAAGGCGTAGTGATTTTACACCTGTTTCGTGATCATCACATAAGTACACACCAAAAATCCAAGCTGGAAAGAGCTGTGATTCCTCTCAAAAATATTACAAATATAAATGTATAATTTATAGTGTAGGAATTTATATACAAACCATGAAAAAATTGGTAATTACAAACAAATTAGCCTTGAAATCAGAAGAAACTGAACACTGATAGTTTTGAAAAATTTCCCAAAGAAGAAACACGGTGACAGTAGTAAGGTTTATTAAGATTGAACACTATAATGATTGGCTTCTGTGCTAAAAGGAACCCGTGACAGATTAGGACATATTTGTGTGAAAGGGTCCCTTACAATCTCATGTTCTGTGAAAGGTGGTAGTGACACAACATGACAGTGATCCCTGAAATGAAGGCATAGGCAGAATCTATCCCCAGATTCAATGGTGGGATGTTATGTGCCAACAATATTGATTGTTTTAATGAAAATGGGATGTGACTTACATGAATATGGAACAAATTGTGATTTAGTTTGGTTTGAAATATTAATGTATTGTTTGGTTTTAGACTACAGGTATTCCAGGAAGGCTAAAAGCTATGTGGAACACTGTTTCACTTAAAGACTTACGTGATTTCTGTATATTTCTCCTTTAAGCTGTGATTGCTGCTACAGTTTCTTCATTGTGTTTCTCTACAGCTCGAAGTAGAATTGTGTGTTTTCTCTTTTTACAACAATTTTTACTCTATTCACCAAACCACAGGTCTTTCAAGCCTACTGAGCTATCAAAGGTCAATTAAATTAGTAAAGAAAATCCCAAGACTTCCAGTCAGAATGTTTTCTTTTTGTTACATGAATTGTCAAGAGCTTGTGTCACAAACTGTTCAAGCTCAATTTCCTTGTATCAGTAAACGTATCCTCAATTTGGCTAAGAATAAGCAAGATTATTGATTATTAATCAAGTAATCATAACTACTATTCACCTAAAGTTTTAGCTGCTACTTAAATATATATTATTTGAAAATAAATACTCAAATTCTTCTTGCAGAGTAAGCAGAGGTAACAAATAATTCTTATGAAAAGCATAATAATTTTGAAGGAAGAATATTGCAGCAGGTTTTTTTTACTGAAAGGGCTGCACTCTGCACTTTATTGGCCTACCATTGAAGTGAGGTTAGTGAACTGTTTAATTCACCTCAGTAAGCTTGATCATGCTTTAGGAGTATAGATTTTAACATCTTATTACTGTAAGATGAAGACTCCTCACAGTCCCTCTAGGTAATTTTGCTGTGGTTTTATCTAGATTGTGTTTTTCAAAATCCATTGATATAAGTTCTGTATACTGAATTGAAATGTCTTATAATTTATGATCAAATAATAAACATATGTTTCTGGTTTATTCCCAGATTCAGAAGAGGAAATGAAAGCATTAGAAGCAGATTTATTGACCAATATGTACACATCAAAGGTAATAATTTTTCCTCTTTTAGCTGATGGGGAGGGAGGAAATGGATTCTCATTACAAACCCAGAAGTCTTTGTACAAAATAATAACCTATGGTCCAGACCAAGAAGTTCCATGTTAGGTTTTACTTTGGTGCAAGATTTTCTCCAGTTCAAAGGGAATTTAAAGGTGTTGATGTGACACACTAAATGTGTTCCTCACTTGTAACACTGGTACTTTCATTAAACTGTCAAAACTGTTATGTGCAGAAATGTAAATTTATGTGAGGAAATGTGTTTCCAATATGATTATGCCTGATGAAAGCTAAATTAACCTTGAGTCAAATCGTAAGTGCTACGTTTATGCAGAACTTTTCCTATATGCATATAAAATCAGGACAGTCATAAAGCTAAAGTTGTTAATACATATGCTGATTTTGGTTTAAGAATTCAATGACAGTATTAATACAGGAACACGGGGACATGACTGTGAAAATATTAACCTGATAAATGGCATTTCCTTCACAAGTTGTCAGACTGTGAATGATGTACATGTTACTTAGTACAAACAGATAAATACTCAGTTACATCATATTGACAAGATGAAGCAGCAAGTGTTGCACATATGTATTGAACAGGCTGATAGACAAATAGTTTCTCAACACTATTATTTTCCACAAATAATCTAAGAAATATATATGTCTAATATATTTTCAGCAACATATTAAGGAACAAACCCTGAAAGAAGTGCCATGGGTTTAGAGGTGAATATTTTAATTCATTGTTCCAATGAAGCTCAAATGGTGCTTAAATTTAATGGAAAATAGAATGAGAAATGAAAAATTTCTTCCAAAAAACTATAATTTCTTAAGCCAATGACTAGTTGAAGAAGGACAAAACCTGCCAGAAAGACTTCTGAATTTACGGTTTTTGCTTATATGTGAGCTTTTCCACAGAATTATGGACTAGACTAGAAGAAGAAATGAGGCCAGAAAATACTTTTTTTTTGTGCTATCCTGACAGTTTCTTAGGTTTCTGTGTTCTTTACTGACATGGTAATTAACCTTAGATGACAAATAAACCTGTTTGCTCATGGATACAGAAAGCTTTAATAGGTACTTTTTTTCTGAGACATATGTAAATGTAGGAGGCTGACAAAAAGTTATTTCTCTGTGTGGCAAAGCATAGTACGCCCTGGAAGGAAAACCTGCAGCTATTGGTATTTATGCTACTGACTTTAGTGGATCTGTGAACATAACTTTCGTATTTTCCTCCCTCTCACCACAGAACACAAGCTCAGGTAACTCAAAATGCACAAAAATATTGCACCACTTGACAATGTAGTGATGTTTGCCATAATATTCTTATGTTGGTTTATCTCATGTAGCTTGCTATTCAACTTCTTTATGGTATTTACCACCAATCAAGTGACACTTGAAGTTGACAGAGTTATACTGCCTTAAATTACCATCTAAAATTCATTTTAGGCAATATACATTGTCTCCTGACATCAAAGTAAGGCATGGTGGAACCACTAAAAAGTTCCATCACGTCTTCTACAAGAGGCATATCGCTAATTACATTCATTAAAGAAATGAAAACATTTTATTTTCTTTTCTGTTGTACCCTGCTAGCTTTTAACCCCCCCTAGAACCAAAGTATGGTTCTGGTGTGATAGACAAGTTTTGAAGATGGTGTGTGTAATAGCTGTCTTGCGTCAGAGACCTGGTTCCAGTTGAGGGTAATCACTGCTAAACTGCATTAACTCTCTTTGACACTGAATTGGTAATAAGCAGCAAAGGAAACCCTGACAATTCAAATAGCATTAAGATGGGGGAAAAATAGTGTTTATGAAAGCTCAGATCTGAAAGTGCAGCAAAGTGGATTATCACTTGTGAGTTTAGTATTTGACAGAAAAAAAATCTACCTAAGTAGGCACTTCTGAAATACAGCATCAAGACTACAGCTAGGGCTTAAGCACATGCCTTTTGCAACTTTCAGTAGTCTGTCCAATATTATGGGAAGAGTTGCTGGATGCCTTTGATGTCACAAACTGTTGTCTGGTGTCTGCTGCCCCTTTTCAAGCTGCTCTTCAAAGCCATCCATATGCAGAATCATTCTTCATCCTTTGAAGTATGTGCATGAATATTGCAACCTGTCTTCAACATTTAATAGAGTTTATCACCCTTTCCTGTTACATCTCAAAGAAGATACAAGAATAAACTATCATTAAAGTGCTTTATCTAGCTTTTCTAAAAGATAAAATCCAAAAAGCCATTTGGAAGAACTGGTAAAACAACAACACCTGACATGTCACAAATATGTGGACAGTTACCTCCTGTCTCTCTTTTGTATCAAATAGAAAACTCTATTCTTATCAAAGAAATAACTCTATTCCCAGCTTCCTAAATGCTTGTCTGAAACCACTACTTGCATGACGTATGTCCTGAATTCATAAATGATTGAGACTATGTTAGTTATGGGGGTGGGGGCGGAAGGGAAGTTTACCTTCAAGAATATATCATCACTAGAATTTACTCCACCTTTGAGATCCTGCCTGACATTAGTTTTATGAAGTTTTGGATGCTCTGAGATTTTCATTGTTTTAGGATGCCTATTTCTGACTGTATTTGCCCAGAGAGTTTGGCCTCCCTTTCAGAAGTGCTGCCTGGGAGTTACTGACTTTCTGACTCAGTCACTACATAAAAACTCATTATGGACATTAGTATACACCATGGAGAACTTCTGCTGTAACAGAACTCAATACTGTATCTGATTAAAGATAGAAAATATTTTCATTATTTTTATGCTTAGAATCTGAACAAAATTATACTACTATTCTGGAAATGAACCATAGAGATCCTACACTAGCTTGGGTTTTTTGCTTCATTACTGCTCTTTGTGTTTTTATCTGCTTTCACTACATAAATAATATAAAAACTGGATAACTCAGCTGTTTTTCTGAAGAAAATAGCATTTTGGAGGTATGCTCTATAATAAAAGAAGTATCTTAAGCAAGCTATCAGAAGTATCATTCAACCATAAATGGAAATAAAATAACATTTAAATCATAACTTGGGAATCTTTAATCTTGCATAGGACAAACCTGTTGTCAAAGAACGAAATGTTCTCAAGCTCATTTCAGATTTTTAGATAAAATTCTCTCAAGATACATGAGTTGTGGGAAATGATGTATCTGTGTCTTATTTCAGAAGCATGTTGAACAATGGAAATACAGACATCATGTTCTGTTCAGTATTAATGCTTTTTAAATTCTCATTTATACTGCCGTCTCTTTTGTTCTTTCAAATCATTCCCAGAAATTTTTGAAGTTAATCTTAAAAAAATTTTTTCCGTCTTGGCAGGTAAGGGTTCCTTGTTCTTTTGTGTATGTGTTTTTCAAGACATTTATTTTTTGAGCTACTGTAGTTGATATTTCTTAGGCCTGTGTGGAAAATATATCACATATTGGAAATTAACAGGAATATTTGGATTATTGTCATCTTAAACCCTGAGACATCAGTCTATACCTTTAGGATGACTGCCTCAGAGTTGTTTTTATAACCTGTAAAGCAAAGCTGTCTGACTTTAGTGCTTGCTGTAATAGTGGAGCAGAAAAATAACATGACTACTCTCTTAAATGACTGGACATGACCTGGAAAACTCCATGTTCAGCTAAAAAACCCCAAATATCATCCTTTTGACTGAAGTTCTTAATTGTTTATAGTCTCATCTTGTGAGCTGGCAGCAGGGTATGTCAGAAGCTGGTGTAACCAAGTAAAAATACTTGGAAGTGATATATGCATGGTATTAATAGGAATGAAGCTCTCATCACAAATGAAGTATGCTTGCAGACAGTGCTGCAAAAATGTTTTCTCTTAACCTCAAAAGTAGCAGCTAAGAGCAATATCACCTAGTGAAGTCTGCTATTGGAGTATTTTACTAATATAAAGTTCCTTTAAACATAGACGTGCATCAGGCTGACATAAAGTAGTAACTTTGGATCAAAAAGATTCTATAAATTATGCAAGAAGGCATAACAAATTTCCCTATCCTTTACTCTTCTGTTCTTATCCACTGGAATATTTTTGGTCTTTTTAAACTCAGAAATCTCACCTGCTCATGTAGCACTGCCTGTAGATTTTATGCTCCATTGCAATTTAACTGTTGCAGTGGTAGCTTACATTTCTTTTGTCTAGACAGGAGAGAAAAGGACACTAGAAAAGCCTCCTCATTTTCCATGGAAAGCTCTATATTTTTATGCTTCACAATTGCTGTGGACACTTTGTCTTTTTCCTAGTTTAAATTGTATTAATAAAATTAGATATTGTGCAAAGAGATTAATTTTACTTGAACCTGTCACATCTCTTCAAATAATTTGCTAGACTAACTAGAGCACTTAGATGGGGCAACAGATGAGCTCAGAGTAAACAGTGCAGAACCAATTGCAACCTTAAGAATAAGATCTGAGATATTTGTTTTCTTCTTAGCCTCAAAACAAAATACTCTTTCCTTATTTTTTCTGAACCTATGTGGAATCTGACAACACACCGTGGTTCTATTGAGGGGCAAAATCATTCTTATTTTGAAAGGCGTACATGTATCAGACGTGTATTGGAGTAATGATCATGGCTAAAAGGGAGTACTCTTGCTAATAGTAATGCCAGCTTTTCATGTTTCTTTCTCACTCCATTTTCTTTTTTTTCCCTCGACAAATAAGAAGGTGTGGTGAATACACAGAAATCTTGCATGCCATGCCCCTTTGTTTGGAAGGTGCTCTAAAGAAACAGATTATGTGATTACCTGATGTTCAGCTAAGTAAGCACTGCATCCACACTCTCAATTTAGTGCTGTGAAATATGTAAAAGGCAATATCTGTGTTAGTGTAATACCTATATTTAACTACATGCATCCACGAAAAGAAGCAACTACATTTCAGTTCATAGGTAAAGTCTAATCCTAATGTGCACAGCAAGGAAGTGCTTGCCAGTAATAAACAGGAATTTGCTATCTGGCTTTTGATTGGAGAGGGCTATGTCACCAGCTCCAGTATAAGGAAATTAATTTCTGTACTAACCACTAAAAGGAATACAATGTGGAAGAAATAATAGTGGGAGAACCAATAAAATGACAAAGATATTAAAAGCAGTAAATGAGGTAGGAATTCACTTTTTCACTTACTTTATTCCTATTGATAATCAAAATGGAAGAAGATCACTGTTACAGCTGCTTGGAAAGAACAATACCAGTAGAAAAGTAAAAATTACATTTCTCAAAAATTTTTGGAAGAGTTTAAAAGTTAAATAGCTCATAAATAATGCAAGATGTTGGAAAAAGCAAAATTTGAGACAAACCACGATGAAATTTCTTTATTTCTGTCCTTCTGTAACATCTCTGAACTGGTTCGTTATGGACCAGTTGGTCTCAGTTTTTCAGTCTAGTTACCAAGTCAGGAATACTTTGTTTGTACGGCTCTGCCTTAGCTTTGCTCCACCTTTCTCTCTAAGTCTGGAGACCTTCAATTAACATCTCCCAGGCTCTTGACTCTCCAGCATCCAAAATTCCTGAGGCTTACAGATTCTGTAACTTCAGACCCAGCCTCATCAGACTGCTTGTCCTGAAGCAGTGACTCTGTTCTTTTCTCAGGGAATTTTGAAATGACTGGTATTTGTTCTGAATTGGGGAGGAGCATCTAGCTAACCACAGGCATCCAGCCTGGATTCCAGAACTGGGAATTCATCCAGTGGGTTTGATTCATTGTCCTTACTTACACCTGTGGATTTATATTATATTAATTTCCATCTGTGTTTTGTTTGCACCTATGCAGAATGACTGTGAAATGCTGCCATTCTGGTTTGGTAGCAGTTCATTTTTTTTCATCATGTATATCTACCTGGGGGGTAAGGCTGTGGGGAAGCAGAATTGGTGTGCTTAGTAAATGAGCTGTCCTAAGTTCAGCACTCTATAATTTTTGTCTAAAAGTTGACCAGATGAAAAGTACTTCAGGAACACAAACTTGTTCCTAACAAAATGTTTGACTGTTGGACATGATTACTAAAAAACCAAAATATGTTCAATAGTGGGTATTTTTATTTTCAGATTAACAGAGCAAAACTTCCTTACTGGAAAATAACACTGCTAAATGTCTGTAATCTTGTCAACAACATGAACAGCCAAGCAGGGGAAACAGTAGAGGTAGATGAAGAGGATCTCATTTCAGGAAGACAGTTTCCTTCTGCTCTGGATGGCTTCAGCTTGGAAGCAATGCTGACAGTATATCAACTCCAAAAATTTTGCCACAGCAGAGCCTTTCAGCACTGGGAGGTAAAACAAACTGTCCCAAATGCATGTTTAAACTTTTGTTAAACTCTCTGGCTCTATTTTTAGTGATGTAAAATCCATATCCATCTGACCCCCATCACATCTGAGTTTTCTTTCCCTTTTTTTGTATTCTTTAATACCTCTAATATGTCTCTTTCAATAAGAGTTGTGAATTAGTGTAGTTTCTGATGAGCTGAGTTAGTGTTTCTTATAACAACCTATGGATATATGAGAACTTTCCTTAACTACATTCTTTCTCCACTCTTTGTAGCTATTCCAGATAACCAAACAAACACATAAAGGTGATCTTTATGCCAGAACACATAATTAATATCTGCTTAACAGAAGCGAAGTTAGTGCAGATTTATTGAGGCATAAATAAATGCAGTCAGTGGTTCGGTTTTAAGACCCTTAAGGCAAACTGGATTCAAAATGCATGAACACATGCCCATTTGTACATACCATTTTACTAGGTACCTGGGTTTCTTATCATTGCTAGGAAGCTGGCAGGAAGGTAACACCTGCTTTTTGTTTCCTTACATCTAAAGAGGGCCCTGGAAGTTGGCATTGTGATTGTATGAAAATTACTGCTCTTAAACAGGGATTGTTTGTAGTCTATTTGTGACATTTAACTTAATGCAGTGATCACACCGAAACACACTAGGCAGCATTCCCTTGTGTTGTTAGATAATACAATAAAAGATGGTTTATGTATCAAAAAATATATATCTCAGTGTCCCTACTGACTTTCTAGTAAACCAAATTTCTTCAGCTATCTTAGGTTCATAGACAGTCTGGAGAAATTTTGATTTTTTTTTTTTTTTTTTTTTTCCCTGAATCATAGCTCTTTATATACAGGTTTATTCTCAGTCTTCATATTTGGTTGGGTGGTCCATACAAAAGACTGCAACATCTCTGAAAACCAGAATTTTCTGAGGACTATCTTCATGAGTGCAGTTGTTGCTAAAAAGGGGCTACCATAGAACTGAATATGCAATACTATGACTTAACCATGGTTGCCTGCTTTGCAGTTGAATCACCTTTTGTGGTGGTTGGGAATCACCACTCTTAACAGTACTGCATGTGAAATTGAAAAAAAAAATACTCCTCTCTCAGCTTATGAACACACTTGTGCAGTGGAGAGCCTTACAAAACAAAACAAAAACAAAAACAACAACAACAAAAAAGGGATAAACCCAGAGAAGGAAGGATTGAAGAAGGCTTGAAATAAACTATCTAATTGTGATGTCATACATCCAGGATTGGCTCAAAAGTTTGTTTAAGCCATGAGAGTCTTTCCATACGTTTCAATAGAATTTAGATGAGCTCTCATTTATTAAGCAATTAACTAGCAGAGTTTGATTCCTTAGGAAAATGCTAAGGTGGGTATAAAATTGTTTTGAGCTTAATGCTTTCAGCCAGACAGTAGGACTGTACTTGACTATGGAAGGACATGGTGAGAGAATGGATGAAATCTTAACAGATAAAGCAAAAATGAATCTAAACAAAACACTTGAAATTTCAACTCCCAAGTAAAACTCAAAATACAATAATATATGAAATTTTGATTGACAAGATTTTAGCTTCCTTGTGCTTTATTTAGTTTCTAATTTGTTTATTACACATTTTGATTTTTTGGCTGTAAGAAGTTGCAGAATAAAATATTGCTCAAAAGCTGAAACTAGCAAGCAGTGCAGGTGTTTAGCCTAAATGTGTGATTACAGACTGACAATCATTAGGAAGTTTTCAGTCAATTTGCATTTTAATCCAAGGAGTATATGCCAGTTTTTCTGTCTAGTCAAATCCAATAATCTCATTTGTATCACTGGAATTTAAATATCACCTCTATAGGATTTAGCTTATCTTTAGCCTGTTCTGTCTTGAGTTTTAACTTTTTTTTTTTTTTTAACCCTTACAATTAAAGGTTTTTCTTGATGGTATATGTTAAAATAATATTTTTGAAAAATTTCTTAGAGTTTATAATCTTCATTACCCAAAAATGGTGGTAACACTGTGTTTCTTCTTTCATCCTACAGTTACTTCAGCAAGATGCTTTTGATCTAGAAAACTCAAGCCAAGAAAAGGAAATAATGAAGAGAAAAAATCCCTATATTCTGAAACGGCAGCTACATGTGAACAAAGCTAGAAGACCATACATACTCAAGAGAAGTTCTTATTACTGATGCATCAGAAGAAAACAATGTATATTTAGTTTATAGGTAACTGTGCGTTATGGTTATCTTACCTAAATCTAAAATCATACTTGTGTGAAAATATAATATGGAAAATCAAGATGATAACATAGCTATGTCTTTTTTGCAATTGCTGTTTCTTGATTGTGAATTTTTCCTACTTGAGATTAATTGGACTAACACATTTGAAAATAAAACTAGTTTTTAAGCATGATGTATTGTACAAAACTGAGATTTCAACATACTTACAACAATCTTGTAGTCTTTTCCAATTTTATAAAGCACACCAATATAACACCAAGTAAATTGATACTGTCATAAATCCTACTGAGAATCTTACAATTTCTTATTGCAACACCTCAAACACGTAAATGTTTGCAAATGTTTTTGTATAATATACTAGTAAGAACTGCCACAGTATTTTATGTATTGGCTGGTTTAATTTATCAGGGAATAGGTCGAAGGAAGGTAATACTATCAACTATTAAATGGCAACTTCAAAGTTAATATTTTTAAATAGCCTGCTTGTGTAAGTGAATTTTAAGTTCTTGACTTAAAACTTGCCACAGAAAGCTAATAATTTAAGAAAATGATACATAATGAGACTTTAAAAAAGTGAGTGAAAACAAACCCAAATGTGCTTCAGAGTCTTGTGTACCACCAGCTAAATAATTTATTACATCACAAAAAGAATTTAGAGTGTTTATGTAATCTATGAATGCTCAGGGAAAAAAAAAAAAAAAGCCAAAAGCTGATCTGTTTCTCAGTGCTGTCACTGTTAAAAGTCAAAACAGTAATCTGATTACACGAGAAACCTGGGGAAGTATGTAACGGATGAATTGAAATTAGAACATCTTAAAGTTAAAATTAAAAGGCATTTCCTTTCCCTCCCTCTACAAATTTGTGATAATAGGCAGCTTCAAAGTTTAAGACAAGTCTTGGAAGCTAACAGAGAGGGAAGTTCCCAGCATGGGACAAATTGTTTTCAAGCATGAGGAATCAATTGCCACCTGAAATTTACATATTTTCCAGCTCTGAGTCTTTGGTGTGTGCATGAAATTTGGGATCTCAATTGTTCTGGGTACCACTTTGGAGCAAAACAGGCTGAAAGGACTGGGGGGCCACAGCATCCATCAAAATAGAGGGATAGTGCAAGACTTTGTTTTTGAAAACTTGCCTGTTTTCTGTTTGAGGTATTTTCTCAAAGCAATTCCATTGCAACAAATTGCAACAACAACAACAACAACAAATCAAACAAAACCACCCAAAACCCAAAACCAAACCACCTCCCTCCCCCAAACCCAACAAAACAAAAAAACCCCAAACCAAACCAAAGAAAAAAACCAAACAAAACAAAACACCAAACTCCCCAACTCCACAAAAACAGAGCATTTCTGCAGTTCTCTGTCAATTATTGTTAAACATATACAGGAATATGGATAGAAAGAACCCCATAACAATGGTTATGCCAACTTTGTTACATGGGGTGGGTTTTTTACAGATTTTCCCTGTATTAAAGATAATTGTATTTCCTTTTCTCATTACAAATGTTATTAATTGGTTTATCCAATAACCATTAAGTGTATAATTAGCGTGATATAACTGAGCATACACTAGTTATTGTAATAAGCACCAGGACCCCAATACAGCAAAGGACTTAAGCACATTCAGTCTTAATATTTTAAATGCTTAATGTGCTTAAGGGCTTTGCTTAAATAAGGTTCTGGTAAGTTCATACTACTTACTTTTTTTACAAAATTGTCATGCAATTAGACTGGAGACCCAGTATGCTCTCAAGTGATAAACATCCCCTTTCCAACAAATCGATAAGATTCCTAGTCCTATTATGGTAATTTTACATTCTAAATTATCTGAAATAAAGCAGAACAGAGTCTGTTCCAAAATTCACTGCTAGCAGTATATAAGGAAAAAAAATAAAAAGGAACTTCAGATGGCTTTTTAATGGGGAACACAGAAGAATGACACAAATAAATAGGCTGTCATTATATTTTTCTCTCATACTCAGCATAAAAGAGCTAAATAATCAAATGCCAGGTACAGTAATGTGTTCTTCATCTGATAGAGAATGTACACTTTTCAGAAATAAAAACACCTTTCCATGTTTCATATTGGAGATGATTTAGATACTCAGGGTGATGGCAGAGGACCTCAAATGATGATATTAACTGTTTCACCTTTATCTAGTGCTCCACACTCAGCTTGCACTTACCTTGTGGCTGTGTACTTGATCCTTGCAGTGCACAGCTAACCGATTAGTCAGACTGGCTGAAAATGGCTTTAAGTAACCCATTTCCTTTCAGCAGACGATGAATCCACACACAGCCAGCTATTGTGTCTCACTGGAGGAGGCAGAACTTAAAGTACGTCAGGAAAGTATGGCTTGTCAGGTGTCCCTAGTCTCTGATGGAGTAGTCCAGGGACCTGTCAGAAGAATGTCATTCAGAGTGACAGCCTAAAGTAGATAAGGAAACAAAATCCATAATTGTAACATGGTCAGTTAAGCTACAAAAGTCAATGATAGCAATTCAGCTTATTGGTCACTCATGAAAAGCAAGCATAATAGCATTAAAATACCAGAAAACACACTTAAACCTAAGGATTAAGCTAGGCGCACAGAGCTGTTAAAGGAAATTTTGAAGTCTGGGAGACCTTTATTTGCTTTAAATCTCCTCTCGCTTCTAGCTATGTCTACCTTCTGATAACCTCCCTCTGTGGAATTTCAGCCTTTCTTTAGCCTTCACTTTTGGATGATGGCAGCAAAGAAAACCCAAAACCCTGACAGGCTTATGCATATTTGTCACTATTTCACACATTCTTTCAGGGAGCTCCTCAGTGTGCCTACCTTGTCCCCACCTATGCATTGCCTGCAAAATCAATGTTATATTTCCAGCAGCATTGAGTGCTGAGTGAAGTTCAAGTCAGAGGAGGCTCTCACAATATGTAAAGATACTAATTCAGAAATTGACAGCCTCCTCTTCTCTTCTCTTCTCTTCTCTTCTCTTCTCTTCTCTTCTCTTCTCTTCTCTTCTCTTCTCTTCTCTTCTCT
>JAWWEV010000043.1:41106651-41125561 GCA_035583235.1 Hafferia zeledoni
CCCAAACCTTCCCTTCCCTAACCTTCCCTTCCCCAACCTTCCCTTCCCTAACCTTCCTTTCTTTTCCTTCCCTACCCTTCCCTACCCTTTACTTCCCTAACCTTCCCTTCCCTAAACTTACCTTCCCGAACCTTTCCTAACCTTCCCTAACTTTTCCTTCCCTTCCCTAACCTTCCCTTCCCTAGCCTTCCCGAACCTTCCTAAACCTTCCCTTCCCTTTTCCTTTCTTTGCTTTTCTTTTTTCCCTGCAACCCATATTTGCCTTACGTTTAAAATGTTGTTTTGAAGACCATGGATTCCGATTACTATCTTAGCTTAAAAAACTGCCTCTTAAAATGCGCAATTCTGTTTTATAAAGGTAGTTACTAAGAGATGTTCTATCTCTTCAGAGGAGCACATTTGTCTACATATTCAGTTACTGATGTTTTTATGAAGGTCATAGATCAATAATTATTCCAGTTATTCATAAACTTCATACTTAATTATATCTTAGACTCCTAAAATATGTGATATTGTCATACAGAGCAATTGCAGAAACCTGTCAGTACTTTCTAATGTATAATTGAATATAACTGAGATTTACTTCAATTTTTATATTTTTTAATTTATTATTACAAATCTCCAATGCAAGAAAAGCAAAACAGAAAGAAATTAATAATTTCATCATATCTGAAGCATATGTTTGTTACTTTTTCTTTAAAAGAAATGTTATAATAATGGCTGTTATCAAGGTTAAATGTGGTGTTAGAATAAGTCTTCAGTTCTTGAGTCTTGCTTGTGGTATATTAGAAATTTATCTGTTTTCTCCTTTCTATTGCAAATCTAAACTTTTTTCCATGTTATAGGTGTGAGTTTAATAGATGTTCTGTGAACAAAGTGGTTAAAATATTTTCAGATTGAGAGATTTAATTTTGTAATGTATCATAATGGCTATGCCTCATAGTCTTCTCCTAGTGAACACACAATGGAGACATAGTTGGTCTTGATCTTTATTCTTTTTACCCAAGATTAGTTATCAGTTTGCCCTATGTGGTGTCAAATTGAAGATACAAGCCACCATTATAACTGAATGTTGGAGGGCAGAAAGAGGAACAGGTGCTTCTAATATTCACCAAGGTTCCAGACTGATCCATGATGTACTCCATGTCAAAAATATTGGACTGACTGAAAGTCAGAAAACAAGAGTTGCAGAGAACCTGCAAAATAAAGTGTACCGACTCCTGTGATATATTGATTGAGTCAGAACCTGTATCTCACTCTCCAGGAATCAAAAAAAGTGGAAGGAAGGGGCTGACCTTCACAAAGAACCTGGGGAATGAGATTTTCATTGCTACCAAATCCAAGCATTCAGAGTTCATGGGTGAGGCTGTAAAAACCTGCAAATAGATAGATAGATAGGTAAGGAAATAAATCTCCCTGACATCAAAATAAATTAATAAACATATGTCAAATTATTTTTTATTTCTTTCCATTTAGTGTACTTCCAGGGAGCATCTGAATCACATTTCTAAAGTTTGTCAACAAGAGGAGCTAATACATACTTGTTTGTGAATGTTAATTGCTACTGAAAATTGATATTCTCATTCAACCTCTTGAATCTACCAGGTGTCAGATTAAGACACACACAAAATCGTAATGTTAATGATAGATTTCAAAATTCAGATACAGGATGTTGGGATGGGTCTGCCTCACCAAACAATCAGACAGTGATGTAGAAAGATCTTAGTGGTACCTCAGTAGTTGGCAAGCTTTGACTGAATGACTGCTCTGGGGTAACAATATGGGAAAATGACATTCAAGGCACCCAGGAACTTTTGGAGGAGTGCCAGCTGTGAAGAAATATAAATCCTTCAGAAACTCTTAGTTGCCCAACTAAGACTTGCTTTTTCTGAATAGATGAAAGTATACAGCTGATGTTTCAGGAAATGCCTCACATTCCTTCATATAAAAGAAAATGGTGGGATCATACAAGACTGAACTTGAATTACCAAAGAGTAGAATTTGTCTGAGTTCCCAGTGGGTCAAGTACCAGTCTTGTTTTGTCACAAAAGTTACAGTCTTACTAATCTGGAACCATTTTCTATTTTATTCTTGAAAATCAGTTGTAGGAATCTTTTGCAGGATACATTTCTCTTATGGATACATAAAGGGCTTCTCAGACTGTCTACACATTGCTTCTATAAATGACTGCCGGCAACCTGAAGACCTCTGTCCAGGTGCAGTGTCTTAAGCTGCTTCATGAGGTGTTAACAGTATGACAATGAGAAACAGCTGGATTTGTACACCAGCGAATCTAATGCTGAGGATAGACTGGAAAGATCCTAAAAGAAAATCTTGATATCATTGTTGCAACTTTTTTGGATTCATTATTTTAAAATCTAAGCAGTATAAAAGATTTTTATAACCAAATATTTTAGAATTTAAGATTGTATTACCCCTATAGGTAATTAACTCAAGGTCTAAAAAGAATGTGTAGAAGGAAAGGAAGGCAGGAAGGAAGAAAGTTAGGAAAAAAAGAAAATAAAAGAAATTTAAAAAAAAAAAAGAAAGAAAAAGAGAAAGGAAAAAAGAGAAAGGAAAGAACACTAATTTATGCTATATTGTGCATTATTTTCTTAAACAAAATTTTCATGGAGCAATATGACATGGGAATCATTTTATCTGGAACGAATGGTATGGGTTCTCCAAAACTTTTTTCCAAAACCATTGTTAATATGTATTTAAAAAACCTCCTAGAATCAAATACGTAAAGCCTTTTATTAGGATGAAGAGAATTTTTTTGAATGAGTAATCAAATCCCTATGCTTAAAATACAAACATTCTTGTCCTCAAAAAACCCCAAAAGACCAAAACAGAAAAGATAGATTTCCTATTTTATAGCAGGTACAGAGAAGATCTTAGTTTATTTAATAGCTCTTGCATGAATGAAATCTCTTCGTTATTTTTGTGTACTACCAAATCCTTGGGGTAGTTGTATAACCATATACTGTAGTAGTTGTTGTGTTTTGGTATCTTATTTAATGATCTTTTAAATAAAGAGCTATTTGGAACAAACAATATGCCTTTTGTTCTGTTCAAAAAGAAGGAATAAAAAAAATGACGCTACATGGAGCAAAGGTATATGTGCATGTACTCAAAAATAAAGAGTTTATTCAAATTATTCTAATTTTGTGGCAAAGAAAGTATAACTTACAGGGATAAGTAACTGCAGAATACTATAGTACCATGATACTTTTGCTGATTGCTGCAGAAATAGACAATGACACAAATTTCTAAATGCTTGTCTTTAATATGTATAAAGCACTGAAGTACTAAGACTGCAGCTGCTTTTCAAAATGAAAACCTTAGCAAATACTTAACTTCCATTCTCCTCAAAGGTTTCCATTTACTGAATGCAGATTTTTCATGATAGTGTAGTTAAGAGTTACTATTGTAAGACTTGGCCTGTAGAGAATGAAAACGTTACAATTTTGATTTTTTTAATAAATATTGCATGTATTTCACTTAACCTTTGTGGTTTTCCAGATTTCTGTATTACAGTGTTGAACAAGAAATTGGGCAGAAAAATGCAGATAAGGGAGGTAATGAAAAAAAAATGTGGGAAGAAAATAATTCTGTTCCTTGTGTTTGGCTCCAACCAAAGAATGTCAGAGCTGGCTGAGGGAAGTATAGATCATACGTTTTTGGAGGGAGGGAGGGAGGGAGGGAGGGAGGGAGAAAAGGGGGGGAAAGTCAGGGCAAAAAAAAAAAACAACTAAGTTTTGCTATCATAGTGTTAGTTAAGGATGAAAGTGTACATAGGCTGCATGAAGTAAAAGTTCTGAAAAAGAAGGGTGAGTTTCCATCAGAGGATTGGGAAGGACAATCATCTGGCCACCATTCCCAATACTTCTCTTGAATCAAGACAAGCAGATTTGAACTGAGAGGGTTTAAATTGAAAGTTACTAGTCTGAAACTGGAAATACTAAAGAAAGCTGATCACAAAAAAGAAAGAGTGCATGGCAAGGGTCAAGAATGACATGAATCAGAGTTAGCTCAGTCATTCAGTAAGCTGTGTTGAGCCTGGACCCATTGAATAGGACAGAAATGCAGAACACTGTTAATAGTTTGGGGTTCTCAATGACAGTCTGCTCGGGTTTGAGAAGACTTGTTGTTTGAATCCATGTCTCAAGCAATTAGCACCATTTTGTCACAGTGGTCTCAGAAGACGTGATGGTGTCCATGTAGGATGCAAGGAGGACCTTTTAGGGGCTGTAAAAAAAAGTACAGTGGAAAACTTAGCTCCAAGAAGGCTGTAGCATAAAGCAGAAGCTCATTTCATTCTTGAAAGGTAAAAAGAAACCTACATTGTTAGGTGTACAAATTGATAGATCGCACACTACTTTTCTTCTCTTTATTATTTTCCCTGGTTATTTTGTTAATGTTGTTTTTGTTTTTCACTGTGCTGGGCTCATTTATTGCAATTTATGAAAGTATAAAGAAAAAAGTGAATCTTTATGAATTAAATTATTAATGAACCTTGGTATTTTCTATCTGATTCTCATTTACCATAGCACTAGTCCTAGTCCTTCTTCAAATTCCTGTGCCATTTACTCTGGTTCACTTAGCCTGTTAACTAATTGGTCAGAATAATATATTAGCGAAATAAAATAATTTGTGTATAGTGCATTTTACATGTATTAAAAACAAAACAAAACAAAACAAAACAGGAAAACTTAGTTATATATACACTGAATTTTATCTCATTTTACATGAATACAGTTGTATTTTACATTGAATGTTTCACATTCAACTAAAATTCCATTAGTCTTCAGTTATAGAAGTTCATTTTCATCACTTGAGCTCTTAAATACAGATTTGTTATTTTCTCTTTGTGTCATACTGTTCCAAGATGCATATCTTTTTCAAACTGAAATATGCAGCTTGAGAAGTCAAATCTGTTGTTTTGAATGTTGGTATGGAACCTACCTAGGACCCCTACTCAATCTGCTCTGTCATTCATGCTCTGATTATCTTTAGGAACTGTAGCATAACACTCCTTTTTCAAAACTTGACACTTGTCTGGCCATCTCTTTACATCCTTTGCCTCCCTCCCCAAAGACAAAAAGACAGACAGAAAGACTTTAAGGTAATTTTCTATTCCACAAAAGAATTTTGAACTAAGAAAACAATTAGAAAGCAATTATTGTTCATGATTGCATGTGGTAACACCTCAGGTTTTATGTTCTTTCCATAGTAATACGCTATTTTGAATGCTGGAATTATCTAAATCTCTCTACCATCTAACACTAGCATAGAGATTATTATAATTTAGGGAAAACTTACCTTTGTTTAGAGGGTTTAAATATGATCTGCTTCTTATATCTATTTTGGTAAATGCTTATTACTAAAATAAGGAAATTACACTGTGAAAGTCTAAGGAATATTTTAGTTAAATACTTTTATCTGATTTAGGACAATTAGGAAGTCCAGGGACTGTTCTAATAACAAATGAAGCCTTAGTAATAAAACATTGATTGAGGTATTGCTGTATATGGACTTAGTTAACTTGAAAAAAAATAGCTCTTCATAATGTGTTTTCTTCATTAACTTTGAAATTTTTTCCTCTGTATTTCCATTCTTTGTCCATTCAATTCTGTTTACTGGGCTCTGGTGTGTTGCGCCACTTATAAGAGACAGGATGTTCTTATAACTGAAGGGAATAGAGAAGGCCAAATAAAGCTGTGTGGTTGCAGAAAACCCCAGGCCCTATAGCAAAGTATGCAAGACTTCAAGATTCAAACCTAGAAGACTTCTGCATGGCTAGCACTCTAAGACAAGTTTCCTTTGAATCTGAAAGATACTGAAAAAGAACAGTAAAATGTCTGTAGTCTAAGTCTGTGTCCAGAAAGTTAAATGATTTGGGATCACTGATATTAGACTCACTGGAAAAACATCTGTAAGCCTACATTTCTGAACAATATGTTGTCATGTCCTTGGCAGGATGGGAGGTGAGGGTGTAGGGGAGTGGGAAACACCCTTGAGAAACATCTGGATTGCTGTGAAACTTCTTTAGTGTAAGATCAAAGAGTAGTGTGGGGAACCATAGCTTTTCTCAGATTGTCTTCACAGATAGAAGCTTAGAGAGAAAATCCAGAAATTTGTACTCTCTGAAAGAAACTTATCTGGAACTGATCTTTAAAAAATTAGTTTTTCTTCAGGTGTTTAGTGTAGTTTAGACACTAGTTCAATATGTGGGGCACTGACCTGGACCTGAAATCCATGTTTCTGTGAACCGGATGGATCTAGATTATAAACAAGATGTCTTCCGAGTATTCAACAAGGCAGAAGGTATAAGAAGTAAGGCTGTGCTAAAACATTTCTGATTCCTTATTAGCAGCTTTCAGTAGTGTGTGAAGAAACATAATGTACTATTTGCGACACTTTCCAAGTCATATATTGAAGTGAAAGAAGGAGCTGACATTTACTGTGAAAAGTAAAGTCTTTATTTAGATAGAGAAAGTGTTAAAATATCTGAAGCATGGTGCTTACAAACCTTATTTCTATTCACTTAGGCACTTCAGTGCTTTTTTGCTAGAAGTGCATCTGCCCCTTTGGCAATGGGTGTGAATAAGAAAGGATTGCTCAAATTCACCATTATAGATATTCATTGAGACTGATAATATAGAAAGCTAAAGCTTATTAAAACAGTACAGTTTTGTAAAACCAGCTGAAAGGGTTTGGGGAACAAATAAATGGACATTTCTTTAGCTAATAAATAGGTATACATACTCACAGGAAGAAATTCTTTACTGTGAGGGTGGTGAAACACTGGAACGGATTGCTCAGAGAAGCTGAGGATGCCCCATCCTTGAAAGTGTTCAAGGATAGGTTGGATAGGGCTTTGAGCAATGTAGTCTAGTGGAAAGTATTCCGATCTATGGCAGGGGGCAGTTGGAACAAGATGATGTTTAAGGTCCCCTCCAACACAAACCATTCTGTGAGTCTACAATATACACGAACACATTTGTATATGAAGACACTGCATATAATGTTTTCTGCCATATCTCTGCTAAGCTGTATCTCATCACAAGAAGAGCTTTGCAGGGATGTTACTTGATTTTTCTGGCCAGAAAAATGAATATGTATGGTCATTTCATGTAAAAAAAAAATAAAAAAATAAAAAAATCAATAGTTTCTTAATTCTTGCTGTATGTTAGAAGAGCTGACACAAACTATGACCCATAGCTGATCTCATCTAGTGTGGGTGTGAGCTGCACAGCTGGCTAGTGTGGCTGATATCCACCTTCCAACATTTACAAAATCAATTCTGTGTTCTGTACAGTCACACTGGACAAGAACTGAACACATAATTTGGAGTGAGAGAAGATGAAATTATTTGGGGATAGAGAAGCCTCAGTCTTCTAAGGCACCAGTAGACATATAAAAACCCTTGGATTGCAAAAGTAACAGGAGGGCCACCTCCTGTAAACTGGAAATGATGATTTGATAAAATAGCATGACTCAAACAAAAATTGGAATAAATGGTTGCTGCTAAAGCTACATGAAGAAAATAGGGATAGAGAGAAAGCTGCTATGTTGCTCCCCACATAACATAAAGTAAGCTTCTTTAAAAGATACTGCCATGCTTTAGTGTTGCTTCCTTTTTGACACTGTGTACAAGATTATGTCTGTCTTCCAAGAACAAGAAAGACCAGACTCTTACCTGTCTTCCTGGGATTGCTGAAAACAAGCCCATGAGAACCAGTATTTCAGTTTTCCTTTTGAAGTGGCACCCAGTGAGCAGCAGAGGGTGAAAGCACACAAACCAGAATATAATCTTGCTATTTGAGTAGAGTAACTAATACATGGGTATACTACTGCACTTATTTTTCTAAGCAGATATCTAGAAACTTGGCCTGTTCAAAATAACAGGAGGTCAGTACCACTCAGAAAAATGGCATTTCCTTAATAGCATCCTGATTGTTGCATGGATTGCAAAAGTAGACTTATAGCAGGATTGAAAGTGCATGAAATTTCATGCTAAAAGTGATTAAAAACACAGTAAGAGAATGCTTTGGTGTAATTTGGCTTTTTTGTTAAGCTTAAACTGTTTTTTAAATTTTTTTTTTTTTTTTAGTAAAGGAAGAAAAAACCTGAAAAGAAATTGAAAACTTAAAAGAAACTGAATTAAATTAGAAGAGAGGCAAACTGTTAGGGTAGGGCCCTTTTTCTTCTTCTGCAGCAACTTAGAAAGCAGCAGTGTCTCAGACCTTATTCTTGCAAGACACTGCTTGACCTGTTGTAAAGTAAGGAATCATTTTTTCTGAAGTTGGTATTAGCTCTACATGCCTAATTTGTAACAGGTCAATCAAGATTGCCTTTTAGAAAATCATACTTTCTGCATGCTGCTATTTAGTCAAAAGGTTTCAAGCACTTACAAACCAAGGAAGTGCATAAATGTCAAGCTGCCACTTGAAAATTATTCTTAGGTTTTTGATCAAATTATCTGCTTTAGAAATGTTTTAGGCCCATTTTCAGATGTAAATACAGTGATGAGTTAATTACAAAAGTTTCCATGACTCTTTTGCTCCATTAGTTTCCCAAGTCATGGGAAACACTTGATATTAACAGAAAAGAAGATGTCCATTTTCCCTTCATCTTCTTTTCTTAGTTGGGGTACATTACTTCCTACTGTGGACTTGAGGAGATGAGCAGCAACAGAAGATTTTGTGCAGAATGCCACCAGTTCAGCTGTACCATGTCATAGCAGCCAATTTGTAACCCAGAGTAAGGAGACCAAATGATGACCTGCTGTTCATGATCAGTGGTCTTAGGATCTGCCTTATTGGTGAGTATGCAAAGGAGGAGGTAATAGTCAACATGGCAGAGAATAATTTGGTAGAGTATGGATGACAGAGCTAGGAGTTTGGGCTGCTTCATGCTTGGTACCAAAGGGTAGAATATCTGTTTTAATTATGTTTAGCTTCTGATACTTTTGACTTTCACATGAAGAGAAGATAAATAGAAAAGAGTCCTGCTCCAAGCTTGAAGCTTGCTTTTCAGATTCACACAGCTTAGTCTGGAGTGTCAGGACTTGTGTTAAGCATCATATTCCCAGGGGCCCCAAGATCAGCCTCTGGAACCTAAAGTTTAGCAAGTTGAACCCTTTTACTTATGAATGGATATCAAGGCATTGCCTAGAGGGGCACAGTAAATAGTGAGTGGACAGCAGCATTATTTTTTGGCTTTTAAGTTTTTCCTCTTTTAAATCAGTAACACAGAGCTTCCATTCAGTTCAGATGCTGAAATAACAGTTTCTCAATAGAAGGCCCTCTATTCTCAGATGCAAATACAAAGTTTTTAACTGGGAGACCTTCAGGTTTTGTTTTTTGGTTTTTTTTTGTTTGGTTGGTTTGGTTTGGTTTTTGTTTGTTTGTTTGTTTGTTTTAACTTTTAAGTGCTTAAATGTCTACATATGCAGGTTCTAATACAATACTATAATACTTGTAGATGAAGTGCAAGAGAGTTAACTAACCAGAACAAATCTTGAAGCATCACAGGCCACATCACTACCTGCTACCAATATCCGTGGCATTTGTAAGAAAAACAGCCTGTAAAGGCTTGAAAATCCACTGCTTCTACTGAGTTACTCAGTTCTAGGAGGTGGTAGGGCTTCTGATGTGACTTCACTCACATGCTCACCTGTTAGTTGAGGCAGTTTTTTCAGAATCAGTGGGAACCTTCTTGTGTTGAAGCCAAGGCCCATCTTTAAGACAAAGTTAAATCTTCCTTGATCTGATGTCGAAGCATGCAGAACATTCATGAATTATATCATGATAGCTATTTAAGCATATTTGTCTGCTTGGGAGTACCTAGGACCTTGCACTTAATCCACCGGAAAGGTGCATCAATATTGCATGTGAGACAGAAAGCAAAATATAAGCAGTAAATGCTTCTAAGAAGAAATAGTTGAAAACAGTGTGGTCAGAAATCATCACTGAAGTGGAATAGAAAGAGATTAAAATATTTGATCAAAAATATAAAAACTGTGAATATATCTCCAATTCAATCTAAAATAAATCTATATGACATCTTAAACGATAAAGAACAGACAAGAAGAAAACTCACTTTACTAATGACCAATTTCTCTTGCTATTTAGGCAGAGAGGAAAAAGGCTCTTCAGGGTTCTTTTTTTACAATATACCACCATCTGGTGGAAATAAAGAGAAAGACAAAGCTTTTGAGAAGTTAACCTGTCTTGATCATTGGGAAGATTTAATTTCCTAGTATTGATTGACTTCAGTGGGTTCGTGAGGTTTTAGTGCATCCAATCACTTAAACTCATGTAATTTTCACACTGTTTGCCTCAATTATTTAGTTTTAAGATATTTAATTTTAAGGGACTTAAGGATGTTCTTAAAGCTAGATATACACTTCCATGTTTCTTAATATATTTGCTCTGTAATACAAGGCAGAATTTTCCATATGATACAAACTGCTTCAAATACTTTGCTAAATATCAAGCAAGATTTATCATATAGACTATAAGCTGTTGCTTTATATTCTAGGTATTGGTAGAATTTGACTTCTGTCTCTTTCAAAAAAATGATAGCAAGATGATCTTTGTTCTATTAGTTGTTTGGTTTTTTTCACCCCTAAAGTTTAGACTAAAATCTTAAGGAAAAGATTCTATTAATATTGTCTATGCACTTTAGGAGCTAAACTTCATTTTGCAGTGCACTGAAAATTCACAGGATACCAGAGTTCACAATATATGCCGATAGTATCTGTTCTCTCTCTGTGGTCACCAGGCTCTTTCTGTGTTATCATCACCAACTATTGTTAAATACTGTTCATACAACAAAATTGGAGATAAAATGTATGTCCATTTAAAAAAAAAAAAATCTTGCAAAAAAAAATATAAGGGAAAAAAACACCACACAATTACGTTGATAATTTGTTTTACTGCAGAACTAAAATATTCTGCTCTAGAGCTGTTTACCAGGATTTTTTTTTTTTTTTTTTTTTTTTGCTAGCTGATAGGCTCACAAGCATCCCAAATGTCCACCAGACAATTATTTTGGAAATTAAGGTATGGTACCACCAGACATTTGGGAATTTGCTGCAGAAAAACCTAAGCAGACTTACAGCCAGGCACCTTATTAAGTCTTGGACACCAGCAAAACAGAACAAGCTTTCCAGTGGAATTAAAGCTCTTACTGAGCTAGGTGACAAGGGTCAGCCTGTGTGACAATTTCTGCTGAAGTTTTGGCAAGATCAGCTGGTTCAAAAGATTGTGCCAAGACCAAACAACTGGCATGTTTTTAAGAAAAAATGTTATAACATTGTAGTGAGTTCTGCTAGCACACTGTGGAATTACCTGTGGCATTGGCTTTGTAACAACTGCCCCTCATGTACTTGATAGAAAGATAGGCTCTGGTCTCTAGAAAGCCAGAGGGAATGCAGCTGGCAGGGGAGAACGTTTGATGGTGCAGAGCTGCTGAGCCCTTCCAGTGTGCCAGGGAGGAAAAGATCTCAACAGCAGTGTAAGGAAAATGTTGCACGTGGCATATGTTCATGATGGTTGCCACACATACATGGTGGAATAGGATCTGTTTCTCTTGGTTGCTAATTCCCAGTGAGTCTGTGCTCAGGATGACACAATCCATAGCTGTACCCAGCATGTGCAGACACCTGCTTATGGGTCTGGGTGAAGCCTTTTGCATGAATAGGGGCTAGCTTTTAGATTTGATTCAATGTCCATGACTCTTCTCCCACCTATAAAAATCTGGAAAGAGTCAGATATAACTTTAAAAAAAATTAGGACTTTGCTTCTGTAAATAATCTCATATAGATTAAAAATGTTCTTTTTTATTTATTGTAATTTCAATTAATTTTGAAGCACATGCCTAGAATAATTTAATTGTACTGTGAAAAGCAGGTATCATTTTCATAATGCAATTAAGAATGTGGGACAAGAACTCCAGTTTAGTGGGAAAAAAAATTTGGGTTTAAGACACAGCACTGAAGAGAAAATGGGAAACCTAGATCCAGTGGAAAGTGCAGCTAAAATGACCCGGAAGACTGTACCATTTTAATGCCACAGATATTTATAAATGCAAAGAACCCATCTATCATAATAATATTGAATCGCTTTATTATAAGTGATATTGCCAGTTTTGTAAGCAGTTGTTCATTCTTTTTCAATCACTTGACATTGAGTTTCACAAGTTAATTGCATCTTGTCAAATGAACTCATTTTGGATATTTTTAAGCAGGGTGGATTTAATTTTTCTTTTCAATCTGTAATTATGTTAACCTTTAGAGAATGAAAAACAGTATCATGGTTTAAGTGAGGGGTTTTTTGACAAACATTCTAAGCTTTAATGAGTGCTTCTCTTTCCTTTTTAAAACAAATGTGACAGGGCTATATCACACTGGTCAACTACCCTAAGTTCTCTTGCATCACTGAGAGCTGAACAGTTAACAGAAATGCTTTCTTTCTCAGAGAGATTCTTGGGGTCCACAATACTTTTAAAATAATTGCTGGCTTTTCAGTTCTCTCCATGCATTGTGCTTTAATGCTGGTAGGCAGCTAAGCACCACACAGCCCTCACTCATTCCCCACCGCAGTGGGATAGAGGAAGAAGAAAGGAAGATTAAACCCAAGAAATTCTGAGGGTCAAAATATTAATAAAAAAATTTAATAGGTGAAGGATAAAATAGAAGAGAGAAAGGAAACATAACAAAGCAAGTGATGCAAAGGCAATCACTCACCACTTCTCTGAGGTAGACCAATGCCCAGCTAATTCCTCTTTTCTGTTTTTATTGCTGACCATGGTGCTATATGGCACAGAATATATTTTTTTTCAATTTGGGTTGTCTACCTGTTCCCTCTCTACCTACTGTGCATCCCCAACCTAATTAGTGGTTGCGTAGAGTAAGAATCAGATGTACCCTTGATGCTGTGCAGACAGTGTTCAGCAATAGTTACATCAGTGTGTTATTGCTTTGATCACAAATATTAATCGTAGTAAACATACCTAACAATCTAGCAGTTTTACTGAAAATAAAACTCTACAAACACCACCACTCTGCCCCAAATTCTGGATCTTCTAGTTGCTTCTATGACTTGAGTAAAGGTTACAAAAACCTTCTTTACTAGTTAATGTCACTTTTTTAAAAACTATCTGCTGCCTGATCCAAATAGTCCTTCTGATCTTCTGAAGCCAATTCCTTAGGTCCTTTGAGCTTTTTCCTATATGCCTGAAAGTATGACAAATTCAAGAGAACCCCATGTTCAGAAAAACTGGTCCTACCTTTCTTATTTCAGTGGCAATGTGCAAAAGTTGCTGTTATTTTCCTGTCCACATTATACCTCTCAATGTATTTTTTGCTTTCAGCGTTGTAGTAGGCAAAGTTCAGATGACTGAACTGGTGCTTAGGCATTATTCATCTGTAGGTAGACTTCAGAGAATGATAATTAGTATGTGAAGAATGGAACTTTAAATCATTGATTCTGCTTTCCTCTACAAGGGAAACAAGAGAATTTAATCTAGGCTAAAGCTAATTTCCCAGTTTCCATCTGAAGACTTCAAAAAGACAAATAGTTGCACTCCCACTTTTGATCATCTTTTCTGGAGACTAATCACAAATTAGAAATAAACAGTGCAAGTTAGAATTTTTCAAGTGTTTATCTGTAGCTATTTGTTTATTATGCTTTTCTCCACCACATTAACTATTACCCCTAGTATCCAGTATTTTTTATCTCTTAAAATGCCTTATACATGTAATTTAAAATATCCTTTGGGTCTTTTTTGCCTTAAGTACTTTCTATATTTACTGTATGAAATGTTTCGGACCCAAATCAGGTTGACTTTCTGCACAGACAAATTCAATTTTGTGGAAAACACCAGTGGTCTGGGGGAATGGAGGACTTGAGATAGGAAGCATGAACTACGGCAGTGGAAAGTCTGGGTCCATCAAGGAGAATGGTGTCAGTAATCTGGTGGCAAGGAAGACAGGCTGGGTGTTTGGGTATGAAGGTAATGGCTGAGGAGTACCTGAATACTTGATTTTACTGAGTGGACAGGATGAAGGAATGTAATTGGGAACTTCCAGAAATTTGGCTGGAGATGTGAGACTGGAGAAGATCAGTGGTGTTTCATGAGCAATGTGAGTGTGCTGGCTGAGGAAAGAGAGTTACTGTATAGTTTGTCTTGACCCAACCTGGATCACTCCCTCTTGACAACCCCAGGGCTTCATTGTCTGTAGACCCTTGCTTCTCCTAAATGTACCTCCAGCTCTTTATTCTCTCTTTTCTGCTTCACATGCTGGCAGGAAATGAAGGCTGCAGAAGAAGAAAATGTGCCTGATGGGGTCAGACACCTGACGTGAAAATCACGAATAGAAGACTTTAATCTTTCCTATGTCCTTAAATGAGAGAGAGAGGTAAAAGCATACACTTTCACAGTTCTATGTAGGGAAGCAAACAATTTTGGAGACTGTTCCTGCCTCATACTGAAGAAATCAGGCTATTCATTTATATGCACCAATAAAACTATACACTAAAGCAATAACAGTTGGCTTCTATTTGCCTCAATTCTTTGACCTTTATTGATACATATATTAAAGCAAAAAGAATATTTATTCAAATACACATGCCCAGAATGGTATGAAATGATGGGAAAAGGTATGAAATTAGCTTGTTTTAATCACTAGAGAAGAAATAAGTGTCACTGAACAGAAGTAAAAGATATTTTCAAATAATTTCACAAAAAAACTTGTGGCCAGTAGGTGGTACCCTTATTCCAAATCACAAACCAGGGGTGGGGGGGGGGGGGCCCCCCCCCCCCCCCCCCAACAACGCTGAATAGCTAATAATTATCTCAATATCGTGAATATTTTCCTCCCCTGTTAGCCACTGCAGACTCCACCACACACCCTATAAAGAGAACTGTGCAAGCCTAATGAGAGTTTGGGCAAGGCACCTGTATGTGAACTGTGAAAGGGTCACATTGTTATTGACGGTCTCTTATTGCTGGAATTAGACACTGTAGTTTTCCATGGTAGAATGCTTTAACCATCTTGTAATCAAGCTTTTATGCATTCAAAAACTTGATTTTCACATTGAGTACATAAACTTCTGACCCACAGGTTGTACCACTGGTGAATATAATTAACTCAATAATGCCAGAGCTGTTTTAAAAGTTTATGCTTGATTTGTGAGAACATTACATTTTTTTTCCTTTTTAATGACACAAGCTTCTTTACTATTTTAGGCAATTCTTAGAACATGGAAGGAAGTTATGAACAAAAATGACTTCAATAACATGTGAAAAATTTCTCCACTGAAAGGATGGTCAAGCAGGAGCAAGTTACCCAAGAAAGTAATAAAGTCTCCAGGTATTTAAAAGATGTGTAGATTTAGCACTTAGGGACATAGTTTAGTGGTGGACTTGGCAGTGTTGGGTCAGTGTTTGGACTTGATGATCTCAAGGGTCTTTTTCAACCTAAAATATTCTATGAGTCTATCATTAATAACTCAAGGTACTGTTCCTTGAAGATATACACTTTGAAATAGTTAGGGCAAAACATCAGTGCCTGGGGAAAAAAAAACCAATCACCAGATTTTACAGTAGAATGCAGTAGAACTGAAAGCCTTTCAAACTGATCCTTGAATTTTTGTACAAGTAATTGAAATTAGTATAACAGTAAGTTGGTTGTAAGTATTGTGCCTTTTTTTTTTTTTTTTTTTAGAGTACAGACAGAAACATCAGACACAAAGTCGAAAATAACAGTTCGAGTACTCTTTGTAGTGGAGGTGTGTGAGAAAGTTGAAGTAACAGACAAAAACATAGGATAGATGTCACTCTATCAGTGTCTAAGATGGTCATCCAGTTCCCATTTTATGAGAGAAGTACCTTGGGATGGTGCCATTTCTCCTTGGCACTTAACTCAACTTAGCATGCTTTCTGGAGAGAGACTCTCTCCTGACTACAGATGCTGCTACACTGATTATCTTAAAACCAGGTGCCTCAGTCTTAGGTTGCTTCAACAGTGGGTTTTATTTCTGTTTTTTATGTTGTGCAATGTTTGGCCACTAGCTTTCACTTCTGATGACTGTTTATTACCTATGATCTATTGGTTAGCTCTGGATTTCAGATGTTTCCAATACCAGATAGTACCTAAAATGGTACATCAATATTTTAATATTACAAACAGCTACAATTACAAACTTCTTCCATATATTCTTCCCATTTATATAACCAGAATCAAGTTAAATTCCTACGAAAATGATGAAAAGTTACATTATTTTTCTTGTCTTTTTTTTCCACTATCTTCTGTTTAGGTTTCTTAACTTTTAATTTAAAACAAATTCCATGCAAAATTATTTTCTCTTTTAATTCAGATTCTTACAAGCAGCTTCAGTTGACATAAATATCGAATACAGAGGAAATCGTAACCTCTCAGAAGCAAGAAGAATTGCAAATGTTAGCTGTTGCAACTACAAAATCTCTGATATTTCTACATGAATATGAAACAGATATATTAAAAAAAAAAAATAAAAGGCCCTTTATAAATAAATTCAATAGTCTGATAACACCCATAGAGACCAGCTTATTTGAAAACATCTTCTGAACTGAACTCAGCTTCAGGCCTTTGAAGATATATGCAACTCTGAACCGAGCCCTCACACTGAAAGCCTGCACTTAATACTAGTAGAGATTTGCTGTCTCCAAATCTGACTTCATAGGCCACATTAGAATACACAATTCTCTATCCCAGCAATAAACCAAACTGAAATAAAACAGAACACCAAAGAGTAAATATCATTTGCCTGAATTGTTGGCTTCTTTAAGTGAGAGCTCTGGGAAAATTATTCATGCGAGTGCAAATTTTATTGCTTGTCATTCTTCATCTCTGTTTTCTCCTGCTCTCCTGAATCCAGCTGATACTGGTCTGTGCTATGATTCTCTGACATCTCTTGATCTCTGCTCACTTTCCAGTCAGCCTGGCTCCAGTAGAAATGGTTTTTCCCACCCTTGTCATTCTTTTTTTTTTTTTTTTTTTTTAATTGCTTTACTAAAGGTCATAGCTTACACATCCAGCCCTGTATGAAATGGAAAGACTTGATGTACTTTTATCCTTTCCAGCTTTAGAACAGAACTTTTCTGATATCGTTATTTCTGAAGTTGAGAGGTCCTTTTCATCTTGCAAATAAAAAATGTTATAAAACCATGCAATTCAAAAGGTCTTTTTCAATCTTAAAAAAAAAAAAAAAAAATCAAGTGATTGTGGAAATTACATTAGAAAATTATACAAAGACAATTCAATTAGTCTTCTGTTTTCTATCCCTAGGTTTACAACGATGCCAAAATACCACTCTTCTTTGTTTATTCCCACATTCCTTCCACAGTGATTGCCCTGAATCTGCATGCTCTCACTATGAAACTTGTTTATTGGCAATGAAGTCTGACTCTACAGTTGTCTTCTGCTCTCACACTTGCCTGTCTTGTGTGAAGCGCGAACCTTCACACAGTAGTGGGAACTGTGGAATATGATGAAGGTAGACATTGAAACACAGGAACTGCAGCAAGTCCAAGGTCCTGCAGTAGTGTCAGTGCCTATTCCCTGCAACCTCATTCACTCTATTGACCATTATCAATGAGATGCATGCACATTTATTTACATTAAGGTTGTTATAATATATTAAAAACAGGCATATGCTTATGAATTTTAAAAATAATTGATAGAGTCATCAGCTCTAATTTGAAGACTTGTTTAATACAACCAGAAGATTATTTTTAGATTTTCTGGTTTTGACTTTTTTTATAATTTCTTTATCATTCATAAAGCTCCTGGTTTATACTCAGCTGTCTTTACCAGTCTGCTAGGAACAGCATTCATCTCTTTGGTTATGGAGACTTAAAATACATATCTGTTATTCAAATAAATCCTAATTTATGGATTTTAAGATGAAGTTAAATCAATATGATTCTACAGTGTTGAAACTCTCTGTCTACAATGGTACCCAACAAAAATGTAGTGGGAGATAACTAAAATAATTTATTTACAGGAATTTCTTTTTAAGTTACATAAGCAAATAGGCAGTGACTGTTTCTGAGGGGCTTTTCTTGTGGCCATGAGATTACATCTTAAGCAAAATTATAAGAGGCCAAAGAAGAAGAAAAATTAGAACAATATATTTGCAGCTGAACACTGAGAACCCATGGAAATCTGGACCCAGCTTGTGGCTCTGAAATATTTATACTTTATGATCCTGGTAACTCGGTATTTCTCTGCTTTATTTCATCTGCTTGGATTAATGCTTTTTTCTTTTTCTCTCTTGATTTATCCTTTTTAGGTCTTTAGATCTGAAACAATAGGAAGGTTATTATATGTGCTAATACAGACACTGAAGGAAAGGGATTAGAAATATCTCTGCAGCTACAAACAACTGCTTAGTCATAAACTACAGTGTCTTCTTTCCATCTGAGTCATGTTAGCTCCAATTGCTCAGATATGCCAGTACAAGTGCAAATATGGCCAAATGGTGACTGAACTAACACCAAATTTTTTATTTCTTGCTTGATTATAATACATATTATATTCCTCTCTTTGGTTCACTATCTCATTCACCTGGTACTGGACCTGCACAGTTTACAGAGATTGTGGAAAGACAGGACAGAAGCTGGGCAGCACCCCTAAAACACCATTTTCAGTTTAGGGGAAATAATGGTAACTGATTTTAATTAAATTTTATGTAACTCTGAGTATAATTTCTTAAAATAAACACCAGTACCAACAGTGTTTTGTTTTCATGGCAATTGTTTCAAAGTGCCATCACTTCATCATCATCATGGCTAGGCTTCGCGAACGAAGATTTGGGAAGGGCACTACCCACGCTTGCTGCAAGCGTGCTGA
>JAWWEV010000043.1:41132877-41146860 GCA_035583235.1 Hafferia zeledoni
GCTGGGTTTTGGGAGTTGAAAGCAACTTCCCTCTGTGTCAGTGTATTTATTGTATTATTATTATTAAATTGTAGCTCCGATTTATAATCTCTCTCGTGTTGAGTTCATTTCTCCTGCTGGTTTACCTTGAAACCAGCACACCAAGACCACACTTTCAGTCTTCTATGAGATATAGGTCAATTCAGCTTCCACTACAGGGAGCAGAAATTTTATAATTTTCGTGTCCCAGGACTAAGGAGGAAAAAATAAAAACTAAGCCACTTGTTTTACTTTATCTGAAAACCTGATGAAGGGGTGAAGGTACTCCAATTAATTTCTTTTGCATGCAGCATATGAAATCAAGATCACCTAATATCTTTTCGAAACAATAATCTGTATTTTCACATGTTTAAAAAAATATACTTTACCATTTGAGGATTTGACACTGCTAGAGATCATGAAACATGATATGCATTGCTACTCATAATTTAATATTTATTTAAATTTATTTATTTAATTGCAACCTAATAAAATTGCAAAATTAACACAAGAGTAGTAAGAACTATCATTTTCATCAGACTTTATGGAATGCTTCCCAACAAAAGCAAGGTGTCATCTACAGTTTTTTGGATAGTTAACCATGGGGATTTTTCCTTTAATAAGTTTCCAAAATGAAGTCTTTTATATGGTGTCATACTTTGTTGTTTATTTAACTTTTAAAAATTCAATAATGAACAAGTTCTCAATGTCCATTTATAAAAGCAAAAACATTAGTGTTTAACACACGAGAATACTGAGCAGAGAGTAAAACAGACCATCATGTTAGAAGATGGATCTAAAAATAACAACATTCATATAGCACCTTAGTGAATTGCCTTTATCATAGTCCACATTTTAAATATTCTGACACCAGTTTGCTGAAAATGATTTTCTCCTGGGTTTGTTTATTCTGCAGTAAACTCAGGACTCATTTCTTCTTTTAAGTCACAGTGAACAGTGTTTTACTGCCCAAGAATTCCTTGTGTCAGAGGCATGGGTGCAGATACTTATGTGAAGAAAGGTAGAGGACAAACTGGCTTTTATTTAAGAAAAGGAAAAAAAAAAAAAAGTCCCAGGAATCCCAAACTCTAATAGGAACAATACATGTATGTGAGTTAAAAACAGATCCATACCTTGCAGACCACAGTGAAATATTTTCAGTGTTCACATTTCAGTATGAAAATATTGATGTCCAAAAATGAAGCCAGGAAATATACACTTACAGAACCAACTGTATAAACCAATAACCTGGGCTTTGTGACACTACTAATCAGTGAAAAGAAGAAAATTCAAACTTTGGGAAGTCTTAGAGAATATATAAATGTCTCATTAAGCATTTTCCTTTCAGAAGAAAATCAGTTTTCCTAGCACATAAACAAAAAACTTATCTTCAAATATATTTTTTTAAATCTTTCTGAAAACCAGTTGTCATTGATTTTATGTCTTATTTTTTTCTCTTTTACATCTGGAAACCTTTTTAATGTGAATGAGTTGGAAAAAATATGCATCCAGTGACAGAGAAGCTCAAAACATTATCTGACAGAACTGCATAGCCTCTCGTGGAATAAATGTATTGTTAATTATTTTTTCCAAATCAACTCAAATTCAACAATAAGAGTGGTGCATGCCTCTCATTCCTACCACATGCCATTATCCACAGCCAAGGAAAGCTTTCTCTGAAGGCATTTGTGGGTTTAACTCCTAAGTAAGACTAGTAATAACCAGATGAGAGTTCTCACTGCTAAGCCATTATATCAAAGATGAGACTGATTAGTACTGTTATTTTGAAAAGAATAGCAGGCTTTTTAGGCTCATAATTCAAAAACACAATTTAAATTACTTAGGCTTATGTTGAGAGTATTTAATTTGTACTAGCCATTCACATTGTGTATGGTTTTGAGTACAAGAACATTTGAAATCTTGGGACTGAGTATTTTCAATTCTAATTCAGAAATTTTTTCGGACATACTACATTTCTGAATAAAAGTAAAGGTAATGCTCTGGGTTAACCTACTTATGTTTGCTTTGGCACTAACAGTTAAGTATCAAGGAAAGTTAATGCAGTACGAGTTAATAATCTAATGAGTCCAGAGGATGGCCATAAAGATGATTAAAGGGCTGGAGCACCTCTCCTATAAGGAAGGGCTAAGAAAACTGGGGTTGTTCAGAGGGAGAAGGCTCCAGGGAGACCTTAGAACAACCTTCCAGTACCTAAAGGAACCTACAATAAAGCTGGAGAGGGACATTTTAGAAGGGCTTATAGTGACAGGACAAGGGGGAATGGCTTCAAGCTGAAGGAGGGTTAAGTTTACCTTAGATAGTGGGAAGAAATTCTTCACTGTGAGAGTGGTGAGGCACTGGAACAGATTGCACAGAGAAATTGTGATGCTCCATCCCTGGAAGTGTTCAGGACCAGGTTGGAAGTGGCTCTGAGCAACCTGGTCTAGTGGAAGGTGTCCATGCCTGTGGCAGGGGTGTTGGAACTAGATGATCTTTTAGGTCTTTTCAAACCCAAACCATCTATGAAAGGAAAAATAGAAGACTGACTGCTTATTAAAATAAATGGGAATCAACTTATAGGTAATTATCAATTATTTTATAAACAAGGAAGATTAATATTAAAAAGCAAGTCCATCCTAAGTATTTATAATAATTTAAGATTAGCACATAGTTGTTTTTTGTTTTGTTTTGTTTTTTTTTTTAAATTGCATTTTGTTTTTCAGGTTAAGCATGTATGATACTTTTAATCTATTTTAATGAAGATATGTATATGAAAAATCAACATTTAGATGTGTATTAAGGAACAAAGAAAGAAATACTTTCTTTGAGAAAAGGATGCTTTCTTGAATTATGCAGAAGCATAAATCGAAATATTTATTTGATAATATGCCTTACCTCTGTACTGGGGGATTTACCAAACCTGGACCTCAATTTATCCAGATTTACGAATCAGGAAAAGCAATTGCATTGATGTATTGTATAGATTTTCAAAATAATATAGCATTCTGAAATAGCTGTATTAGGTTTGTATGTACTCATACAGTAGTAGGCAGTTCACTCTTGGTCAGTGCAGGCATTCTTGAAATTTAGTTCTTGCCTTCCAGGTTTAACTAAAACCCATAAATGTAATCAGATGATAACCAGAGTATTCATGAGACTGACAGTATAATGTTCATCTGTGTCACACTTGCTACTCATGTATTTCTTAGTGTGTCTACTGAGACAGTCTTCAGAATTTCTTAGAAGAAAAAAACCCACAGATTCTGCTAATCTGAATGTATGCATATAGTATAAATCATATGCTATACAGCTTCCCTGTATAATGCACTACAAGCCCAGACCTGACACTGAAGTCATGCGGACTGAGTTCTGCTTGTTGTCTAAAGCCAGGCAAAATATTCTTACAGACAATATGCTTACCAGTGAGTTGGAGGATATCTATAAGACTAACATGATCAGAATTAGAAAAATGGGGGGGAAAATGCCAAAAACAACAAACCAGCCCCAGAAAACCAATTTAGATCTACATTAATTTCTCATTGAATAACGATTCTTCATTTTGTGTCTCTCGTATTTACTAGAAATCATCTGGCACAGACTGGAGCTTATATTCACCTCCAATTGATTAACCTGGTACATTTTACCTTTGTATTATACATGAACTGGACATGTAGATATGGAAGGTATAACAGTTTTCTGTTATGCTAAAAGCATGCTGTAGTATTCAGCTATGTGCAAATTTCTCTTGAGAAGTTCTGCATATCATGAAGGAACAGAAAATGCTGAAGCTGGGATCTGTTAAGATGCCTAAGAGAACAGCGCTGCCCTTGAGGTGCTTGGGTTTGATAGTGACATCAGTACTCAAGCAGAAGCCTTGCTTACTATGAGGCATTTTGTTCAAGTAAGGAGAGTAAATTGGTCCCCTAAGTAATGCAGAATCCAAATAGTGCTCATTTCATTGAAAGGATTCAGGAAAAACAACAAAGGATATTTGTTGAGACAGAACAACATATGCAATTATCTATTTTTTACATAATTGTCATGTCAGATTTATAATTTTACATACATTTCCTTTTGAAAAGAAGTTGCCATGATTAGCCACACCATTTTCTTACAGTGCTCAGAAGGAAAGTGCCAGTTTCAGGGCAGATTTCGTTGTCACAACTGCGTGTAAAAGAAACACATCACCAACTACAGTACAAACGCATACTACCATAAAATTTTAAACTTTTATGTGCATAAGGGGCGATCCAAATTCTTTTCACAACATATTGGTCATAGATTGAAACCTTTTGGCAATTATAGAATGGATTTTTTGTTCTGTATAGTCCGCAAGATGTCTCTTACAAAGAAATAATAATAAAAAAAGGGTTTAAAGATCTCCTATAAAATTCAAAATTTTCAACAAATAAATATTTGTATATTGCCTCAACAAACTAGTAAAAAATAAATTGCTTTACTTGTTCTGTGATTTCCCCAGATTTCCTGTGTCTCTAGTGAAGAGTTGGAAGTGTCAGTTTTTCTGGGGAATGGCACCAGTTGGGATGCAGATGATTGTATGCATTCTGTACCTGCTCAGGTGGATTTGCTTTACTGATTTGGTGTTTGAGAAGTCCAGATGCTAATGCTTCTAATGATCAGCCATTCTTTTTGACTTTTGGTAACAAGTATTCTCATGCAGTTAATATCAAACAGAACTTTGTGCTCTACATCTGTTATTTCAAAATTCCCATTTTTGAACTCCCCTAGTCTCAAGTAAGTAGTACATTGTCTCCCTTTTTTACTGCCTACAATCTTTTCTCCTACTTCCAGGGCTCCATGATGTAAAATGTCATTTTGACGATCTTCAGTTCCAGTGACAACTTTAATTTTACTGATTTTAATGGGTTTTTCAAATACAATCCCATAGAAGTCTCCACTAGAAGGAGCTTTGCCCCAGAAGTACTCATCAATGCTGCTGTAAGCCTTGCTTGCCTCATAGTTTTCAAATACATTCATGTTGGTGTGCAAGTTTGCAGGTGGGTTATCAGGGATATCAAATGATTCCTCTTCAAAATCATCATCCTTTAATTTATTTTCGGCTCCTTTGTAAGATGAATAGTATCCCATGTGCTGGAACAGAGATGGCTTAAAACGTATCACTTCCTTTTGAGCTAACAGCCCACGAAAGTGGATGAGCAGCCAATCGCAAGGCATTTCTTGGTAAAACATCAACAGAAAATGGGCCAGGCGTGGGAGGTCATGAGAATGGTAAAGTTTTCCAATGTACCCCAGTTTGGAGAATTCCAAAGTCACCCAGTAGGATCCTTCTCGTGAGGTAATTACTTTTTTAACAGCAGTCAAAAAATTCTTTGAACAGCGAACGTCATCTTCTAGCATCACATAGTAGTCAGAAAGATTAGCACAGAAGTTTAGAAGGAAAGCGTAGTCTACATTTTGTTTTGATCGAAACTTCACACGGTCCTCTGGGTCATTGTAATTTCTCTTGAGGCCATCCAGTACAGGATAATAATCCTCAGGGACGTGAATAACTATTAATCTGCCTGCAATTATATGATGTGCAAATTTCTGTGAAATATCCTGGACCATCCCTTCACACCAGGCTGAGTCAAAATCTGCCAGCTGTACTACCACTGCGATTTCTTTGAGTTCCTCATAGCTTGATTGTTCAAATATGGACTTGATGGTCTCCAGCAAGTAGTTTCCCTTTTTCCGTTTTACAGAGGATAGTCCAATTGTAAGATACCCTGGACAAAAGACAATTTAAACAAAAACTGAGTATCTGATATTGGAAACAATTTTGACACAAAGCTATTCTCCAGAACTGTGCTTACATTAAATAAACCTTGTGAATAGTGAAGAGTGAGAACTTTGGTATATGAACTTATTAAATTGCATGCAACAAAGGACACTTACTGCCTTTTCATAAAGAAGTATCATATTGCAAGCAAATAGACATATGGAGACTATTGCATTAAACATTTGCTTGTTAACTGCATGTTGTGGACGAACGCCAAAGCAATGTGTACATACACACCTGGGAGACGAAATCACATAGACAATGATAAGGGTGTAAAAATCCGCTACAAGAAAGGGCCTTATGAGGTGATTATTCACACAGTATTTTTAAAGCTGGGAACTACCAAATGCAGAAGAAAATATGATACATAGATGAATTGCCAAACTTTTATCATTTTAAGCCCTCTAAAAGTCTAGCTACATTTATGCATAATTTCACAGTGTTATGAATTTTGCATGGATAATTTTTTTTCAACACATTCATTTTTAGCTGAATTTGTCCAGTTTTTCCTTGCTAGTAGTTCTTTTTCTAACCCTCTTTCAGGACTCACTGAGCATTTTACAAGGAACTCCTTCTTCCAAGAGGTAATTTAGATATTATTTAAAAGTAGAAGAGAACTTACTTCTCTTCTTGCTTGTACAAATAATTTTTAATGCTGTTACATCTTTCCAAAGAGAGATGTATCTTAATTATAAGGGAAGAATATTCATCACTGCCATTACATTTCTACCAGCATTCCATTTTTTTATATTTGCTAATATATCTCTATTTTTTTAACTTCTGGTGTAAAAAAAATGAAGACTTTATAATTGGCAGAGGGTACTTTTATTGAACCTACACCAAATTTCTTAAAATACAGTGCTCTGATATAGTGACTTGGTGTTTTCCCTCAAGGTTTAAATCTGCTCAAAAAGAAGTTGCACAGTGAAGTACAACCCCAGAAGTCATTTACATTGCCTACAGAGCCCCATATTTTTAAAATCTAATTTGAACAAATTTTATAGCTTTCTACAACTCACATACTATTTTACCTTCTGTGTTTAGACTTCTGAGCTTTGTTAAATGAATGGTTTGGAATCCGAAGGACACTTGTCTAAAAGCTAGGAATGGCCATATTTCACTTCTAGAGGAAAGTCTTGAACCATATCTGAAATCAAAATAACTAAATAATCCATCTGCAGGCAGCTGTGAGAAGAATCCTCCTTTACTGTCCCCATAATAGCACAATTCACCTCCCTTATTATCACAGCTAAAGGAATTAGAAGATTCATTCATAGCTGCTGGACTGGCAGAATAGAGAACCTGAAGGGTGTATCCATGTGATCCCAAACATATTTAGATTGGATTTACTGGTTATACAGATATTTACAAGATGGTCTCAGAGGGTGGTTGGAGAAAACCAACAGCATGTGCCTTGCTTCTGCTTTCTATGTCATCTTTCTGTTGCCTGGGAAGAGATCCACTATGCCCACACAGACCATCCAGGAGCTGCCTGCAGGATATTTCCAAGTCAAGCATTTGGTCAGAAGATAACCAGGCTGTGGGGCAATCACTGCTAGGCTCGGACTAGCAGCCACTCAAGAACTGTCTATGCAGAGAGAGACAACTCTCTCCCTAACTCTTTTGAGATTGTCACTGCTTGACTGCCTCTCTGCCTAGAAATACCACAAGGAGTAGATTGATTTCACCTGTTTTTAAGTCACGTCATTTCATAACATTCAGATTGCAGTTACTTACTTTTCCTAGGCAAAGGTGTGCCAGCTAAGTAGCGATAGGAAATGTTTATAGATCCTGAGAAATTAGACAAATCTTTAAAACTGTGAACATAACGCTCTGGGTTGAGTTGGTGCGTGGCTGTTTCTCTGATTAATTGCTTGTCCCCTTCCTAATAGCAGGAAAACAAAAAGAATAGAAGAGGGAGAGAGACAGAGAGAAACACATTTGTGAGTGCCAGCTAGATAGGAAACATGGACAGGCAGGTTTCCAAGAATAACATTTTTCAATGTCAGCTTTGGTGAAAGCATGTGTATGTCACCTCCTAAAAAAAAAAAAAAAAAAAAAAAAAAAAAAAAAAGGCAAAACAAAACTAAACATAACTGAAACACAACAGAAAATCTACCACAACCCTTCAGATTACAGTAGCAGGAAAAAACCCAAAAAAATCCCCAAACACTTTGCACAAAAACTCTGGAAAAGCAGCAAACACTAGATTATCAGGGGGAAAAAAAAAAAAAAAGGCAAGCAGTGGTATTCAAAACAGGGATCTGTCTGAAGCAGATAATTTTGACTGACATAGAAGCAGGGGGGATTCTTTAAAAATGCTTTCTGTAATTAAAAAAAAAAAAAAAAGCCACCAAAACTGCTGCAAATTAAAGTGAAAATTAGATTCTGATATCTGGCTAATACTGCCATTTTTCTGAATAGCTTCTGCTCAGGTTTGTGATGAGAAGAAATGCATGTGATCATGCAGATAGCAAAATCTTTCTCTGAATTTGGTGAACACTGTTTAATGGCATACAAAAAATGCACATTTCTCACCATGCCTCCTCTTCTTGCCTCCTTCTTAGGTCTTTTTCTTCCAAAAGGCTTCCCTAGCCATAGTAAAGTCACAGAAGGGAAAGAGTGGCTTCATGAATAGTGCCCTATCAATAAGGTCACTTGTGTCTCAGGGAAAAGCTGTTCTTTAGTCCCTAAGAGAAGATACCTAACAGCTTGTAATGTCGTGAGACTGAATTTAAAAGTAGGAATGCTTGTTTAATTTATCTGATTTGGTCTTAGTCTCATGACAGGCCCATATGTGAATCAGTTCATTTATTCTGATATGTACAGTATGTTAATGCACTAAAACCTCCTGATCTGTCAGTAAATGGGAGCACTGTGCAATAATAGTGCTGCAGATAACAATAACAACCACAGAAACAGTAAACAGCACTCATATTTAATGACATAAATATTAAAAAATGGGGTCAAAGATATATTTTAGAGCACAAAGAAATATTTCTCTAAACTGATATTACATTCATTTAAAGTTCATTGTTTTTCTTTCATGGAAGTAGAAAATTATCCACTTCTGAGCTTCATAAAGATCTTTGGTAGACACCCAGGGGTATCTACATGCACTGTTATGCTCTCTTGGTCTGCAGTGTCTCTCGACTAATTTCTCTCTATTGCTTCCTTGCATTTGCTCATAAATTATGAAAGGAATTTGAAAATCAGATTCAAGATTAAAATATAACTGAACAATCTATGAAGAGATTAACCCAAAACTTCAGGAGATTTTCCATGAAAAAAGTCAGATGGGGGGGGGAAAAAAAAAAAAAAAAAAAGGGCTGGTCCAAAAACCTTCTTTTTTAAAACCAGCCCTTCTTTAATGTCTAAACATTATGTGTCATTGCTTCCAGAATGAAGCACCAAAATTCCTTATTTCATAAAGAGATTTTGGAATGGAAATCGATTCTATTGAGGTTTTCCTACATAAAAAGTTTCAAAATGTTTAGAAATAGACAAATGTCAGAACAAAATGTTTTGATTTTAACAAGCAAGATACTTAAACTGACCACAAAAATTTTCCTTTTTCTTCCCCCTCTTTATTAAAAGCCTTTTGTGGCTCACATGATTTTTTATTAATAGTTTTTATTTTCATTCCTTTGTTGAATGATGCACAAAACTGAAACACAAACTTTTCCAAAAGATTAAAATCTGTTTCTTCCATCTCAGACTGCTATGCTGAGGGCCGTGAAGCTGAGGAGCTTTGTTAATTCTCTTTAGTTGTCTTCTCTAGCTTGGTTTTTTTTTTTGGTTTTTTTTTTTGTTTGTTTGTTTGGTTTTTTTAATGATGGTTTAGGCTTTCATCTCTAACTTACATTTCAGTGTTTGCTAAAGCTTAGAAGTTTTATGTGGGTGCCAGAGGTTGAAGTGCCAGAAGTTCTCCACTCTGTATGGAGATACTCTGCTCTGCTAAGGATGCTGTGTCAACTACAATAGTATTATTTGTTTTCATAGTGCCCAAAATAGTGAGGAGCATTCACAGAAGAGTGCAAAATACATGCTTCACTTACAGTTCATTTAAAACTCACTACATATATTGTAATATTCAGTATGTCTTCAAAATACTTATAAAATGTAGCTTATATGCTGCTGCTGAAGCACCTTAAACTGCTTTTCTAATACACATGCATCAGCACTGCATAACTGCACACCCTCCTTTCAACATGCTCAAGCAATTTTGTCACATGGGTCCTTTCCATTTCCACAGCAAATGCCCTGCAGAAAACTATGGCAGGATTCTTTGGACATGTTTGACTCTTTGAGCAAAACCAGAAAGGTTCTCCTCTCCCTTCTTAAGGCTGGTCACAACGAATCCCACTTTAATATTCTAACATTTTGAAAAAGACCATTCATCTAATCTTGCATGTGGTGCCAGAGACACCAGCCCCACAGCCCCTTGCACAGCCTGATGCATGGGATTGGGAAGAGGCACTCAGGGTCAGGTGCCGTGCCTTCCTTCTATCAGTTATCTTCAGCAGATAGTCCAGCAGGAGACTGGCTACAATCCAGAGGGTCTCTGGGGCTCTGATGACTTTCATATTCTCATTCCCTGAGGGTAACTGATTAGCCTGCTGTCATCTAGAGCTTTCCCCAAGTATCTCTCTCCTCACAACAAACACTGAAATTGCTCATTTTTTACTTCAGCAGAGAAAACACACCAGACATGGTGTGTTTGGAAATGTCAGACGTGGTCAGGAAAGTTGAAAATAAAGCTAAATAAATAAACCAACAAGTCAACAGCCTATCACATTTGAAAAACCCTTAATGGACCATAAAGGTATCAAGAGATCTGGAAGAACTATCAGGAGATTTGGCAAGAGACTTGGCTGGGAGCTACATGAATGCAAACGTGCCAGAAGCAATGAAAGAGAGGGAATTTAAAAAAAAAAAAAGGCAGGAAAAGAAGAGAAGATTAAGAATAAGACATGGAGCCATCTGGGGAGCTGGCAAATAGGACAGGAAAAAATTTCAAAAACAAATCAAGAGGAACACCGTTAGCAGTGATAATAAAAGCACTTTCAAAAATATCGGGGGGACTTTGGGTTTGATCATAACCAAGAGGTGCTAAATAAATAAAAGTGAAAAACCTTAGTGTTAGAGAAAGCAATATGTCTGCAATGGAGTAACACACTAGAGGCATGAGTTAACTTTTCAATGATTTAAAAAAATACTAGCACAATCTTAATATTGTAAATATTTACAATACAATTATAAGTAATTTTATAAGTAAAATATTTTAAGTAAACATAATTAGGAAGTTATATATGGTTCTGATAAATAATGTAAGTATTTTACTATTTGTGTATAACGATTTTTGTCATACTATTGTTTCTTTTCACATCCAGTGGAGATCAAACTTCACCTTTCAGATATTGGAAAGCCCATACTGTTCAATTCAAGATCAAGACGGGACTATCTAATCACACCACAATGTAACACACTCAGCGTAGGCACTTTACTATTTGCAAATTCCAGTTGTTAAGCCACTATATTCAATCTCCAAAGAACTGGAAATTCAATCCAAATTATCAAGTCTTCAGGGCTTACTTGACATTCAGCACCGAGACACTCCTATGTTACATATAAACTGTAGAGTTATGTTACATTCTTAGTGCCTTATTTTTTGAAAGTTCTAACACATATCTTTCCATAATTTTTTTTCAAAATCATAAAGTTAGAGTAGGCACAAAATAAAAACACTAAAAAGAAATTATTGATGCAAGGAACTGAAAGTAGATGGAACCAACTTAAGTTCTCTTTTATAATTTTATTTTTATAATAGCATTTAATGCAGTATTTACAGGTGAGATTTGCAGTGTGGACTGAAAAAGATGCTCCTAGGTCACACGAATATTTCAAATGTTGTCTATTTTCAATGTTAAAATTGAGGGAAATCCAGAAAATACAGAGGATTTTTTTGCTCGAAGGACAGCTAATGGAGATACCTTCATGTTTTGCTACATTCACTATCTTTCATACTTCCAATAAACAGTGACATATTTACTTCTGTGAAAAGAACTGTTAGTGTCTTACTAAAACACACTATATGCAGTAAACATTAAGAACATGGTTTCATCATAAAGGAAGCATTTTGAGGATACTTCACTGTTAATGGTACATGAACAGGGGCAACTGAAGGAATCATGAAATTTATTGTGTAACTAGGGATGTATCATGTTCTGTTGATCCAGGATAACTTCTTTCATGCAAAAAACTTACCAAAACATAACCATCTTCAATATACAAGTTCATGAACAGCAAGCAAACGACAAGGATTCCTAAGAATGACACTGCTGATCGTTTCCGCAAGCATCTCATTTTATCAAAATATTTCAAGCTGTGTCTTGTGAAGAACAGCATACAGTAGGGTCACCTATGAAAGAAAATCACAGTATTACAAGAACTTTCTGCCTGATAAGCATAACAAATCAACTTACTTTCACATGTATCAAATCCCTTCAAAAACACATAGGCTATACACTTTTAGGTGGAATTAATCTCATTTAATCATTATCATCTTCAAGTTTAACATATAATCTTAAATATAATTTCAACGTCTTTTTTAATTATTATATTTTCTGTTAGCAATGAAAAAAAACCCCACTTTGTCATACTCATTTTAGGCTGGAATTATGATGTCACTGTGGCAGGAGTGCATCAGCATTTCAGTTTCCCATGCTTAACTCTCAGATCCCAACATGATGGGTAGAGAGAATGCTGTGCATTGTTTCCCTATGTACCTGTGTCTTCTTCCAAAGATATTGCATGACTCAGTATTGTTGCCAATACAAGAATTCTGGATACCAGAACTTCCAGACACAGATGAGGTACCTTCTCTGAACTGACATAGCAGGAGCAAGACTGTGCAACATCCCTTAACCTTAGACTTCTGCACTATGATGGAAAAACTCTCACTGGAGGTATAATTTTCTTCTTCAGAAGAAAAGTATATGTTTACCTTAAACCAGATACATCTAAGCAGAGTATTGGGAAGCCCTGATCCAATTAGATGAATCAAAGGGTGACATAGAGGATCACTCAGTAACTCTATTCAAGAATTTACTCTTGTAAACTAGATGAATGGTGTTCTTGGCCACCAAATCATAAGAATAACGTATGCAGGACTACATGTGTTTGAACAGGATTCAGTCACAAACTGAAGATTGCACTGCCCAAACTCTGAGGGATGATTAGTAAAAAAAAGTAGATTAAAAACTTATGATTTATGTTCTCACTCCTATTTTGACTGTTGTCCATAGCAATACCTGATTTTTCAATTGAATTTAATATATAGAAGTCATATACAAATGGAGAGTTTAAAGCTAGCCTGTGTGAAGTAGGAAAAAGCATTACACGTGCAATGGTTAAACCCTGCAGATAAATACCTTCATTTTTGAAAGCACTGAACATCTAAACTGATGCAAAATACACCAAATTAGGAGTTCCATAAAGGATTTGTCATGTCATGTAGAAAACTTTCTGCCCTAATAAGAAAAAAACTTTTAAGCATAAAATTCAATATATATTTGCTTTGCCAAACTGAATAAATATATCTAACAGTATAAAATATTAATCCATTAGACTCTAGAGAAGTGAGAGGTAAATATATCAAATATTAGTAACTCAAATGTTTACCTTCAAGGTTTTGTCTATATAGATACAAAATGAACTGCAGTAAATGGAGATTGGTTGTACACAATGTTTTTAAACTCACTATGTTCAGAATGGAACCAACTTACATGTTGCATGAATTAAAAAAGGAATTAATAACGATTTAGATTTTTCTCCATATTTATTTGAGAGGAGGCTGAATTATAGAAGCCTGATTATTTTAAAGCTGAAAAAGCCCAATGTGGATATTTTTTTGAGTTAGATCAAGATTTCCTTTTTCTTAATATCCAGTGAACATGAACAGCAGGAAGAAGCTGTTACGGACATGAATTTCCAAAAACTAGCCAGCTCTAACCCCCTGCACCTCCTTGTGACAGCACAGCGGTTGCTCATGTGTATGGATTCCAGCAGGCTGTTGTGGAAATGAAAGCTTCCCCCTGTTTTAGAAAAGACTGTGTTTTATGTACAGTTTGGGTTTCTTTTTTAATTCTCTGCGCAGCCGGGGG
>JAWWEV010000043.1:41146870-41159431 GCA_035583235.1 Hafferia zeledoni
ACAGTATAATTACTGATTTTCAAAGCAGTACACTTTTTAAAAATACTATCAGAGGATCACTGGATGGATTAAATACTGGCACTTCTCAGATAGTGGTATTAACTACCCTGACTACTGAAAATGCAGGTAATGTGGGTTAGAGTGGTTGCAGTCACTGTCAGTTTATTACATACTGAACATTTTTTTGGAACACTTGGGAATAAATGAACGGTTTTTTTCAGTCACAGGTTGACTGTATGAGCCATATTTGTTGACTGGGCTGCAGTGTTACACAGTTCTCCATCATTTCTCTGAGCAGCCTGACTAATGTCTAATTCCTAAGGATTTGAAAGGGAACTTGAAACTGCATTTGCTGGTCGTACTGTGTTAGTTTTACCCCATTGTATTTTTCATTAGATCATTACTATGTTGGATTAGCAATAAAAATTGAGGCAATTACACGGGTGAAGATGGAGGAACAGAAAACTGTCACGACTATAGCTGATGCACAGAAAGAGGAGAGTCCAAATATGGTCACCACTTGAAGGAGAACACCTCTCTTGCTCGTGTGGTTTCACATGGAGCCTCTACATTAGTGTTTTACGAATGGAAACAGCCGAAATCCAGAGTTTTTGTCCATCAGACCTATTGGTAGGTCCATACCGAGTAAAGACAGTGAAGGGAAAGACCCCCCGAGCCCGCCCCGACAGGTCCTGCATCACAGAGGAGGTTCTGACAGCACCGCTGGCAGCAGGTGGCAGTGCGGGCGCGCTCTTGCCAGCCCCCGACCTGCTCCTCGACCTGTTCCTCCCAACCAGTTCGTCTGAAGGTGTTGATTGACATACTTATACAGGAAGCTTTTAGCTAAAAATACAGGATCATACATATGTACATACAGAATTCCTTCCGTCTTTCTAGAGCTGCTTCCTCTTGCATCTCCATTTCTCTGTAACATTGCATTGTGGAACACTGAACAAATGAAATTTGCACAGAAATTTGAAGGTAATGTCAGTCACTTTTTGAAAAATAGTCTCAGAGCTTCCCACAGTGAGACCCCTGGTGTTCTTTAAGTCCACTTGAGCAGAATAGTCCCTATTACAAAAAATCTAAGACTCTGACATTGAAAAAAAGGCTTCAATCCATAATTCAACTCTGAAGGCACAGCTTTACATGGAGATTTTATGCCTTCATTATTCACGCACAATTAAGTAGCTATCAGGATGGTACAAATGCAATTTGTTTCATAAAGCTGGCATTAAGCAGTTAAACATAATAATTAATAAACATGCATGAATTATAAATCTTTTCCTTTCTAAATGAGATGTATTACTTTCCTCAGTCTCTTTAGAGGGAACTTGTAACTTCTTTGACTTTCTAAAATGATACAGCAATGAAAAAGTGGTGAGCTAAAAAGTGCAATGACATACCTTTACAGTGTGAAGAGGCTGCTCTCTGTAAAATCTGCAAAGGTGTGAAAGATGTATAAAAGGCCAAGATTGATTTTCATGTGATAATGTAAGGTTTTTTCTTACAGAAATTCGTAACACTCAGAGGAATTTAAAAAATTTTTTAAAAAATAGTAAATGCCAAATGACCATTTGGAAAGAGTATGTTCTTAATATGCCAAGTCCTTGAAAGTACCAAATTAAATTATTAAATTAAAATATTTAAATACATTAAAAATTTTAAGTGTATTTAAATTTTGATTACACTATATCTTGTTCCCAAGAGGGAATGTTTACATAAAGTATGATTTTTTCCTTATTTTCCTCTTTTCAGAGGAAAAGACTTTTTCCATCCCTGTAATACTTCTCTAGGCCACATATGTGCACACTCACTGTGGTAAACCATTTCATATTTGATCCACCCTAATTTTTCATCACTTTCTGATAATACTAGGGATTTGTGCTTTGTCCAAGTTTCAGAGATTATTGTTTACTTTTGTGACATATTTCCTCCATAAACAGATACATAAAAAGGCCCTGTGGTGTTCCTTTATCTTTAAGGATGCCAACTCAAGTTAAGGACTTAGCCTTACCTAAACAATAGAATGAATATGCTTGTATCTACAGCTGTAAAGAGATGGAACACTAAGGTGATCTTTGTATTATATTCTGGTCTACTTGAGGCCTGTGCCCCAGCAGCTTAAGAAAAGTTGCTTATTTGCAGAGGCACTGATGGCTGTCAGAAATGGCAACTGCATTATTTTTATATTCTAGTATTTCCAAATGAGGCACATTGCTTTGCCTGTCACTGCAGAGCCTATATTCCAGGAGGTAAAGCAGAGCCGATCCACTGCCACATTTACTATATCAATAAAATCCACAGATAACACACAAATCCCCCCATGACTGGATTATTAAATCCCTTGTGAACTTTATTGCAATCCCTGATTTGACTAAGGCACTCAGAAGCAGGCATTCCATTCCTCAATTTTGTGACATACCATTCCACCTGTAACATTCAGTCTGTAACAGAATTGGTTTGCTTGCAGTTCTTAATGCTTGTACAATTTCTTTTTCAGTTTTTTTCTTTTTTGAAAGACTGCACACAATGCCTCAGGATTGCATTCAGTTGTCTTTATGAAGTGGCAGATGAAACACAGAAAAAAAAAGAAAAAGGAAAAAAATAACAAAATGAAATTTTTTTACATGGTTGTTATTATATTTTGCATGTGTCATGGTTTTCCTATACATGATTATAAAACAAATCCTAGGTTGTGATATACATTTGAGCTACAGATGGTAGTGAACTGGAGAATTGTAATGAATAGGCTATCCTATGGGGCTCAGATAGACTCCCAGCAAGATTCAGTCCCTGCCTTTCCTGAAACTCCGTAGGAAATGTTTCAGGCTGACCAGCAGGATGTTTGATGTCACTGGCAGCAGAGAAGTAAAACTGTTCTGAAGGAAAGGAAAGTTTAACTCAGAATGAGGCTAACAAATCCAGATGGTAGAGGTCAGATTTAAAACTAAATATAAGCATATTGCTTGGATGCCTTTCCATTGTGTAGCTCCACATGCTTAAAATAATTGATTTAAAGATTATCTTATCTTCTGAAATGTAGATTCTAGATACAATAATTTGAAAAAAAGAGAGATATATTAATAGGTTACTCAGAATGAACACTGATGAAAGGATGGGCAAAAGAAGTGGGGCTTTAAAAAGGTTTTGAAAGGCGTATTGATCCTTGATGCACAGAAAATAAGATATTATTTCAAACACTGATGTAGCATACACACATGTACAGACCTCAACAGTTTGGGAAAAGGAATGAGAGTTTAGGAGGAAACAGAGGATTCAGGTGAGGCAAGTTACCAAACAATACAGAAAAGTAGAGAGCTTAAATTCAAAGCAGGTATTGGAGGATGAAGTGTTTTTCCTATCTGACAGCTTCAGAGTGACATAAAATGGAATCACAAAACTTACTTTGGCTCCAACACCCTGAGCAAAATGTAATGCATTTCTTCTGGCATGGAGTCAAGTCAAATCAAGGGGAAGAGATGACTAAGAAGTGTGAAGTTGTATTGACTTAAATGGTAAAGCCCTATCTAATCCATCACTGGCTGGATGGCTGTATGCCATTGGAGATATTTTATCAAGTAAGCTGTAGTGTAAAATATGGGGTTTAGAAAAATGATATAGACAGTGAGTTAATGGCATGTGGAGAAAGCCTAGAAGATAAGAAAAAAATGACAAAGAAATCTGAAATAGCCCTGAATTTCTACTCCACAGAGACAAAGCAGACAGTGAAAAAACAGCATGGACATGAAGAAGAGACCGCTAGTGGTAACATCCAGAGTGAGAGAGATTAGAAGCTTTTACAGACACAGGAGTGGTGAGGTTTTAGGCTGAATCAAAAATATAGGGAAAAATGCTGGAGCACTGAAAATAGCACTGGATGCCATTCAGAGAAAATTTTTAGAAAGGACATAGACATTGAGTTACATAGATGTTCAACAGAGTTCATCTATCAACTCATCAATAATGAAAAGAATACATGGATACAAGTACAGATAGATTCAATAGAAGATAAAATTTTAATGAATAGATGTCATTCAGTACATTTCTATACTATGTGAGTACTGGGATTATCATATACTATGGCAAATAGATAAATTCCTTGAGTCTATCAGGCACCAGGCTGAATAAACTGGGACATCCCGATCTGAATATACGTCTCAGTCTCTCCACCCAAAGCACAGAATATATGAGCTAATCTCTCAACAACACTTACTCCATATGTTAACTTTTGCCTCAAGGTCCCATCTCACAGTCTCTTACCTGAGGTTTACAGCTAAAAGCTTGTCTAGCAGCATGAACATCACTGTTTTAACAGATTGAACTGAGGTGTTGACAAAGTTATTTTTGTGGGGAAAAGAAAAATAACATAAGTGTTTGTGGTAGTTTTGGTCTATCTAGGCCTTAGTTGTAGTTGGGCTTTAGTTTTAGTAGGCCTTGGTAGGTGCTATGTAGATATGAAGCGACCTGACTTAAGCAACCAAAGCGATATTTCATACCAGCTGATGTCAGCTCAATTTTCCCTTTTCTGTGTAAATATATAAGCCTTTCCATTTTAAGTTTCAATTTTCAGGGTTTTTTTTCCCTTCCTTTTCCCTTGTGGGAGAGACTCTGTTTTGCTGTGGTGAATACCTGGCATTTTGACAGGTAAGACCACTACAGTGTTTGACCAAAGCCAACTATTCTTGATGGGAAGAGTTTAATATGATTCTGATGAAATCTGTTCTTGGTTTTCTCTACAGCACACTCTGTAGCCTCATCTAAGTGAAAGGTGAGTAGCTATTTCACATAACTGCAAAATCACAAAATCTGTTCCACCATCTATGTTTGCTGAGTTTTGTCCAGGCATCTTTTGAATGTATCAAAAGAAGGAGATCCACAACTTCTCTGGGCAGCATGTACCAGTGTTCCGTCACCCTCACAGTAAAAAAAAATGTTTCCTAATGTTCATAGGGAATCTCCTGTGTTTCAGTTTGCACCCATTCCCTCTGGTCCTGTCATTGTGCAGTGCTGGCTGTTTTCTTTGCATTCTCCCTTCAGGAATTCATATGCTCTGGTAAGATTTCCCTTGAGCTTCTCCAGGCACAACAGACACAGTTCTCTCAATCTTTCCCTATAAGAGACATGCTCCAGTCCCTAAAAATGTCCTTGTGGCTCTTTCTTGGACTCTCTCTGGCATGTCCATGTCCCTTCTTTACTGGGGAACCTGGAACTCAGTACAACTCTAGGTGTGGCCTGACCAGGGCTGCATAGAGCACCACTCTTGACCTGCTGGCAATGCTTTGTCTAAGGCAGCCCAGGATATCATTTACTTTTACGTGAGCTGTCACAGGCAGGATGCAGCAACAAAACCAAAATATGAACAAAATGCAAACAGTATGTTTATTACTCCATCAAATGGGGATCCTCAAAGCAACACCTGGGCAGCAGCACACAAGCAGGGTTGCAGGCATTGCAGAGCTTGGTCCATGCTGGAAGATCACTGAACCTGATGGTTTTGCCAGTATATCAAGGATTTGTAGAAACATAATTTACCACTGTGCTTGATCTTTCTTGCAGCATAGCAGGAAACTCAACTATGTTTGATAGGGTGCCTCTAAGTCTATCACAGGCCTATATTAGCTAAACAGAGATGTTCTGCTTGTCAAACACACAAGGATAAACAGTAATTACTATGATATATGTGGTTTTTGACCCCAGCTATAAGTCACTTGAGTGTGTTTATAATACTCTTTGACAAATTTCTGTTAATTCCACACAGTCTTCTTTGCTGCAAGGATGCATTGCTGGCTCTTCTTCAACTTCATGACCACTACGACAGCCAGGCCCTCTTCTGCTAAGCTGCTTTCCAGCTGGGCGTCTCCCAGAATATATTGATGAATGGGGTTGCTAGCAGTGCAGTATTTTGAACTTCTCCTTGTTGACACTCATGAGGTTTCTCTCAGCCCATTTCTCCAGCCTGCCAAGGTCCCTTTGGATTGCAGCAAAACCCTGTGGCATATCAGCTACTCCTCCCAATTGTGTGTCATCTACAATCACTTAGTTCTTTGCAATCCTGAGAAAGAGAAAAAAATCCCAACTAAATGAAGAGTCTCCATTCAGTTGCATATATATGTGACTAATGTGGACCTATCATTTGATGTAATATTAACCCTAAAGGTGGTGTTAGGCATTGAGCTGTGATTGTAATTATCCCTCCTCTTCTTGCTTCAGTGTTTGTGGATTGTCAGAAGGCAGCATTACCAGACATGTACAACCCTGAGAGGTTTTATATGATTAGTCACAAGTAACTTTTTTTGTAATAAGTACTCACTTCTGAGGAGATATTCTTGGTGTAGGATATGATGGACCCTTGTCAGGTGCTGAAAGATGTTTTAACCTGGCATCCCTACATATTGTTTCACAGAGTTTACATAATAATGTAAATTTGGATGATCCTGCCTAGATCAAAAAGTAAGTATTTTTTCTTCTGTGACTTCCAAGGGTTTTTTTGTTTGTTTGTTTGTTTGTTTGTTTGTGGGTTTTGTTAGCTTGGGGTTTTTGTGTTTGTTTGGTTTTTTGTTGGTTTTTTTTTTTTTTTTTTTTTCCAGATGACACTGCTGGGTCCTTTACCATCTAGTTAGATTATGTTTAACTATTTCAGAAGAGGAAAAAGGTCAATTTTGAAAGTTGACTAACTGTTAAGGGGCAACTCTAAAACTCATGAGATACTACCATATAATCAGTTATGTGCACAAAGCCATGTGTTGTGAGGGTCATGGTCCCCTTGGGAAATAATGTGAAATAGATTAGATTAAATGCCAGAAAATTTATTTTTCACTGGTCATACAACTAATCTGTTTCTAAGATAAGAATTTCATTAACACTTTTCACTGAACACAGGCAGCAGCTTCCTGATCAATAAAATAGCTCATTCTGTAAAGAAGGCATAGAAAACTGCAGAGGGGTGTGTGTGAACTACTGGCTTATTTAAAAAAAAAAAAACAAAAAAACCCCAAAAAACAAAAAACAAAAACCAAAACAAAACAAAAAAAAACCCAAACCAAACAGGAGCACAACAAACTTCACTAAATTTTTATGAATAATCTTATATAAAATTAAAATAATTTTTTATAAAATGCTACATTTGTTGCTTGTTTTTTCTTCTAATGTTTTGTGTCTTTATTGTCACACCCCAAATATACTACTATGATTTTTTTTTTTTTCAGTAGAAGTAATCCGGTGTGGAAAAAAAATACATCCAAAATTTGTCATCTTCATCTCTGAGTCTGCAGTTAGATTAACTACCAAAAACCCAACAAAACTGTTAACACATTCACAAACTGGCAGCCTTGTTTACATTCATTTGTTTTTTAACAAGAAAGAGCTAAAATTATTTTTGCTCTGGAGTGGACTGTGTTATTTATAGAGCAGTCTAGCCTTGATCTATTACAATAATTTATGTTGATTGTGTAAATAATGAAGATGGGTTTAGAGCTACCATAAAATCTGCAACTTGTTATCTTGTACTTTAATGCAATTCAATCATGCAAACTAAATAGGACCTGTAGGGGGAGGGGTTAATAGCTGCTGTTGTAAGTATCATCACTGCTTTTACCTTCTGAGTTAATGTTAGTTTAGAGACTTTGTAAATCCTTCATAGAAGGGAAGCAGACCAGGTGCATGAGCAGATTTCAATTGTCATGAGGATGAATTCAATCATAAGATTTCCCATAGACTTCATAAAAGTGGCTCTAGGCAGAGTGAAAAGAGTCTTTGGATGAATAGCCACATGTCGAGCTAACAGGCATTTCAGATCCATGAAGCTGAGTAGCATGGGATCTCTGAGCACACCGACTTAACTAAAACTGCTTTCAGTGAGTCGGACCATGCTACCCTTTATCTCTGTGACCTGTCAAGTAAAACTAGTTCCCTTTGAGTAGGGAACATCTCTCTAAAGCCTGTGGAATTTTCTGCTATCCAGTGAGCAGCTGGAGACCGACTTCACTGAACTGATGTGCCATTATTCAAAGGGATGGTGGGAAGGAGAAGGTATTGCTACCTCTGTCTTGTAGCGGATTAGTTTCCAGTTATTTTAGGAGATGCTTAACTCATTTTGCTTCTAGCTTCAATTTATCTGTTTTACTAGCATTATGTTTGGTGGTATCTGCTAGGTTGTGCCAGAGATAATTTTGTAATCTAAGCAAAACCCTTTCCCCTTGCCTTTCTTTAAACAAACAAACAAACACACACCCTAAAGAAAAAACATCAGCAAAATGGCTGGATTATATAGTAAACCTGTCAGGTGCAGCAAATAGGCTTTTTATCCTTACCATATGGCAAACATGATGATCAGTAAAGGCTTAAATTACTTTTTCCAGTATTCTACATGTCAGTTACTATAAATAAACTCAAACCATGGCAATGAAATACTGTTACTTATCAAGGTATCTAATATAAAAATATTTTTGAACTCCTTATTTTTTGGAATAAATAGTTAAGTAAACGAAGCTTGATAGCAGGGAGTGGAAAAAATCTTTAATAAATGTACTTGAATTTCTCTTGAGTGTTTTAAGGTAAACTTCCAATCCACTTTTTCTTTGAAAAAATAAGATATTGCTTAAATGAATGTCAAAAAACTATGGTTATTAAGTAAAACAGTTATTTCAATTAAATTCAGTACATGGACAGGAAGGAATTTTTCACAATGTGGTCAAAAATATATTCAATAAATCTAAATGTGCACTTTGAATCTCTGTTTTTATCATTTTTAGAAAGTCAGTAATTACAGTGTAGTTTGAGAAGAAAAGAATTTCTTGAGTTTGGGGAAAAGGAAGTGCTATAAAAGAGGTCCTCACTAGAAAAATTACATTTTTTTCAAGTAAAATTCAAAAAAGATCAATTGATAATTTAAACTTTCAGTCAGACCTATGTGTTAGGAGCAAAGTGTAATATTTTTACTAAGAAGAAAAACAACTAAAATATCCACAGTATCTTAAATACAGGAAAAATACGTAACAGATATAAAATATCCATGACAGGTTAAAAAATAATTTCATTCTTTATTCTATATTTTATATCACTTCCTAGATTTTCCCATTGCAGGTACAATAGCTCTCTTATTTTTAAATACCTCTTAAAATTCAGAAATGAAGATTATGGTGAGTCTTATGTTATGACATGTACCACTTTGCTCAGACTTGTTCCTTTACAGAACCTACCTTGCAATATCATTCTGAGTCACCTTTTGTAAAGGCTTTTTGCTACTCCATTACTGATTTTTGGGTTTTATGTCTATTGGATGTATGCTCTGTTGAGAACTCTGTTGAGTTCTTTGTTGGAGTTTCATTGTCTTCTTATAATCACATTCGCTTGGCCAAAGACAGACACGTATGAATCTGAGCTAATCAGGCCTAATCTCCATTTATAGCCAATGCAGAAAAATAAGTATTTCTAGACTGCATTTCCTCTCACTAAAAGGAAATTTTCTGAAATATATTGGATGAATTATGCCCCCAAAAGGCACATTTCTCTTCACTGGCTACAAGAACAACCTGAGATGACAGACTCAGATACAGATATCAGAAGATAGGAATTCCTTTCACACGTTTCCTAGTAATTTCTTTTTGCTTTTTTTTGGGGCCAGCACATAATAAGCCACTGTCTCTATCTCCAAAGCATGGACCTACAGCACAGACCTACCCCTTTCCTCAGCACAGAAATGTCCTAATTCTCACAATAACACAAGGTCGGATTCTAGATTGTCCCCATCTATGGCTGGCATATCTTGCCTTGCAGTAGATTGCTGCAAGTTTTCCTCCATTAAAACCCTTGAGTTTGGTTGTCTATCCCAACACAGTTGCCCTTGTTTTCACAAATCAGTTCTCTGACTCTGCTGCTTCCCCCCAGCTTAACCCAGCATGTGGGTTTGCTGCTGCTAGAGTTTTTACTCAATAGATTCATCACAGAACAGAGCACAGCAGACAGATGTGTATGCCCCACAGTAGGTACCTAATAGCTTTACTGGCAGGATATTTGAAAGTTGAAAGAGATACCCATTTAAGGGCTTAACAGTCACAGTGGACTCATGCCCTCAAGTTGCGTTAGTGGGGGAAGTAATCTACAGTCTGCCCTTATCTTTGACTCACCCACAGCACCCAGTAAGACTGGAAACTCAGTTCATTCAATGCATTCAAATGAAGCATCTGATTTTAGGTGGAACAAATTTTCTGTATGGCAGGACAGTAAGTCAGAGAGCTGTTTCATTTCAATGCAGTAACTGAACTAAGATTCAGATCTTATGAGGTCCTGTGGGTGAGTCAACTACCTACAGACTTTTCAACCTAAAGGTAGAACATCTATTGTATACATCATTCACACTAATTTTCTTAAATCGTCAAAGTCATATGATACCTTTTGTGTAGCCTTTGATATACACCCATGATCTTGGAAAGTTGGTATTTTTTCCACAGTCTTGAATTTCAGCTTCTTTTTACAGAGGAAGAAGCTTTAAAGTGTTACATTGGGGTAAGGCATTGGGTACCCTAGCACTGTCTGTACCTATATTGTTCACTCTATGGTGATGTGTGTTTTGGCTCAAACTTTTGTATTGTTTTGGTTGGGGTTTGGTTTTGGGGTTTTTTTTTGGTGGGAGTGGTTCATTCCTACTGAGGATAAAATGCCAGTTTTAGGTTTATATGTCCTTACCTGGAGTTAAGAAAGTTTTGGGTTCACTCTTGCTAGCTTCTGGAATAACCTTTAGATAGTATTTAAATTGTCAATGCTGGATGTCAGTGAACTCAAAAGAAGCAATACTTAAATAGGACACTAGCGTGATCTTTAATTTTTTCAGATTCCATCAAAGATACATGGCATTTTGAGGACTATTTTAACTTTGATTAAAGGTATAGATTTAGCTATCTGAGATCACCTTTCTGATGAAAATCTAAGTTATTAAACTGTCTTGGAAACAGTATAAACCATCTGAGATATACTGGTATGTTAGGTTATCGAAATAGTTTCTATAAAGTTTATTAAGAACTTACTGGCTTTCAAAAGTTAAAAATGTCTACATTCATTCATTCTCAGTGTTAAATTCCTATTTAGACTTGATTTTGAACTTTTTTTCTGTAGTAAATAGGTTGCTATAGAAACTTCTGGAGAGAAACATACTTCTCCTAACACTTAAAACAAACAAGATGAATTCAGTTACTACCACTATGAGACAGAAAAAGTGCAAGAGCAAGTCAGTTTTTACATAACTAAAATGGGGTGACATGAATGTTATCTGCTTCAATCTTTGGCAACCTATAGGACTTCATCAGACAAATGAAAAAAGAACATGCTATAGGCTTCCAATTCCTGAAGAACTTCAGCCTCAACAACCAGTCTGGTAAATATATGCAAAAAAAAGTATTTGTGAGATAAGGAGAAAAAGGAAAAATTAGCATTATTTCCTAGCTCTCTGGCGCTAAAAAAATCTAAAACACAGAAAAAAATTTTACTAATTATTAATAAAATGGATTCAGAGATGCCATTTTTCCTTACCTGCACACCTACTTAGCAATTTGGGTTTAAACAAATGCACAAAACACATCTTTAGATATACTTTTTCACCTTTTTATTAATAAGGAGGTATCTTTCTAACATTGTATCTCCATCAAAGTAGTATTTGTGCAAAAATCAAATGCCAAATGTAGAATATAACTACAGAAAAAAAGTTTGGTATATTTATTTCTTGAGTGACTCTCTATGACAATAAAAAGATCGAAGGAGGCATTGTCTTACAGAAGCACCAGTTTAGGCCAATGTTACGTTTGAACCTTTGGATAAAAAAAAAAACAAAAAACAAAAAAAAAAAACAACAAAAAAAAACCCAAACAAAAAACCACAAAACAAACAAAAAAGACTTTTTGTTTTCAAATGGATTGGAGCCTACCCAATAAAGGAAAAAAAAAAAAAAAAAAGCATAGCAAACTTGAAAGAAAACTGAAGTACTTGTAAACTCATTTTCCAGTAGATCTGGGTTTCTTGCTACTAACCATATACATCAAAGGAAAAACTTGGCATGGATAGTACTCTTGAGATGTATGAAATCCTAGAAATGAACAAATGATCTGCATTACCCAGCACATAGCTTTATGGTTTTACTGCACCTCTGAGATTTAGTTGAGTATTTACCTTCCTGAAATACCAGTGAAGGAATTAAATCAACTATTTCATTTTATTTCTGGACACTGTACACGCAACTGAATGAAAATATGAAAAGGACCAAATATTCTTTGGATTCGAACACACTATTTGAATTCCACAGAATTCCAAAGAGGTCAAAGGAATTTTTAGAATTTTGATGCTAAAAAATTCCAATCCAAAACCGAACCAAAACAAAACAAAAACAAAAACAAACAACAGCCCAAACAACCAGAAAATGAAAATAAAAAAAAACCCGCAAAACCACTATAAATCTTATTAAATTTATCAGGAGGTAAGGTGAAGATACTTTTATTTGCACTTCTAAGCTGTCCAAGTGATTTCAATGAGGTTAAAAACAAGTATTTAAAGGTTAGCTTCCTCCTCCCCGCC
>JAWWEV010000043.1:41172227-41185669 GCA_035583235.1 Hafferia zeledoni
TGTATTGGTTAAAATTCTCCGGCCCGGCGCCCCCCCCCCCCCCCCTTTTTTTTTTTTTTGAGAAGTGTGAGAGAAATATTGTGCAAATTGCCACAGATCCACTCAAATCACCTTTATTTGCTGTCTCAGTAATTGTTCTTCAGTTTAAATTTCCATCCCCTAGGTTCATTTTTCATATCAATTGGCAAAGAAAAGGAAGGTAAAGCATGACTCCTGTTTCTTAGTTACAGATCAAAGCTGTTGGTTATTCATATTTTGATGTGTATAAGCTCTGAAAAGTGAATCAGAATCATACCTGGAAATATTCTGAAATGAATTTTTTAATGACTTAGAATTTCATATGGTGCCTATCCATAATATCTTATCCCCAGATTCCTCTGTGCTAAGGGTAATATCTTATGATTGACAGATTACAATGTTCTAGAACTGCACTGGAAGGGAGTTCACACTATGTTCTTTATAATCTTTGAAATAATCATCAAGGATACTTTTTCAAGTAGTCCTCATGGATGATAGGCGAGCCTGTCCCTGTGGCACATTCTTCCAGTGTTTATTCTTTAATATCTTGAAACCTAGCAAGAGCCTTTCACATGGCACACATCTCCTTTAGTCGTCTGTCAGCAGTGAGTGCTGGCAGCTGCTGTGAAGCCCATTCATTGAACCTGTACCATTTCTGGAGAAAGCTCTGCTAGATGTGAGGGACACTTTGCCAAGTCAGCCTGTATTTTTACTATGCAGTCACTGCTCTTGTTGCCCAGTGTGAACCTTCAGGGCTTCTGAAGGATTTAAAGAAAGAAAGCAGAGGATGGAAATGAGCTGTTTTTACATAGACTCATCTCTTTTAGCAAAGGCAGTTTCTAAAGTGTAAATAGGCAACATTTTTCAGGGAGATCATTACAGAAATTTATAAACACAGTCCTAAAGTTCTTAATTTAATTTCCCTAGAGAAATCTATGCATCTATCTAAGTTCAGAAAAATATTGAATTAAAAATACATCTTATATTTATATATAAATGTTTCTTTAAATTTAGCAGGTGATATCAGATTTAATTGTTTTTCACAACAATACCAAAGTTTTCATGTCTGCAATATGGGCTGCAGTATTTAAAACCTTACCTGAATGATTTAAAGAACTATTTTAACATAAACTCTAATTCTTCTGGACTTCAAAACTGAATTTCAAATGATTGCTAATGCAAACCTGTGAAACTTACCATTAGAATTTAGTAAGACATTAAAAGTTAAACTTGGAGGTTTTAAAAGCCTTGCATTTATCTTCCATTTTTACTCAAATATAATTTTTATATCCATCTGCATTCCCTCTTGTGGGGTGATGAGCTGATTAAGCCTTGATGGGTTGAGGGAAACGCCTCAGCCCCCTGCAGGGATGCTCCCAGCCAAAGACAAAAGCTTTCGGGCTGATAAGATTAACAAAGGGTGGAGTGTTGTTAAATAATGACAACATGTCCCTCCTTTGCGATATCTTCTATGACTACTCAAGGGGCCACCCCCTGCCTCAGGCATCTGTATCACCTCCCAGAATATTTTGACTATAGCCACACAAAACCACCTGAAGGGGGTAAAAAAAAAAAAAAAAGTATAAAAAGAAATGCAGTTTAACTGCAAGAGAGAGGGATAAATGCTATCGTCTCTGTTGAGGTAGCTGCTGGCAGCTTCTCCTGCCTCCTCTTACCTCCTGGAACAATGTATGGGTAAGGAGACCATGTGCTTTCTATTTTTCTATACTTTACTTCCTTACAAAGCTTATTCCTTTATACATTCTATCTTACATCTTATGCTAACAGTTACTTTGATTCTTATTTTACTGTTTTTGCTACCTTAATACTAATAACAGTAACTTGCTTTACACTTTGCTACTTTATATTAGTTATTGCTTTTTTTTTTTTTTTTGCAATGTGCAGTTTCTTTTTCAACATTTGTGTTGATAAGAAACAGCTCTGTTCTTTCTTTTTGCTTTGTGTTACAGAGAGAGTGGGGTGAAAGCTATTTTATTGTCCTGTGTTATTGAAAGTGTCTAGACAAGTGTTTTAGGTGGCTGTGCTTCTGGTTAGTAGTTCTTTGTTGCTAGTTTCTGTCTGTCATGAGAGTGGGACACACTGCTATATTGTAACTTGAGTTTGGTGTGTCTGACTCTGTAAAATGTGATTTCTGTTGAGGTCTTTTATTATCAATTAAATCCAATCTTGCAGCGAAATGTTATCACTGGCAAAGCAGAACCCACAATAACTGTCACATACTTGTATTGATAAATGTTATTTCGGGAGCTGTTGTGGGGAAAGTTCTTTTCTAACTATGAAGTTTGGCTTCAAAGCAGAGGTTAGAAATCCTTCCAGCCTGCGTTCTCTCCAGAAGTTTGGCAGGCAGTGCTGGGTTCATAAGGCTCTAATTTTCTTGAAGTGCTTATTTAGCTGATAAGTTCTCCCTGGCTTAAGTGTGGCTTCATATCAGAGGTCAGAAACCCTTCCAACCTGTGTCCTGTCCGTAGTTGATAGGCAGTGTTGGAGACATAAGGATCTGATTGTCTGGAAGCACTTATTGCTAGCAATTTCTTATTAATACAGTTAAGGCTAGAAATCTTTGCATTTCTGTCTCCCTCCTCCCTTTCACATGACACCTCTTTTTTCCTGTTTAACATTTTTTTGATACTTAAAAGCTTTACACAGCCACTGTATGGAATTATGCTGCAGAAGTGCAGTTTTTTTCCTGAACAGTCAGTGTCTGACAAAGGCCATTTAATCTTTTCAGTCATCTGTACTACTCACTGAGAAAGATGAATTTTTAGTAACTGTCGTTCCATTATGCATTCAAATAGTAAAGAGGATTTCCATATATGTGTTCAAATAAAACCACTATGTTTATTTTTCAATTTCAGCAGAAATGCAAATAGGCCAATATATATATAATTCAGAGGGATGTAGCTGGGTTTATAGAACACACTGTTCTTTCTCATTTATTGGTTCAGGGAAAGCAATTCCTCCCTGTAGATTGACAACGTTATTCTAGTGTTGATCTTGTGTAAATGTCAGAAGTAGTTTCCTGGAAGCAGAGTGTTGGTGTGGGGGTTGTTGAAAATCAGAAAACTCTGCAAACCCAATCTGAACCCCTAAACATTTCCAAAGGACAAACTTCATAAACTTGAACAAAAAATTCAATTATTTTTCTTAAATTCAATTATTAGAGCCAGATGAGCAGCTATAGTGTTTTACACTGCCATAAAGATACATAAGTAAGCTACCCACTCCATGACTGTTGTGGAAAAAGGTCTACATGGCCAGTGAAACCATGTAGAAATAGACTGGTCCTATAAGAAATTTTTTCTTCTCACTCTTTTTATGAATGCAATGCTTTCCCCAAATTTTAAATGATTGAATTGTATAAAGTAAAAATATACAAATACTACACTGTTGTAATTAACACTTATTTAATAGCAAGACATATTATAACAAATTTTTCACATATACTGTAAAAAGGGCAAAAGAACAATACAAACTTAGCCCATATTCCATACATGTAGAAGGCTACATGTATCCAGTGAATATATATGGCATCTAACAATGGGTTTTTTGTTATGCTTCCCAAACATCTGTACATACAGAAAAGAATGGCAGAGCAAAGGAAGAGAGAAAGAATTAAAAAAAAAGTTAATGGTGGTGAATGGCAGGAATATATTTAGGGTTTTTTCCTTCCTTTAACAGTATAATCACTATGACCACAAATAATGCTTCACTATGGCTGGGAGCAGAACATAAACAGAAATAGTAGTTGATGAGTACTGAATTGATGGTACGAAAAATGTAAAAAAAAAAAAAAAGTCCTTGACTGCTATCTTATGACTGAAAAAAATAAAAGCAAATTCGTATCAAGCATGGAAGAAATATATACTCTGCATAAAATTAATTTTTATAAAAATATTTAATGTTGGAATAGGTTAGTTGTGTATTATACCCTTATATAATTGTATGCTTTCCCTATTCAATAGTATTGCTGCTATCTATTCAGATATGATAGTAATGCTGAATTATTATTTTTTTAATTAATTAACGAACATATTGCAGGATAATTCAGATACATCTAACTAGTAATGATATTTAGATATTTAGATGACCTTAATGTTAATGAATAGTTAAAATTATTTTTCAGTGTGACTGTAAAGTTATCGTAATATTTTCACTTTTGCTCTTAAAGAAAAGCTCTCAGGCAGATCAATGGAAGTAATAACATCTAACATATTTACATTGACAAAATGTCACTGAAAAGTCTTTTACTGAATGATAACTCTTAAAGTTCAGCTTCCTTTGTTTATAAATTGCTTTTATGTTTTATTCTTTTATAGTCCTTATACAAATAAAAATGAAAATACCTTTCTCAGAATACAGACAGGCAAATTAAATTTAGGAGTACCATTGGCAGAATAGAAGAATAATTATATATGTTAGAATTTCAGAGATATTGATATGTTTAGATGGTGACTTTATACAAAGTATTTAATTTGATGCTTTACTTGCTAATATATTTATGGTATAATTATAATATACACTTTAAATAGACTGAAAGGTTTTCAGTAATAGTGCATAAAGACTTCTGAAAAGAACTTCCAGAAACTGAAAGTGCTCTTTCAATTTATTGACTTTAGTAGATTGTTAGAAATCTATAACCATGTGAGGACATAGTAAGAATAAAGTGAAACTCATATAAAAGATTAATGACTTCCTCTTTAATATTTTATCAACCTCAAAAAAATGTGTTGGAAGCTTACAGGTTGTGATTTTCGTTGAAAGGGAGACAAAAAAAAAGTTTATAACAGAATTTTAAAGCAATCTTTGTTTTCAGAGACTCATAAAAGAAAGTATTTCCTACAATCTTTTACCCTATTTGACTAAAAGTTTTTTTACTTATAAACATTAGGTACTTGAGAAAATGACCAATGCATCATTTTTACATTATCACTCGAGAAGGAAAGTGAGGAAGCTTGGTAAGAAATATTTTCTTTCTGTTCTCTTACACTATTTTCTGTTTAGCTCTTGAAGTATGAATGCTTTCAAAACAAAGTAATGTTTTGTCACCGTAACCAGCTGGTCATTTAATGAATCCCTTGACAAAAGAGTACATTGTGCAAAATGTAAACTTGTTATTGGCTACTGATGAGCTAATTTTTAATGGTTGATTAGGCTTCAAATAAAAGTTCTCAGCATTTTTTAAAAATCTCTATATTTGTAGGCAGCTCACTTTGCCTTTAGAGAAATCTTTTCTTCCTACTTTGCAGTCCCCACGTGGAAGCCCAATGATTTATCTACAAGGCAGCCTATGATTGGATGTCTTATACAGGACACCCTCTTTGAGACATTTGCGCTCAAACCTTTCCTCCCACATCCTGACATGTATCTTTCTATTGTGCTTCCTTCCTCACAATTGTGACTATTCCCTTCTCCAGAAAAAACTTTGGAAAACTCATCTTTGTCCATTAGTTAGATCCCCATGGAATAAGAGACACTTTGAAGAGTACTGACACTCTCAGTGAATTTTTGTTCTCAGACACTTCATATAAGTAAGAAGATGGAGAGGTATTTCTGTTCCCAGCAAGGAGATCCCTGAAGGACACTGCTCTGCAAAACGCCACTTCACTGAGAGGACTGGCTCAGTGGAAGGCTTTGTACTAGGCACATCACACACTGCCAGCTTGCTCTGTGGTTCACACCCTATATTACATGGCGAGTTGTTCTTTCACATCCTCACACTGCAAAGCTGCTCTCCCAGCACAGCAAAGGTGGAAGGGCTCTGAGGGCAAAGCACAGTGTATAAAGTGCAGAATACAAAAGAAGGAGAAATACACAGAAGATGAGGAGCTGGCAAACACCACAAATGCTGAATGGCCAGTGGAAGCTGCACAAGATGGGTCCACACAAGGCAGTAATTTTTCTTAGATTTGTAGTCTATACAGGCACAGGTCAGGGCCTTTCTTTCAACTCCAGTTTGGGCTCTTCACTACAAGCAAAACATTGAGGTGCTGGAGCCTGTCCAGAGAAGGACAATGAAACTAGTGAAGGGTCTGGAACACAGGTCTGGTAAGTAGTGGCTGAGGCAAGACCTTATTGCTTTCTAAAATCACCTGAAAGAAGGTTGTAGCTCAGTGGGGATCAGTCTTTTCTTCCAAGTAACAAGCAATAAAACAAGAGGAAAGAGTATCACATTGCTCCAGGAGAGATTTTGATGGGATATTAAAAAAGTTTCTTCACTTAAAGTATTATCTCTTTCCCTGGGAAAGGTGCCTGGCAGCACTTTGTCTCTTACCTTTTTCCCTTTCAAAACCAAAAATAACTACAGACCAGACTTGTCCTGGTAGTTCTAATTAACATGTATACATATACACTATCAGACCATGAGCACAAATTCCAAGTTTCCTTGATGGAAAACTCAGCAGCTTGCTTTTGGTCTTTTCTTCTGGTTCATGGTATGAACCATGCTCATACAACACCTCATATTGCCCTATGCCAGCACACAGAATGAAGAACACTGCGGCGTCTACTCTCAAGCATTCTGGCAAAATGAAAATGTTTACTATCTTTGCTAACCTTCTTTCTCTCTCAGCCAAGAAAAGCAGGCTTATATATCTCTTTCCAGTCTAAACCTCTTGAAGTGGAGAACCCTGGAACTCCAGGCATCATCCTCAGTCACTTTTACTCATTTGTCAACTCAAAAGCTCCTAGAGGAAACAGAGTTCTCTCAGTACCAGGTCTATTAACATATAGTCCTCTACTGAGCCTGGCACCTGAGCCAGAAAAGAGAGTCCAGTTGTTTGTACTTCTCTCTCATGTCTAGAAGGACACAATTGATAATTAGGTGTCAGGTATCTACAGATGCTACACATGTATGGATGTTAAGTCTCCACATATTAGGCCCTTCCGTCTCTCTGGATAGTCCTCTCTGGAGGTCAGTGGATAGATGGCAGAACCTGGAGTTATGGCAGCTGGGACCTCAGAACTGAACATATGTCCAATAGGTGTACTTTCTAAACACTCTGAGGGCAGCTCCATGCTGTTACCTGGGTAACAGAAGATTCTCCTGGAGCATGACACAGAATATTAACTTGATACTCATGCCTTTAGGCACATAATGCATTGCAATAAGCAAAACAAATCTGGACTTAATGCACTACAAACACATAAAAAGGGATGATAGGGCAACATTTGGGACTGGCAGGTTCCCCCTGTCTTTCAGCAGCAATGCCTGAGGCATAGGAGCAAACATAGCCCCTGAGCATCTTCAGCTTTTACATAATGGGCATCAAATCCTCACCCTCACATAAGGAAGCCTCTGTTCTTGTCCAGGCAGGACAGTGGTAGGGAAGCCTTTAGCTCTGAAATTGCTGTCACCACCTTAGAGGATACCATTACTGAGATCATTCTGCAGAGATCAACACAGAGGCTCTCACCTCACTGCCAGTGCTGTCTCAACATTAAGAAAAGCAAGAGCACAGTTAGAGATGAAAAGGACTCCAAGCCTGCAGGTTCATTAGAAGCCCTGTCACTAGGACAAAGTGCAGAGCTATCTGTTGCTCCAGAAATGTCTTCATATCAGTCCTTCTGACATCATTAATGCATAAGTGCATCATGAATCTCACTATGGTCAGCAAGACTTCTGAATAAGGGCTATTAACAAAAACAAGAGTTGGCAAGAGTAGCTCCATGTTTCATATTCTGATTCATACTGCAGTTCACAACCGACGTATGAAAACTCTTTTCAAGGTAGATGGGTGCTTCATACTGGAGTAAGAAAAAATAATTATTGAGGTATCCAGGAAGAATTTTATCAATATAAAACCTTTTGGAATGTTAAAATTTCTGAATACATATTTAACAAAGGAATCAAGAGTTTAGTTAATAATCCAACAGTTAACACAGAATTTCTAAATGAAGAATGTGCTGATACACCAGACACAATTATTTCTGCTACTTTGATTACCTTTACTTACTTTCTTAGTTTGAGACACAAATAGGACTGAAGTGATTTCTCACAGTTTGGGAACATCCCTGGTCCTGATGGTCAGTAATTTGATCAACTTATGTAAAGAACAAGCAAATGAGCCACAATGCAACCCACTGCCTTACTGCTTTTTTTGTCCAGGTATGAAGAGCAGTTAGACTGTAGCATGCATATATTTCCGACCTACAAATATGTATTTCCCATCCTAGAAAGCAGGTCTTAGAGGGACAGAGAAATGGTATCCCTGTGTGTCAACATTAAGCTGGATCCTGTGGCTAGAACCAGGTTTCACAATGCAGACCCATGTTACAAAGATTTTTCACTAAAATATTCTTTTTGGAGTACTTTCAAATTTAATTTCAGACAAGCCTGGAAAATCCATTAATCCTCATATACATGATTTGCACATAGTTTATACTGCACTGATTAATATTAGGTCAAATATTAAAGTGCTAATTTATACCAATTTCTTAAGCAGATGACACAATAATGTATTATCATTGCAGATATTTCACTTAATGAGAATCATGTAGAGTCTTAGAGTTCCCAAATGACTCTCAGTGAGCAACATAATAACCTACTAGCTTTCCCCTAATTCCTAAGTATATTTATATATTTAGAAAGTCAAAATGTTAAATGCTTACTGATATACATAGATCTCACTACCATTCTGGGATAATTGCATTATTAAATTCAGAAAACTAATGAAAGCAATGCTATGATTGATGGAAATTGTAAGTCAAATGTTATCCCGTTCTTAGTGAAAGATCACTGAAATAAATTTCTTTATACAAATGCTTTTACATGCACCACAAAACTTCATTTTAGGACTATACAGTGGACTACCATCCATTTCAGCTGAATATTGAAAGACAAAACTTAAATAATTGATGGGGAAAGATGTTAATATAATCTAAGACTTGGTAGAATTAAACTGCAAAAATTTGAAGGCTTGTTGATGAGTTTCTGTAAGGGACAGGAGGAGGTGTCATTTTTATATATAATCTGAAAAACTCTCGTGTTTACATTAAGGGAAATATATTTGACTCTTAAAAGTGAATATTTTCATTAGATATTGTTTCACTAGCAAAGCAGCAAAATATCAGAACTGATACCTGTCTTGGGAAAACTAAATTCAACAGTTATTGCCTAAAGACTATCTGTGTCAGCCTGGTCAAGACAATTTACTCTGCTTCCCAGTTCCAGGATAACAAAGGTTTTAAAAGAATCATCTGGGTTGTTGACCTAATGCTTTACAGCTATACAGCAGGCATTATATCCCAAAGAGTCCACAAACAGCTTCACATTGCTCTATTCACTGTGGATCAGAAAGCATTTCCCCTATCTTAGAAAACATATCTACAGGGCAAAAGTTCACAGAATGGTAATATAAACTTCCTTGGAGGGAAGTAGGGGAGATCAAAGGGACTGGTCAGCACACTACAGTTCTCGATGGATATATTAGACAAAATTCTCAGATTCTACCAGGAAGTCACTTGCACCTCAAACTACAGATAAAAGTAACATAAACAAAGATGACAATAATTCTTACAGATTTAACTTTAGGAAAAATTCCTTCTTCACCAATCACCACCTTCAAAACTTGAACTTTAAGTCTTTGTTAAATCCTTTTGTTGGAGTCATGCCTATCAGCTGTAAACCAGGGGTGAGAGCTTTGCAAGCAAGCAGAAACCCTAAGAACCTCGGCGGAAATATTTGTGGAATCTAACAGGTCACAGCAGTTAGAGGATAGGCAGATTCCTCTGGTAACCCTCAGGCCTTCAGTACCATTTCTGAGCAGAACATGGCACCTCAGAAGTATTTGGTGACAACATTTTGTGAAATTAAACCCTTAAGAGCCCTTTCAGGCATATACAACAGCATGAAATATGGAATTGTCAAGTGTATAGAAACTTCTGTGTATAGAAAGAACCACTATCCTTTAGAGATACAGGGGGAATTAGTAAGTCATGATCTAACTGACATACACTAGGAAGACAAAGCAGGTTGTTGTCAAAGCAAAATTGAGTTTTTAACTTTATTTAAAGAGAGTTTTAGTTTTTAGTTTATTTAATGCATCTGCATTACATATATGGATATACAGTTACACTTAGGAAAAAATAGAGGACTGAATGTAAGCTAAAAAGTACTAAGTTCTCGGTACTTTCAAAGTCAATGTTTTATGAGAATATTCTGTGTTGGATGTTCTGCAAATACATTTTTAGTGAAAGGATATAAGAATGTGGTCTATTACAACTATGATATCAGAAAAATTGAGTAAATGATCCATAACACAAAGCCTCAGTACATACTTGTCCAAACTTCTTACAAAGAATGTCGAAATGGACTGTGCTCTTTTCAGTAGTTTTAGATACTAGCATAGCTGTCAGACTCCTCTGTACATACTGTCTTTCTTTATGAAATACTAATGTAACCCCACAAAAAGCATCCAAATAAAAAGTTTTTTGAAAGCTCAATGAGAAGTTACCAATACAGCAGAAGAGTCTTACATAATTCAGATGCCAGCATCTTTAATTAAGATATTGAAGCATCGTCCTAAATAATTTAGTTTGTAAAAATTACCAGTATGGCTCACAGAAACATTTACTGTGTGTTATGTCAGGAGAATACAAAACAAAATTCTGATAAGATATGCACAGGGACTGTGTTGTAATCTGTTTCTTTGGGGTAGTAATATTTCCTTGGGCTATTGTAGCTAGCCTACTAAATCAAGGCATAGAATTACAAATAAGTCTTCTTATTGTGAAAGATTCCTCTAGGTGCTGCTTTTGTTGTAATTTTGCCCTATACATAGGCTGCTTTGCCTATCTAACTTCTATATGATAAGCAGTTTTGGAGTCATGTATTGATCTAGACTTTCCTGATGAAGCTGTCCTTGCTCCCTTTATCCCCATCACTGTCTTATAACCTCTCACCTGCATCATGTCTAAAAGTTGTTTTGAAAGAAAGAAATTAAAAATGCCTGTCTATTAGTCAGCATCCTACAGGCTGGGAGGAAGTCAGTTCCATGGAGCCCTATTATGGAAGAAGGGTTTGTTTCTACCTCTTCTTCACACAGAGGCCTTGAGGCAACAAACATTTTTTCTAAGTGAACCCAAACTATGTCTTCATGGTCTGGTAAGACCAGGGCTTCACGTGGGAACATTCAGTGTTTCTGACAGGGAATCTTGAAGGGATGTGGGTGAGAATGGGGGGAAAAAAAGGTTATGTTTAATATATAAATTTCACTAAATCTGAGCAGATTATCACAGAAGACAAGGAAAGCACTTCATTCAGAAGGAAAGTCACTCAAATCAATACATTTTGCCAATTGTACAAAGAAAAGTTTGTGATACTCATCTGTAACAGAAAACATTAGGCATACTAAATATTGGTGTAGGGGTTTTTGTTGAAATATGATACCATACAGTTATGAAAACAAGCTATAGCTAGCACTGAATCAGAAGGTGAATATATTCAGCTTAGCAGTGGGCCATACATGTATGTATATGTACATATGTATATATAGCTGCTCACTTTTAGAAATTTACAATACCTTTTACCACATACGCCAATATTATAAATATATGTTGCAACACTTCTGGTTTTTTTCAGTATTGTTCATTTTATATAGCTGTAGATGTAAAATGATGATGAAGATTTAATCCTAGAAAATTATAAAAGTGACATAAACAGATTTTACTAAAACACTTGCCAAAAATTAAAAGGATATTTGAAATAAGAATTAGAATGTAATCTTGACATGAGCAACAATTCTGTTGTGATCAATGACCAGCTCAACACTCACTACTCACAGAAAGAAATGAAAGATCGCATACAATATAATAATGACCTATACGTGAAGATAAAAAGAAGCACTGGACAATAAAAAAGACTCTTAAATTTTAAGCAAACAGAATTCAGATACCTCAAGCAAGGAAAAGAACACTGGAGAGAATGAGTAAAAAAAACTATAAAAGAAACAGGAATGCTATAGCACGCTAGAAGAAGAAAAAACAAAAAGAGTTCTGTTTTGATTCTCTACTTTGAAAAGAGAGCTAACAGACACACAAGCAAATAAAGTAATCCAATTTCTTCGTATTATAAACGAAATTACATTAAAAGATCAGTACTAATGCTGAAAGTCAAGCAGTCAAACATTAAGAAATACCTCAACTGTCTTTTCACTCTCTGCACAACTACCTGTTCTCTCCTGTCTTGGACGCTGGTATGTAACTGATATGACAGCAATATAGGCACAAGTTATTTTGTTTCCACTTATCCTGAGGGAAAACTGAGTTGCTCTTTAATTCCATAACTGGTGAACAAGAAGTGCTGCAGATAGGAAGGCTAAGTATTTCCCTGGAGGAAAAATGAGCATGTTTTTCTAAAGTATATAGCACATTAGTCTCAGTCACGAAACAGGAGCAAACTATAGGATTAGTGAAGTGTTATCGTTGCTCCATCTGCTCAATCCTTGCTTTTGTTTTGATAGTGGCCATTTGAGTATGTCTTACCAGAAGTTAGGGTAGGACCAGCATTTTATTTAATTTTGTAAAAGAGGTTTATTGGTTAGCCATGCTGTTTGGCCATATAACTTGAATTAGAGCAAGTACAAACAAACAAAAAAAAAATACTGGCCCACACCACCCAGTTCCAGAAACATTAAACATAGTATGGTTTGGTTGTAATTCATACACTCATTCAAAATGAAAGATATGAAGACAATCAACAGTCTTCATGTGTATTCTTAGTACTGAGCACATAGAATTGCTGGCAAAATCAGTAGCAGATGCAAATGACCAGGACCTCTTAATATATTTCCTTAGCTTTCATACATCTTAACATTAAATGAACATGGAAATAAAATGAAAAAAATAGACAGTTTTTCACATGCTCTAGTAAGTGGTTTAGGGATAACCCAATTTTGAAGATTGCATTCAACTTATTTTTAAAATTTCAAATACACCTGGCACATGCTGTAACTTCAACTGAAATAATAAACACATTTTCATCTCTTTGGGTCCATGTAATGAACCACTAAAATCCAATCACACTGGAAGAGGCATGGAGACAGGTGTTTCAATTTTACTTCAAGAAATGCTGAGTTATCCAGGGTGAGGAAATTAAACTATTTGGTTTTACATCTACAATCATACCTCAAAATTTAGGAACCTACCAGTCCTAGCATCACTGTCACTAGCTGGCATTAATGTCATATTAGAGCTAATGAATGGCACCATAGGTACTCATGGAAGCAGGAGAGAAAAAGTATTGGTTTCCATCATATGGTTTAGTATGAAACTTGTCTTGTTTTGAGGGGAAAGAACCAAGATGTTTACTCACAAGAGGGGGAGGGGACCTCCTCTTCAAATAATCACGCCACTCTTTATCAAATTTAAGAAAAGGAACTTTAATACAAGAAGGGTAACTGTTCTTA
>JAWWEV010000043.1:41185769-41216779 GCA_035583235.1 Hafferia zeledoni
CCTCCTTTGTTAACTGTCGGCCTGGGTCGTTACAGTGGCAGGAGAGAGAATTTACATAATAATTCCAAACTACAACAAACTACATGCTGTGCTTTCCCCAAATGCTAGTGAAAACTACAGTGGTTCTAAAAGTTGTGCTATAATTTGCTCTTTGATAATCACTCAGGAAAACAAGCACCAGTAACTCCTAATCGATTATTAATAGCAGTTTTCTCTGATTACTTATGTGGCACACCTATAGAATACTAGACCTTTAACTACACTACCAGTGGACAATATAACCAGGCTAAAGCATGCCCAGTCTCATGACCATACTTTTTTCTATTCACCTTTTTCATTTGGCCTAAACATGGTATGAACTTTGTTGCTAGTATAAAAATAGTCTTGATTCAGGAAATTTTACATAATTTTACATATCTTACATAATTTAATTTCTAAGGAAGTAATATTAGCTTTTAGTTACTGACTCATGTGTTGAGAAATGAAGACATAAACTGTCTAAATACCCCTTCTTGCCACACACTGCTTCAGTTCCTTCCACTGCCCAAATCCTGACATTCACGCTCAGTACAAGACTTCAAAACTAAGAGTATCTTTTATGTATTGGATTGTAGCACAGCTAACTTTATTCTGAACAATGCACCTGAAAGAACACCGGAGCTGTTATTAAGATCCTGGAAATCCTTCCTCACTCTGAAGTGGACTGGAGCTCAGAATATGAGGCAACATGGACTCACACTTGACTCATATTCTTGTGTAGTCATTTTGTCTCAACAAGTATGAGTTCTGTAGGTCGAAAAAAATCAGCTGGAATTTTCTTCACTGTTTTTTTTCCCTGGATTTCCCAGAAACACTACCTGGGAGCAAGTCATATACATTTTAAACAACCCACCATTTTCTAGAAATGGGAAAGTTGATTATTATAATAACATTAGTCAAAGGTGCAAGTTTTGTCTTGAAAACATCTTATGTTTGATTATGACTCCACTAACGACTATTTTCCAAAATTCAGAATAGTAAATGACAGTTAAAGTTCAAAACCGGGTATGCATATTAAGTGCTTATGTTTGAAAAGTTTAGAATAATTTTCAGACTGCAGGAGATAAAATAATGGCATATTGTTCAATATTTGTGCATTTGTTTTGTGCTGGGCTGCATGATAGAAAAGTAACTTGTTTTTTTTTTGTTTTGTTTTGCTTTGTTTTTTATCTGGTGTGAAAGAGATGCTAATGAAATCTTCCTACAGGTGCAACTTTAATGCAAACTAAGACAGTTGAATTAAAATGTAATTAACAACATTGCTATTTGTATTTTTTTTTAAATTTAATGCTAAGTACTTGTTTCCTCTGCTTCATTTAGTGCTTAATGTTATACAGGGATTTTCATCCATGTAGTGACTGCAGTTTTGTAAACTAATGAGTTCAATTTTTTTCTATATTAATCCCAGTCATGTATAGTATATGCAATAAATTAGTGCTGTAGTAGTATTTAATCTGAAAAGACTCTCCAGTTGTTAGCAGATCAATTCTATGAGACGACATGATTACAGCAACACTGATGCAGATAGACAACCCTGACTGGAACAGAAGAGTCAAGTACTACCAAAACCCAGATCTCAAACTTACTTGGTAATAGAAATGTAACTTTAAGGCAATTTAAACTCTAATACATTCTTCTAGAGATAAAATATGAGAGAAACACATATCTTGGAAGTCTAGCTGGAACCAGTATTAAAATCTGCTTTTTGAAAAATACAATACAGTAAATAGCTCAGTATATTCTTAAAATGTGTTGATGATAATTTTTTAAGGAATACGTAGGCAACATGAATTACAAGAAATAAGCAGTATGAAGAATAAAACTGGCACAAGAATTTTGTGCATAAAATAAGGTAGGTTATAAATTACAAGAATGTAAGGATCTGTAACAACTTTCTCATACCCTTTAAAGGATTAAAATCCAAGCTGTTCAAGACTGAGATGGATCAGTTTAGATCAGCTGTTGTAAGGCTAGTCAAGTGCAACGTACTGGATTCACTGTCAGGGAAAATCTTAGCACTTTAACATTTCAGTTCAGTGAGTAACAGAAACTGTAATGAGACAATATTCAGCCAAAATGATTCTTTTTTGTGACTTAAAAATGGAGAAACCTAAGAACCTGAATATGAAAAGTAAATTTTGTGAAAGTACTTAGTAAGAAAAAAGATTGAAAAGGTAAATAATATACTTTGAAAGGTTGATGTCAATAAGTCAAATATTCAATCAGGAAAAAATTATGTAGTGAAAATGGAATACAGTAAGCTGGCACTTATTCACTAAAAAGTTCCATATATACAAAAGCTAATCAATTCAGTCCACAGGCAAGAGTAAACCATAAGAAGAGGTATATTTGACTGCTTCAGTAGTAATTTGATGATGCTGAAATCAAAAAGGTCATTCACAAAGTAGAAGCAATCACACATTACTAAAGATGATGAAGATATAGGGCAAGTGTCATGTAAGAATAAAGTCAGAAAGGTTAAGGAGAGAAAAGAGTTACAATTCTCTAGGAACCTGAAATATATTGAGGCTAGAGATAATAATACAGTACTTACTAAGAAGACTAGAAAAATGAAGTCTAGTTCCATTACCTAACAGGGAGGGAGAGGATTTAAGTAGACTACTCCGAAAAGCTAAAAAATTACAGGAAACTTTTGCCTTTGTTTTCTACAGAAAAATATTATCACCAGATACTCAACACACACATGAATTAAAAAAAAAAAAAAAAAAAAAAAAAAAAAAAAAAAAAAAAAAAAAAAAGAAAAATATAGAAAGAAAATATAGGAATACCAGAAGAAAGAACAGACTAAACCCAGTTCTAATCAGTTATTTAAAGATGAGAATCTCATAGTATTTTACACATGAATCCTGACAAAAAAAAAAAAAGGCCCAACCTATCTTTGAATTTTTATTCTCAAGTTTTATGGAGATCAGAAAGAAATAAAGTGAAGGGAAGACATAGCATCTCTCATTAATAAAGGGAGGAAAAACAATACCTGGGGAATCAAAGATCAGACAATCTAGTTCCGGCATCCGAGATTATACTAGGAAAAATATTAAGACATTATTTATGTATTTACTTATAAGATAATAAAACACTACAAATGAAGAGATTGGTACAATCTAATTTGCAACTTCTCAAGGACAGCTTCATAGGTAGAAGAAAAATAGCAGGCATGACAATCCATTGACTTTAGACAATCTCAAAATACTGTTTTATAAGATTTTTATATGCAAACAGTGGAGAAATAATCACTTAAAAATAATCCCCTTAAAGAAGATGCCTTCTTAAACAATATTTTATTGAACAACGCTTATGTTCCTAGCTTAATTACAAATATGGCACCACTGAGGTTGTGTCTGGCTACATGGATTCCCTGAAAGTTTCTTGTGTGTTTTGGTTTCTGATAATTAAGCAAATTTGACATTTAATAGAGTATTTGTAGGAGCAAACTAAAGCATATATTCTATTTGTTAAAAACAAAAATAAAAACAAAAACAAACAACAAAAAACCCCCACATCCCCCAAACATTAAGCTTCCCATTTGAAAAAATTGAAGTATCTTACTTTTCCTTGTGTTTTGTAGAGGGGAAAAAAGCACAATTTTTTATATTAAAAAAATGTTAGTATTTCTATTACTATATTATGTAGGGCTTAACATCCACTTGGTTTGAAGACCAAATAATCATTTGGTCTTGTTCAGTTCTTGCTGCTAACATTCAGAAAGATCTGTGATCTTTTTCACGTGATTTCTAATTCCTCTAGTATGAGAATTTCTTCAAAATGGCTGTGGGAGTGAAGTAGATAAATATACATATAAAAGAAAATTCTTGTTTTCTCAACAGTTAGTCCACATGAAGTCCAACCACAAATTAGTAATACTGCATCTCAAGAGACCAGAGTTTTTGTATTCCCTTGTTTCTCAGTCTTCAGCCTCTTCTGATTTGCCAGTAAAAGTGCCAGTTATGATTTGCATACCTAGCGAACAACTTAGAATGACAAGAAATTTAATACTGGACTGCACAAGGGTATTTGTGAACCACAGATACTCTTAACAGTGGCAAACGAGGCTGGATTTAGAGGGGCAGCCCTCAACAAATGGTATTGGACATTATTGCCATTGTCATGAGCAGTACAATGCCATTATTATCAAGTATTCCATATTTGATAATCAATTGATGCCATAAAGTTGCATGTGTTGCAATATTAAATAGTATTTTCTATAGAAATTAGAGAAAATACATCCTGAATTATGGCATATCTAATATTGCTTTGATGTGCTCTGATTTAATTTGTCTCATAAGAAATCAAAGACTTTGTTACATATCAAAACAAAGCCATTATGAAGTTTTGAAATAATAGTGGGAGATTTTGTAACACATTCTCCTGCCTTTTTGTTAAGAGCTCTGTATTGCTCTGTGACTGTAAACTGAAATATTTTTCAAGTACAATTAAAGGATCACTCTTGTTGCACCAGGCTTCAAAAATGTATCAGGGTTCAATTACTTGTTAATTTGATTGACAAAGAAAAATAATACAGAAGGATTTGGCTAAACACTGACAGAAAGATTCAATTATTAAGAAAGGATAGATCAGATTTTATCATAGCCTGTAGTTAAGAATACCTTATGGTCAAGGATGGATTTGAAAGTGTTCAGGCAAGGAGACTTGTGTTCAGAAAGTAAGGATCATGAGCACTGAGTGTGAAGATTTAAATGAAAAAGGGCAGATCTAAGAATTTTCAGTCCTTGGTAAGTTTGCTAAATACATACTTAGAGCTCAAACTGATATACTTCTGAACTTTAGCAGAAGTTAGACCACATGCACATTTGTAGCAAGGTATCTTTCTGAGTTACACAGAGTTACAAAAAAACAACCAACAAACAAAACAACAAAAAAACTACACAGAAGTAATTCATACCAAAATCACACAATAAACTTAGCATGTTAATGATGAAGCACTTTGTGGGGGATAAAAAAAAAAGAAAAAGGAAACAGGACAGCTTGGCAGTCCATTATGGGTGCCATTAGTCTTTAGAAACAATACATACACTTCTAAAAGATCAATTATTTCAAGTCTTGTAAACCTGGACAGAATTATCCAATTCTAAACTAAGTAAAACTTTTGATATGCTTGTTTATTACATCTAAGTCACATTCTTCAAACATTGGCCTCTTACCAGGCAAAATGAATGGTAATTTGGAGGTTTGGCTTAATAAAGAACAATAAAATTTGTTCCTCAGTGAATTTATGTAAAAGAAAAGAAGTTTTAGTCAATATTCTAATGTTCAAGATACACATTTATTAAATTTTAAGATTTGAATGGATAAGGCCCTAATCTGATCTCAGAGATGACCCTTCTCTGAGCAAGAGGTCTATCTACAGACCTTGTAAGGTCCCTTTCCAACAGAATGATTGTGTGATACTGTATTTTTAAATGTCTAGATAAAAAAAAAAAAATAATAAGCATCACTTAACTGCTACTTTAATGCAACAGAGTGATACAGACCAATGTTAACTTGCTGGTTACCTATGCATTCCTCATGGAAGTGTTGGCTCTGTGTGAGGTTAAAGTACAAAACTGCAGGTTGGGACCTGATTTTCTAAGAACAGATCTGAGTTTAGCCATATGAAATCCCTTTTGCTTGAGATTCAGTTGTTGAAGTCTTCTTCTGAGAAGGGCTGCCTAAGTGTCAAACAGACACGTACCTAAAGGATGAAGAGTGCAAGCCACCACTAGTCTTGCTTCGTGTGATGGCTCAGAAGTTAAAGTACACTGAAATCAAGACCTGTAATTCTGTCTTCAGTGAGAGGCAATTCTTACCCCTGTATTTAGTCTGAGGCAATGCTCCACTAGTCATATACAAAGTCCATTTTAACATGACACAATATACTGGAAACAGCAGTGAATTAAGAAAATGAACAGTAGCAGCAACAATATTAATATCAAAATGTCCAAGAGAGGTGAACAATTCACATGTGAATGCTCACCATGCGGAGCCTGACAATACTTGACCCCTTGCTTCCCACTATGTGACCAGAGGAGATCCCTTCCCCTGAAAATGATGTGAGGTGGTGTGTAATGACCTTCAGGTACTAGCCATGCCCCCTCTTCTGGCTACAGCAAAAATTAACCCTGCCCAGCCCATAACCAGGACACACAGTAACAGAAATGAGGCAATACAAAAAACCCAAAAGGAATCCATACCCAAACACTGGACTAATTTCTCAAAGCTGACATTTCTAACTGTCTGTCCAGAAATCAGTCTTCTTCCTATTTGTGGATATTTGATGGTTTGTTTGTTTGTTTTTATTCTTTTATTTATTATTTTTCTAGCCTAGCCTATGTATGTTGCATTATTTATTACATAGCTTTCCAGATTCAGTAGGAAAGGTGGAAAATTATTCCACGTGGCTTAAATTAAAATCTGGAAATATTATTCCAGAAAGATTTAGGGGGAAAAAAATATTACTCGCTACAGTTCTGTTACATTTCTTGCTTTGTCATTGTGCCCTAAAATGTTCTAAGGCCTCCAAAACAAATAGCTGTATTTTGACAAGCTTTTGGATCTCACATGCTGTGGACTAGTTTAGTTTCCAGTGTGTTTGGGTTTGATTTGCTCCAGACCTGCATGCAGTATGGAACTGCACTTCTATGAAGCTTCTAGGTCAAATTAGCCATGCTTAGTGAGTTTAGACACTTACAGGGTTAGGTCACCAATAAACTAAATCAGTGCTTTGCATTTAGAGAACTATTATCTGCCTGCATTCCATTTTAGCAGTTAGATCCTTTCCTTTGCGTTGAATATTAATCCTTATCTGTGCAATCCTTATAGGTCTAACTGGGTTCTTTTGCTCTGAATTAATGTAAAAACTAAGTTGTTGTGCTGCAAATGTACTCAGTTGTATATTGTAAAACCACAGAGAGTTTCTTAATCTTTTTCTTTAGAAGAATCATCATAATAAAATCAGAATTATTTTATGCATGGGAAAAAAGTCTTGTGAGTTCATCTAATTAATTGTAACATGATAAAGAAGATGAAAATGTATTACAGAAAGTTTAAATGTTTTCAACCTCTCTTTTGAAAGATTAGCAATGGTACGTCAATGTGAAAAAACAATCCAGGGGGAGACAAACCCTGAAGAGCTCTTGAATAGCTAAAAAGACAAGAAATCAATAAGGCCTGTAATTATTGGCACATAGATTTAATGAAGTGTAAAACTTCGGTGTTAAAACAAATTAAAACTCCATTAATGTCCATGGATAATGAAGAACAAAAAAATATTAAGAAAAAATGCATTATTTTCTCTCCTCATACATTTAATTCAAAACTGTTTTTAATGCAAGAAATAGCTGAAGGAGACTTAAAATAGCAATTCAATGGGAATTTAAGACTTATTATGATGCAAACCTAAGCACTTTTTAATACTTCCCAAATGGATACAGAATTTCAAACTAATAACAGGCTTCACTGAATGGACTTGGAAACTAATATGAAATGCACTACAGGCAAGTTAATTCGGTTCATTTCATGAAAGTGTACTTATCCTACACAAGCTAAACTTTTTTTTTTTTTGTTTTTGTTTGTTTGTTTTTGTTGTTGTTGTTTTTATCTTGACAGAATAAAAGGTCTGAAGCTACTGCCGTTGAGTATGATTCTGAGATCTAGAAGAATCTGACTGATAGTATTGGGATCTGGGAAGCTGATATATATGTGGATCACATGGAATTCTCAAAAGTATTTCCTGTCCATGGAAGATGAATCAGACAGCTTTGACAAATATTTGCAGTAGAATGAATGTTCTTCTTGTCTTACACTATGATTTCTGCTGGATAAGTCTTCCATTTATTAAAGGTATTTCCTGTTTTCATAAAAAACAAGCTCCTAACAGATAATATTATTTCCTGTGAAACTGTTACACACATATTTACCTTTTATTCTACTAAAATGTTACAAATTAGTTTTTAGAGATGTAGAACAAAAGCTAATAAATTTGAGGAGATATTAGTCACAACTATTTCTATCTATGCATCTTCTCTATATGTGCAATCTGTCTTCATGCATAATGATACCTAAATATTGCAGAATTTTATTAGATAGAACATACCTGGTACATCACAGAAGTAGTTGTAGATCTTAGAATATTTAAATACCATGTAAGAACCAGAATGGCACAATCGAAAGACAAACATGTTTACCTATCAATTTAAGTAAATTCAATAATAGGGAAGCATTTAAATTTCCATCTAGGTATAAATATAAGCCCTTAGAATAAAGTATGCTAAAAACCACCCTTGAGAACAAGATTACAATATTTAAATAATAGCCTATAGAAGTCCTGCATAGTTTTCACATAGGAATCTCACCTCTAAATAGTTAATCCATGTCCTCAATTCTGATTCAGGACACTTCTCTTGATTGTCATTTCCCTGTTCTGAGAAAAGCCCTTCTGGCGATGGCTGCTGTCCATGTCTTTCTCAGTAACTGCTTGCTAACCCCTTGGCAGAAGTACCCTATTTGGCCATTGGCAGCTTGATTTTCTGTCAGGCTTTGAAAAAAAGCAGAAGAAAACATCACTTGGGCAGTTATTTCCCCTTACACATGGGAAAAAGGCAGAAAGAGAGGCAAAAACGTTGATGAGCTGAATCTGACCTCAGGCCAGGCTAGAAAATGTGTTTGATGGTTTTCCAAGCATATTGAGAAGCTGACAGCTAAGCACTGTAATTATAAAGATCGATATTCTTAGAATCGCCTGTTAGTTATAAGCCATATTTTTTTTTACATTATAAATACCTAAAGTAAGTTAAATACAAAAGCAGAAATCACTGCTACCAACAATCAAATGTTTGAAGATATACTGTGAGAATCCCTTCCTCTTGCATTATCTCTTAATAAATTTCTGCTGCAGGGTTTGAAACTACTTGATTCTGACAGAAACCTAAGGGACAATAGAGATGGGAGAGAAAGCATGCTTCAGGAATGAATCATTGCTGATCACAACAAAAATCTATTCCTTTGGAAAACCTACCCTTTTCTTCCAAAGTGCATGCTTTATTGATGGAAATTGCCTAACCAAAGGCATGTAAACCCCAAAGTTACACTGTGTCATTCCTATCAAGTCAGATTTACAATAAGAATAAGGTCTTTTTCTGAGGTTTTTTTAGGTGGAAAATTCACATCAGACAATAGTCTACTACATTGCTGAAGCATTTTCCTCCAGAGCCAACAGTGGATATTTCTGTGTGTCCTATGGTACACCTTATGATATAGCTTACACTGATTTCATAGTTAGAAGTAGCAAAAGAAAATTTGAGTGGGGACTTTTGTTGTTGTTGTTATATTTCATAATTCCTAATATACCATCTATGGCAAACAATAGCTCAAGGAAATACTTAAATCTTAGATGGCTGTGCAGACCTGGACAGTTATTACCTATTATCTAGAAACAATGAAATAAAATAGAATTTATCTGGTTGGAAAACTGTTCCCCCAAAGCCAGTGCATGGCAGATAATAGGAAAACAAAAATAATAATTTCATTTTCTGTTAAATGAAACAATTTATTCCCAAAATTTTGCTGGAGAAAGGGACCACTTGCCATATTTAAACAGTCTGGCTTTACCTACTTAATTAATAAACTTCAGATGATTTTATGCAATGTCATTTGACTAAAAAATAATGATTTAGAACAATCAACAATACTGATATTTAGATAGAATTATAAATAAGAATAGATCTGTGTCTGATCAATAGCAAAGGGAATGGATGAATCTAAACAAATTATCTGGCATAAAACATAAGAAGGTTGTTGCCACAAAGTGTCTGTCTGTGGGCCCAGCCTGACTGGTCTTTGCTTTCCAGTACCTGTGAGTCAGGAGACATTCTGAACTCCATAAAGGATTATTTTCTGAAGGAAAAAAACCCCACAACAACAACAACAACAAAACCACCACCAAAAACCCCCCAACATTTCAAGTCTCCACTTAATTATTCACATACTTTTGAGCCTAATATTCCTAATTTTGTTTTCTCAATAAGCAATAAAACTAAATATTCCTATTAGCTTTCAAAAAAGGGATGTTTTCTATTTGTCTCATCCTCACAGATACTAGAATTACAAAATATGCCAGGGAACATGTCCTAGTTATTTACATGTTGTTAGTAAAATACAATTTTATTTAAGAACACGAGCATGGAGCAAGTCAGTGTGGAAACCAAGAGAGTCTTGGAAGAACCAAAAACATATGTATTGATCTTGGCCAGAAGTTCTCTATGTTTTCTTTCTTGCTTTGTCTTCATTGTGTTTGAGACATTTGTTTCCACCTGGGGTTACAAAGAAACACATTAATTTCAGAGCACCCACAGAAACTTTTTAAATTGATTTAAAAACAGCCACTGGCACTTATTAGCATTCAATTACCTTAGTTGTCTCCTATGTAAAACATTTATTGCTGTTTGCCTTTTTTATACATTAATCATTAAAAAAAAAACAACAAACAAACAAACAAACAAAAAAACACCAAAAAACCTCTTAAAAGGACTTGTTATTTTTTTCTTCCAAATTTGCCTCCAAACTTCATCACTACATCTGTCTCAGTCTCATAACTTTTATACCTCTTCAGTTTTTACTTCATGCTGTCTTGGGCACAGGTGCCCAAGCACTGTCAGTGGGAGTTGTGGGGCCCCCCATGAGGAGAGACCTGTGGTGTTGGTGCCTCAGGCAAACACATTTAAGATGGGGAAAAATGCCAGTGAGCAGAGTGGACAAAAAAAACCCTGAAAAACAGGAGAGGCAACAAAAGGGAACTCGCTGGTCAGAGAAGAAGGAGGTACTCTCAGTCCTGGAGCAGAGGAAAAGTGTTAGCAGGAAGGAGCACCAGATGGGAGCTGTTACGGACTGACCATAACTCCTGTTCCCCATCCTCCTGTACCCCTTGAGGTAGGAGGTGTTGGAGTTGGAAATGAAAGAGTGAAGTGGAGCGCTGAGCCTATGAAAGAGGGAGAAAAGTGACTTTTTAATGGTTTTGTTCTTGTTTCTCACCACCCAAATCTATTTTAATTAGCTATAAACTAAACTAATTTTTCACAAGTTGAGTCTGTTCTCAGACAGAGAGATAAGTATTGTATTTTGTGCTACTGTGTCACAGGGGAAGAGTAGGTGACTGGCTGGATGGGCATTTGGCTGTTACCTAGGGTTAACCCAGCACACATTCATCTCTTTCATAAAATTCGTCTTATGCTATCCCTTGCCTACTCTTTTCAGTTTATCTGTAAAGCTTACTCTTCTTCAAATCTTGAATTCTTTTTATTCATACAGATTATATCAATATTTTTGTTGTTTGTGTTCAGCTCTACAGGAATCTGGTACTGCACCTTTTATTGGACCTGATAAAACATTTTTTTCTTGTTCCTTTCTTATGAATGTCAGTTATCTTGTGATTGATCTGATCCAAAGCTAACTGCAAATGATACAAGAAGAGGTTCATATGGACAAGACCCTAACAGAAAAATATCTGCATAGTAATCATCTCCAAAAGCAGTCTGTGTGTAATACTTGGAATTACGAAGGACATTATTCTGTTAAATTGGAATGAACTACCAAATTTAAACCCCAATAAAATGCAGATTTTAATTACATTACATTTCTGTACACAGAAGGTGCTGAAGCCCCTGAAACTACCTTGCAATCTACAGAAGGTCTATTTCAGTCCCAAATCCTGAATTGTCTGATTGCATTTTTCTGAGTACCCTGTCTAGGAAACTTCTTGTAGACTCTTATTTATCTGAGGGAAAGCAAGTTACCTGGATAACAGATCATAAAGCTGCCCTACATTACACAAACATGTTGACTCCTGGCATAGGCAATTTGATTAAGTCTCCATCAAGATTAGAGAGCACATTTAACAACCATGACAACTGATTTTAGGTAGAAACAACAGTGAACCATTGTAGTGTCTGTTTGGAGACAGCCTCTAAATATATAGTTATTTTCACATTGACATTCACAAGTCCATAGCTCTAAGTAGTAATTTTCCATTGTTTGTTTTGCAATATTATTTGATATTGTATTTGCAGCAAATTGTTTTGTGATCCTTACTGGGAGAGAGACTTGAAGTCCAGTTCAATGCTATGCTTTGCTACCATACAGCAACATGAATAGGCCAGACAGTGGAGCTTTGAATTGATTATATTCTCAGACATTGAGGTCAAGGGAAGTCTTACCTGAAAAAGGTGAATGGGTTTAGGTTCTTAAAAGGCTTTTTCTTTTTTTTTTCTTTTTTTTTTTTTTATTTAGTAGAAGTAATCAGATGAAGTTGTTTAATAGGTGATCCATAATAAATTTGCATGGTAAAACATACAACTCTAAATAGAATTCTTTTCTTTCTGAGTTTAGCCTGTGGTTTACTACTTGTCAATTTGTGACTGCTTCTGAAATGTCATGCATGTTAACTTGCCTTTCCCCCGGTACGAAATATGCTAATCTTGACCTGTTGCTAGTTAGTTTTAATAGTTTCTTCCAATTACTCATTTTTAACTTCTCTTTGTAATTCCTGTGTAAGTTCGTACTCCTCCATTGCAACATTAAAACTGCAGTGTGTAAGCAAATATAGTTCCACATTCACATTAAAAAGATTTTTTTTTTTTTTTTCCCTTGAGGAAGGTTTATCCTTCTTTTCCTTTTTTTTCTTCATATAAAAATGAAATAAAAAAAAATGGAGGATTCTTCCCCTGTCAGAATATCACTACCATTGATAACATAAATAGAAGTTCATTATACAACCAGTGGCAACATTTCTTGGCATTCCTGGAAGTGGGTTACAACTACCTCTTCATCACCTTTTTGATACAATTCATGATTAACCAGAATTGCCTTATTTTTTATTAGGAAACCTTCAGGGCACAGATGGAAGCATTAAAAAGTAATCTGAATCCTTTCCTAGATGGAAAAAAAAAAAATAAATAAATTAAGCAAGTCAATGTGCTGATTTCAGATACGTTTTTTTATTAATATTATTATCCTAAGGTTATTCAGGAGGATTTGTAACAGAGTTCTTTTTGCCATTGTAAAAATTATGCTTCAGTGAAGGTTACTTTTATTTTCACAGACTGCCTTAAAACAATACTTATTTTGAAGCACACCTGTAAGGCATATTCTTTCCTTTATAACATTTCCTAGATTGTTAGTGCTGGAATACCACATGAAAAAAAAAAAAAAAATCTGTCCACTAACACAAACAGGAAGAGTTGTAGCTAGAATGGCTAAGGAGAATTATTCATCTCCACACCAATAAGAATATGGATTTTAGCCTTCTTTTATGTAGGCACGTATAAAAAACTTGACTCTCACAGCTCTTTTTTAAAAAAATGACTGTTTGAACCTTTTTCAGAGATACGATACTCACGCCAACAACCTACTACCATACCAAAAAAAAAAAAAAAAAAAAAAAAACAAAAAAACATAAAAACCTCAGACAAATGGAAAAAATATTTATTCAGAACTTCCGTAGTTCTCACTGAATGGCAATGCTAAGTACCTGGGGCTAAGTGTTTATTTTGCCATTCATTTTGTGTGCTGTTATTAATTTTTAAAATATTTATTAGTATAAAAATATCAAACACAAAAAAGCTGTAACTTACATTGAGATTTTTAGTCATGCATCAGAATACACTTTACTCCATGAAAGAAAAACCATTTATTATCAACAAAAATTCATTTTATAGGCATTGTAATGTTTTTATTTAACTTTCACAGGTAGTTGCATTTCCCTTCACTTTATTGTAGTGCACACGCCTTCAGATGTAGTGAAATAAAAGGGATTTTCTAGAAATTCTGCAGGTAGATATTTTGATGGTGAAAAAATTCTTTTAAAGTAGTTGCTATTTGAATGGTAACCAGCTCCAATTTCAGTTATTTTAAAAAATATTAATATATTAATAATTAATGTATAGCTGCTTGCATTCATGCAATTGATTGCATTTCTTTAAAAAAAATTGGCTAAAATGTAGTCCTGTTTAACTTTAATACACTGTTTGGCACAAAGTTTTTTTTCTTTTTATCCAAAATCTGGCTACCTAAATCATTCCCCAAAACAGTCAACCTGAAGAAGTTAATACAATTAATCAGTAGTTAATAGATTTAATCAAGGTAGGGGCAAAAGTTGTTCAAATGGCAATATTATATGTTTTCATGATCATTTTGCAATCCCTGCCTATGTGTTTCTCTTTGCCAGAAGTCTTTGGGATATCAGCCTCTTTTCACTATGCCATTAACAATGGAATTCCACTACAGGAAAAGCAGAATACTTTTGGATGTCATCTGCCATAAAGAAAAATGAATTTTTACTCCACTTAAAATAGGATATAAAATTAACTGTCTCATGACACAACTTTTCCTGTAGCAGTCAGGTTTCCAATTACAACTACAGACAGGTGTCATAAATGTAAGTTATGTTCTAACAGAAAAAAAAAATGACTAATCATTGGCAAAAAATATATTTGGAGAGCTAAAATATTTTTATTATGTTATTGATCAAACTTCTTCATAACTTGAAGTTATTCTGATAGAAAAAATGTACTGGATTTAGCTCCTAGTCTGCCTACTTAAATTAACTGCAGGAAAATGCCCTTAGGGAGAGCTTGAATGCTAGAATGCAGAAGGATCTCTCTGGGGCTGTAAAGATGATATTGAACATTTTTCATGACATGTTACTTCTAGTTGTTTCTGGAACAAATGCCAGAGGTGAAGAAAGGCAAGGTCTAAGTAGCCCTTCAGCTGGTATAAATTAGAAACCATCTCAGCACTGGATCAAATTGAAGAGTTAGAAAGGTCAGGAAAGTTAGAAGATGCCTTTACTACCGTCTCTGACTTTGCATTTGAGTGGCACCAAGAATGTCTTTAGCACTGACCAAAAATTGGGGGAATGTCTTCAGAGGTTATTTAATATTTTTATTCATTAATAGGTAAAAAAGCATTTCTATCCTGGCCATAGTACTTTGGTTTAGAAATTGTTAACACTATGAATTACTGAGCTTTAGTTGAGGGTCAATCTGCAGTCTAATTCTTTGGTGTTTTATTTTTCCAGGACCTGGACCAAAGCTCTAAGATTTTGCTATGTTATTCTATCCATCCTGTACATGAAGCAGTGAAATTCTAAATCACAATGTTTACATATATATATGTATATGTCTATATATGTGTGTGTATATATATATATATGCATATGTGTGTGTAAAATATGTGTGTGTGTGCGCATGTGTCTGTGTATATATTTTTATATATGTAAACACTGTGATTTAGAATTACATTTAAAAGTAGCATATTATTAAAATTGAGATTTATGTTGATGGTCTACCATGTCATCCTTTTGCCCACTCAGAAATTCTACTCACTATTTCATGTGCAATAATAAAACATCCTACAGCTCTCTGCTATAGCTCCCAAAGTCCTTTAGGAATAATGTCAGAGGGCATTACCATTTGATTGATGTCACTAGAAAAATATTGCTCCTTTTTGACAACATTTAATGATTCAGGTCACTAGTCTGAACCATACTCAGTGGCTTTATCAAGTACACAAAACCTTTCTTCAAAGAGAGTACAAAAATGGGAGCTTTTTCTTTTGAAGGAAAATGTGAATCCATCTCAGGCACCTATTCTTCATACCTGCACAAGTGTATTTGAAACCAAAGCTAACATATAATAATCAATTCAAAACTGGTGGGGTTTGTTTGTTTGTTTGTTTTTAAATTATAATAATAAATATTTATTAAAGGAAATAAATGAATAAAGCTCTCAGGGGCACATGAAGAAGAGATCATAAAAAAAAAAGTAAAAGGATTCACTTCAGGTCTTTTATGAATTAATATTTTCTGAGGCTCTACCGCCAAACAAATAGAGCTACAATATGAACAGTAAATGCCATTATAATTATGAGTGGAGCATTATCAACCTTATAATTATTAGAAATTCAACAATACCTAATTACAAAATTAGATTTTTTTCTCTCTTAAATAGTAAAATATGAACATGTTGCTTTCTAAAAAATGCTCTTTTCATAATTGAAATTACTACCTTTTGATTTCTTCTATTTTGAAGACTTAGCTAGTTTCAATTAATTTGAGGGAGGCTTTTCCAACAAACACTTTGTTTTAAAGTTATGAAATATTAAAGAACTGGTTTTGCAAGCAAATGCTATTAAAACAGTTATGTGAAAGACTATTTTTTTTCTCTCCTGAGTTTTAAGGATAATTGATTCTGTCATATGACAGATCACATTTTCAGCGTCCCAGAATATAGCCCTCAGACAACACTGAGTACTTCCACCTTAACTCAGTCAGGTCCCATATGATGTAAATCAATATACCTCTATTGAACGTACTAAAGTTACACGTATTTACATCAGCTAAAGATCCTGCCTGACTTTTATATTCACCAGACTGTCTCATTTTCAGAAGACTGTCCAAGTACTGCTGCTTTCACTTCAGGTACAAGAATTTCATGCAAATTTACATATTAAAAATAAAAACTGTACTCCCAAAAGCTCATGACACCAAGAGTGAGATTCTGTTTACAAATGGTGCCTGTATGTATATATTCACCTGTAAACTAGAGATCAGCTCATCTGCACATTAGACATCTACTTTCAACTGAAATTCCCTCAAGTATCTTTCCATCTGCCATGCCATTGGGTTTCTGCTCTTATACATGTCCTGCATTGCATTGAATCCATGAGCGTATTGAAGATAACTTGAAGCACCTAAAATTACACAAGGTGCCTTCATGAAGGGAAGTGATCCATGTGATATTCAACAAAGAAAGTGGAGATTAAAGAGCAGTTCAGCTAGTAACAGTTCAGCAAAATAGAAATTTAAGGTGAGATTCCAGATTACAGGAATTTAGTGAAATTTTTGATTCTTTGGGACATCTGGGTCATGCTTATGTGGCTAAAGGACAGAATGTAAAATCTACAGAGACACTCATCCTTTTGAAATGAAGAGTTAATCAAAGCCTAAGAGCAGATCTCACAGTGTTTACAATGGCAACAGATGCCTCCGGGAAACTTAATGCATTTAGTGTTTCTCCTGAAGGTGACGTGTTCATGTTTCTATAGCTGAGCTACAGCTTGGCAGCTACTAACTACTAGCAAACACAAAGTCAAATATTCTGGTTAAAGGTAATGTGTTTCTTCTGAATACATAGTCTGTGGTTTGGTTGTGTGGAAGACCAAAGAAAACTGCTTTCAAAATAACCCCCCTGTTTCTACATGAAATTAATCCATTCATTGCTGGCTAAAAAATATGAGTATGATGGACTCACTGTATTTTTTTCATCTTCCCAGTTATTAACTTTGCAAGTATTGATGAACTATTGCATGAGGCAACTCAAAGGTCAGATAACATGAAATAAGAAGTTTTGGCTGGAATTTTTCTGACAAAGCCAAGTTTTACTAAAAACCCCACAGTATCTCATTAAGTTCCAGAACATTTTGTCCAAACCTTCTACTGAATTTAAGGTAGTATTTTGAGACTTCATGTAGGCTTCTGACAAAACTGTTTTAAAGCAAAGGGTACTGGAGGATATCTGTTAATAGTACAGGGGTTTTTGCATCCAGCACAGAAATGAGCACCTCCAACACATCGCAGCTGGTCTGTAAGAACAGCATTCTCACAGTCAAATGGCTAATTGCAACAAGCCAGCTCCTGAGATGTAAAAAGATTAGCCTACAGGGTCTAAGAAAATTCCAGCATGCTGGAAATTTAGAAAAAAAACCCCTGCAAGTAGCTTTAACCTGCTTTGGACGTCCTTATCCCCAAATATTTCTCACATATCAAAACCAATGTTTTTCAACTTGTCTAAATGCAATAAAAAATAATTTGGAATTTCACCAGAAATGTATAGTTCTTTTTAAAAAAATTAAACAAAACAACACATCTTTTCATATTAACACAATTATCCCCCTTTCCTTCAACCAACAATGTACCCAAAGACATTATAGTGCATAGATATTAAGGCCTGATTTGCAAAAGCAAAATAAATTTTGTAATGAAAATATTATATGCATTAATAATTGTTGACACAAATTACAGCATTTAAATATGTAACCAGATTACTAAACCTGAAAATTAATCTTCTCAGCAGTTGCAACAAATACGATCACCTGTTTTGTAATTTCATGTCCACCGTGTTGATTCTGGAAACGACTACAGGTGCAAAATTGAAACCTGGGTTATGTCTCCTTTTAAAGCATGGTTCTTAATGTAATTTGTGTTTTAATATGCATTTGCAGCATATATTGTAATTGCTTCTCTAGAGCTCATATCTATGATTTGAATACATGATATCCATAGCACAAATTGCATATTACAGCTCCACAATAACAACTGTATTTTAAAATGCCCTATTGATTGGAAAGTAGTAATTTGTGTGCAATGTGTAGAAGCTACTGAAAGTGTTTCAGCATTATTTTTACATTATAAAGTTTAGTAGTTCATATCATGTATCATGCCTACAGAAGTTAAATTTAAAGAATATCACAGAAAACCAGAAAACTTCATCCAAAAATTTAAAGTTCCTAATTTGCTTTAAAGTTTTTCTCCATCAATAAGACATTTGTGCAGCTTTTCAGACACAGTTTTTCTATAAGTATTTTATTTATTTTATCTCTTTGATATTTCTTGATGCATGGATAAATACCTTGGAAAGAACAGGGAACTCTCTGAGGCTCAGAAACTATCAAAAATATTCCAACTGTCTTTCCCTCACCACTTTGCAAATACATCAATCTTACTACTTCTGTTACTGCTGCTTTCACAGAAAACCTGGATTCAGAAGCCCCATTTACAACATCGCATGGTGGTATGGCAATCAAAAACTGAAAAGAAGAAACCCTTGCATTCTTTTTCACTCAAGTTTGCCATATCCTGCATGTGTACATCTGCAAACTGGCTAAGTGAAAACTTGGCTCTTCATCCTTTCCCTCCTCCATCCATCTTTTGTTGTTGTTGTTGTTGTTTGGGTTTTTTTTTTAAAATTGGAATGAGAGAATAAAAGAAAAATTATTCCTGAAAAAAATAAAAATTATTCAGTTTTTATTTTTTTCTCATGTAAGTTGCACTTGCCAGAAACACGCACAAAGCACACTCAGACCCACAGCAACTTCTGAATATTTGCAAACTCTTCTCTCTCTTTTTTTTTTTTTTTTTTTTTTTTTTTTTGTGGGGGTCTGAGTGCATCTTTACCATGCAGTACTTAAATCACATGATGTTACAGGTACTGTCAATTCCTTACCAATTTACTGATTCCCAAAGCCTAAATGGCCTCACATTTAATTGCTAATGAACAGAGAGAATATTTGACAGTTCAATTGTTAACCAGACAGGTAAAAATGAACTGGTCCCAGTGCAAAGAGTAGATCTCCATTTGGCAAAAATGTGCTGCAAGTCTAATGAGTGAGTTTTTGTTGTGAATTTATGAAGGCAACAGAATACTACTTCTTAGGCTTGCACTAAAGATTAGCTTTTTATTTGCAAGGAACAGTTGCTTTTGAAGTATGTAATATGACTATTCAAGAGCTATCATGGCACTATCAGGTTTACTTACAATTGAACCATCAAGGGATTAATTTCCTAGACATAAAGTTTAGTTCTAGTGGGTAAATATCAGAGCCTATTGAAAAAATCAGACTAACTGCAGTTGTAAATAAAAAACAAAACAAAACAACCCCCCCCAAAAAACAACAATGAAGAACATTTTGAAAAAAGCCCCAGTATAACGAACAAAGTAAGTACACAGTTCTTTAATGAATGGCAAACTAAACTTTGCATTTTTGTTTGACAGCTACATTGATGGAAAAATCTTTAATGCAATATAAGGCAGTATGGAGAAGATGTGCATTATAGGCACATTCATTACACTTATGGACATATCTGCTACACAGTTGCAGGGCAAGAATAACTTTATAATCTATTAGGAGCCTTCTCAGAATTTTCAAAAACATTGTTACTGAGTGTGTCTGTCTACTTAATAACAAAAAGTTCCTTAAGGGTAGCTTTTGAAAGATACTTTTTTAGACATCCATTAAATGTTTTAAATTACTGCCTTGGATAATTTCTGGGGTGTCCATTTGTGCCATTATGGTCTATGTAATTTGAAAATATGTATGGTTTTTTCCTTTGGCAATCTAAATGGCGTAGAAGTTAAAGTCCTGTATGCCAAGTACAAACAGAGTTTAACCAAAAGTGTTCTAATTATTTATTTGGATAAATATTAGGGAAGAGTACAGTATATAATCTAAGTACATAAGTTGTCATTAAACAGTAGAAATGTAGGAAGAATATTGAGGTAGGCAAGTTGTTTAAAAATAAAATAGAAAAGTTGGTATTTCTCAAATAATTATCAACATTTGCACACTGTACGTAGACTAACCATGGAAAAATGGGGGACACTTCAGAAATATGAGATATCACAATATGAATTCAGGGTGTTTTGTCATTGAGTTCGGTTACTCACTATTTTTCTTCAAGTATCTCTGAAGGCTGATATTACCTCTTTCTGCCAAAATAACATGCAGCTACAACTCATCAAGCTAGATGAACATCCTGAGATACACTAAGCACCCTGCAGAAAAGTGTGGAGTTTCGTAAAAGTTGGGTTCAGTTTTTATCACTGTCTGTTGCTGTTGAGGATCATTGAGACCACAAATAACAGACAATCAGAGTAAACTATTTCCTTCACAGCCTCCAGGACGTGGCTGAAGGACAATATAGCACTGCCCACCAAGTTTAATCTGTGTCCTAGAATTATACATCAGGTGCCCTGTGTTTTGCAGGTGAAAACAAGGATTGCAGTTTGATTTTAAAAACCAGCTCTATTTAAAATATTTATCTTTCTTCAACATAATGGCTATACTCAGAGATCAGTTCCATCTTACTGTTCTCTCTAAAGACAGGCATACAAGGAAGGTGAGAAAGTGACAATACCATTACAAAACATCTTTTGTGGTATTTGGGGGGGGGGGTTGGGTTTTTTTTTGTTTTTTTGGTTTTTTTTTTTTTGAATTTTCAGCTCAGTGAGAGTTGAAAATTTCTCTCAGATGCCCAGAAACACATTTTCAATCGATGTGTTAGACCCCAGTTCACTTTATTTGAGATAAAAATGATCAATTATGTTGACTCAATTGTCTATTACAATGAAGAGTCCAGGAGATCAAATGAACTTTTTTTCATGGTTGCACACTTTAACATAGCAACATAGTTACAGTATATTTATAGCTATCTGTTTAAACTTTATTTTTTGAGTTTCTTTGTGAGCATTCATGATTATATAAAGCATGTATGATAATTACTTAAACAGAAGGTAGTATCATTTTTTATGACATTGATATTTTCATTATATTCTTTTGCACACACACAATGTGCTACTGAAAAAGTATGCAAACAAAATAGCTTTTATACAAAATTCCTTTTAGGAATCAAGTTTGAGCAATGCCTATGTTTATTTTCTTTTCTTGCTTGGTTTTGGAAATCAAAAATCAGGTAAAAGTGGACAAAATTTTCTTTAACTGGGTCAACAAGTGGTTGCTATGGGAAACTGAAATACTAAGAAGTTTCTCTATTCTCATTGTTCAAGGGAAATACTAGATGTTTCTGTGTGCCTCCCATGAGGCTTCTCCTGAAGTGACATACTTTATATTACATTATATTTTTCAAGGCAAGATGCCTGACAGGCAATATAAATATATATAATTTATTTCTATAGAAAGAACTATTTACAAAATGAATGATTGCAATTTGAAAAATAACAATTTTTAAAACCAGTTCGGCTACTAGTAGCTAAAAATTAAAAACATACTGGAAATATATTTGGATATTTGTTATTTAAAATGTTTATCTTTCTTCTACATAATGGATTGCAGCAATGTAGGTTTACAAGGTACATTACTTCATATGACAACAAGACAGTAGAAGTGGAATGCAAGAGCCCTTAGAAAGTGCTTATTAACTTCCTTTTTTCCTCTCCAATCACCCTGTCCAGAGCATGGTGAAGAAAGGGAAGAAGGACAATTGCAAGAATAATGGTATCAATAAGCTTGATAGATTACTGCACTCTTTTTGAAGTATTGTTTTGTAGAGCTTATTCTATATGTTCCAACACTTCAAACAGTGAAGGTGTCAGTTTTTCTTAATGAACTATTTTATTTTTCAATTATTCGTTGAGTTTGAAAAAGGAATTTAAATTTAGTTTTCATTTATTAAGAATGTTGACTATACTTTTTTGATGTCTTTATACACATTATAAGTGAAAGTAGATACTAGTCTATTGATCTTTTAAGCCTCAGAGAAGTTATCTGCTAAAAAAAATTGCTTTAGATATACTTTCTCTCTTGATGCATTCTGAATCAGATTCCTGCTAGAACTTAAATACTTTTTAGACTTTTATCGACATATGTCTCTATACATTGACCTGCCTCCAGGCATGTTAGTACAATCTTTTGCCTGGAAGGCAGCCATATTGACTACTTCTGCTGGAAATGGCAAAGTAGGAACTTTTATATCATTTATGGACAAGATGTTCTGGATATGTGCCTGTAGGCTTAAGCAGTCTATAAAGTAGCTATGTATCAACTTCTCTGGGAAGATTTCTTAAGAGTCCAATTATATTTCTCATATGTAGTTTCAGAGTTCTCCCCAACAAGTCTGAGCTGATTCTTCACAGTAGAAAATTTGACTGACTGCCTACCAAGAATAGTAAAACTTTAAGATTAGCTCAATATTTAATAAAAAAAACAACCCAGATAATGTATCCTAAATACAAGCTTACAGGGAATTAGAGTATGGTCGATGAGTACAAGTATACATAGGACATAAAGTGCATCAAGGTTTTGGTTAAGATGATACATTTGAATCAGTAACTTCACTTCCTGCTTGTGCTCTGGACCCTTAGAGTCAAAGTCAGCAAGTTACTTTGAGAATATACATTTCAATTTTGAATGATCCATTAGATTGTCATAAAATACTATCCTTGCTTTTCACCTCCTCACCTCCAGTGCCCCTAGTCATGCATTTCAGCATGTATGGGCTGTACCATTTAGGTTTTCTCTAACCCAGGGGATTACAGCCTTACAAAGAAGAACTAGGGTCATTATCACAAAATTATAGAATCACAGAGTATGCTGAGTTGGAAGGGAGCCACAAGGATCATTGAGTCCAACTCCTAGCCCTGCACAGGACCATCCCCAAGAATCACATCATGTGCCTGAAAGTATCATCCAAAGACTAGAACTCTGGCAAGATTGGTGTTGTGACCACTTCCCTGTGCCCAATCACTGTTCCAGTGCCCAACTAGCCTCTGAGTAAAGATCCTTTTTCTAATATCCAACCTAAACCTTCAGTGACACTATTTCAGGCCATTTCCTCATGTCCTGTCACTGTCACCACAGGGAAGAGATCAGTGCCTGCCCCTCCTCTTCCCCTCATGCAGGAGTTGAAGGCTGCAATAGGGTCTCCCCTCAGTCTCCTCCTCTCCAGGCTGAACATACCAAATGACCTCAGCTGCTCCTCATTCGGCTTCCCCTCAAGACCCTTCACCATCTTTGTTGCTTTTCTTGGACACTCTTTAATGGTTTAATATCCTTCTTATATTGCAGTGCCCTAAACTGCACACAATATTCAAGGTGAGGCCATGCCAGTACAGAGCAGAGCAGGACAATCCCTTCCTTCAACCGGCTGGTGATGCTGTACCTGACGCCCCTCAGGACACGGTTGGCCCTCCTGGCTGCCAGGGCACGGCTGACTCATACTCAGCTTGCTGTCGACCAGGAGCCCCAGGTCCCTTTCCATGGCACTGCTTTCCAGTATCTCATTCCCCAGTTTGGACAAACATCCAGGGTTGCTCCAACCCTGGTGCAGAATCCAGCACTTTCCCTTTATGAACTTCCTATGGTTGGTGATTGCCAAGTCCTCTAATTTGTCAAGGTCTCTTTGCAGGGCCTCCCTGCCTTCAAGGGAGTCAACAGCTACTTCCAATTTTGTGTCATCTGCAGACTCGCTCGGTATCCCTCCAGTCCTTTGTCCAAGTCATTTACGAAGATGTTGAAGAGCACAGGGCCCAGGATGGAGCCTGTGGAACCCCACTAGTGACAGTTCACCAGCCTGATGTCACTGCATTGACTATTACCCTCTGTGCTCAACCCATGAACCAACCGCTCACCCACCACATGATGTGTTTATCCAGCTGTGTGCTGGACCTTTTGTCCAGAAAGATCCTATGAGAGACAGTATTGAAAGCTTTACTGAAATCCAAAAAGATTACATCAACTGGCTTCCTTTGATCAAGTTTGATAAGCAGGACTTTCCTCTCCTGAAGTCATGCTGGCTGTGATCAATGACTGCATTGTCCTTCAGGTGTTTTTCAATACCTCCTAGAATAATCTTCTCCATAGCTTTACCAGACAATGAAGTGAGACTGACAGGCCTGTAGTTTCTGGAGTCCTCCTTCTTGCCTTTCTTGAAAACTGAGACAACTGTTTCTAGCTTCCAGGCAGCTGGGACCTCACAAGATTCCCAAAACCACTTAAAAATCATCAAGAGAAGTTTTGTGATGACATCAGACATCTCTTTGAGGATTCTGATTGCATCCTATCAGGTCCCACAAATGTGCAGACATCCAGCTGGAGCAGCAGATCCTGCACAGATTCAGGGTTGACTGGGAGCTGATCATTCTCACAGTCATGGTCCTCCAGCACAGGGCACTGAGATCCCCTTGGTCTGTCATCCATATTGAAGACAGAAACAAAGAAAGTGTTAAACACCTCTGCCTTGCCTCTGTCCCTGTGTGTGAGATGACCATCCTCAGCCTGTAATGGGCCAAAGATATTTCCATTCTCCTTATTGCCATTAATGTATTTGAAAAAAACTCTTTTTATTGTCCCCCACATTTCTGGCCAGCTTAAACTCCAGCTTAGCTTTGGCCACACAAATTTTCTCCCTACAGCAGCAAGCAGCATCCCTAAAGTTTTCTCATGTCACTTGACCTTGTTTCCACTGTGCATACACCATCTTTTTTTTTTTTTTTTTTTTTTTTTTTTTCTTATTTCCAAGAGAAGATTCCTGGTCAGCCAAGCCAGCCTTCTGCCTCACCTGCTTGACTTCCAACATCTGGGAATTTTCTGCTTCTGTGCCCTTAGGTGGTGATCTCTGAAAGTGACCAGCAATGATGGACCCCAGCACCTGCAAAAACATTTTCCCAGGGGACCTTACTTACTAGTTCCCTGAGCAGCCTGAATTCTCTTCTCCCCAGGTTCAGAGTTGAGGTTTTGCTGGCACTTTTTCTCCCATCAAAAGAGATTTTAAACCCGATCACTTCATGGTTGCTGTGTCAAAGACAGCCACCAATTTCCACTTAACTCCTGAGATCCACTATGTTGACAAACAGCAGATCAAGGAGAGCATTTTCCAGGTTGGCTCTATTAAGAAATTGTCATCCAGGTTTTTTAGAAATTTTCTGGCTAGGGTTGTACCAGCTGCGTGATGCTCCCAGTTAATTTCTGTAAAGTTGAAGCCCCCAAAAGGATAAGGGTAGTTGACTTGGAAGTGTCCCTTAGTTCCTCAAAGAATAATTCATCAGTGGAATCATCCTGGCAGGCAGGTCTATAGCAGATTCCCACGAAGACACCCACATTATTTGTTTGCCTGTTGATTCTTACCCAGTGTCTCTCAACTGTGCCGCCAACTAACAGTGAGCTCAATACATTCTAATCTTTCTATTCCATACAGTGCCACCCCTCTGCCTCTTCTGCCCTGCCCATTGCTCCTGAAGAGTCTGTAAACATCCAAAATGGCACTTCAGTCACAGGACACATCCCACCAGGTTTCACTTAAGCCAGTGATGTCAAATCTCTGGGAATAGGCCAAAGCTTTGAGCCCCTCTTGCTTGTTTGTCATGCTGTGTGCATTGGTGTAGAAGTATTTAAGGTGTGGTACATTACATTTAGTTACTATATCTTTTATTTAAAATTATTATGGAGAAATAATTCCAATTATTTTTCATGAGGAAGGAAATTATTTGATATATGGGCAACTTTGCTTTCTTTCAGACACATGGATCAGGAAAAATGGTATGACTCTGATGTTAGACTTTTCCTCTAATGAGTCTTTATGAACTCAATGAAAGCAGATAAGAGGTGCTGAAAACCTAGAAACATCCCCTGTCAGACACGGAGGAAATCTATTGTTCTCTTTCTTTGCATTTCAGCTGCATTAATGAAAGCAGTAATAGTTGCAGACCTCATGCCATTTTGCCATGTAGTCATGATTTGTCCTTTCACAAAAGAAAACCAGAAAACTGTTGAGTATTAGAAATATCTATGGTTGTTAGAAAACTGTAATAAAGGGTTTCTCTTCTAAAGCATTGCCAAGCTTTTATGTCATTACTCATGAGTAACTAACACATTCAGAGAGTAGCTCTGATACTCAGGGAAGCAATGATGGGCAGCAGGAAAGAAGGGTGCAAGGAAAGGAATTTTTCATAGGACTAAAATACCAGCGATGTGCAATATATGAGTTGTGCAGAAATGAAAATTAATTATTTTTTTCAGGAATGTTGAGAGTAGCACATCATTTAGAAAGAGAGGTAGGTCAAACCTTTACAGTGGTTGAAATACCTGAGGGCAAGCGTGGCTGGCAATGGGAACAGCAAAGAAAAGTATAAATGGACCAGACAACATTAGACCAGATGAGAATTTGCTAACAAGCAAAATAACATAAAGGCATTCTTACGTGAGCTCTTTTGATGGCACTTACTATTTAAGCTTTCAACAAAATTGTGTGAGTTTTTGCACCATATTTAACAACATTTTAGAAGGATATGAAAACAGAAGACATGGACATCAACAATTAAAACATAAAACAGACTTTTTTTAAAAAAGTGTACTTTATGATTCAGTAGCTAGCCAATTGTTGAACTGTATTTGCCTAATTACACTGTAAATCACTGAATACGTTCCAAAAAATACAACCCTCATTCATTACTGTGAAATGTCTGGGAAATGGTGTTGAAATAAGCAGCTAATTGTGTATCAGTGATTGCTTGCCTTCCTTCTCATGCTATGAGAGGACATATTTTTTACTATAAGTAACTTTAGATTAAAAAGCATAAACAAACTCAACCAAACAACCCCTTAAAATGACTTTAAAAAACCAAACAAAAACACCCACATTTATTTTCAACCTTCATTTTTTAAAAATATCTAGAATTAAAAGTCTTGATTATATGAAATAACCATTCTTACATTTTTCCAATCTCATTCTTAATCCAGTCATTTAAATGATCGGTTTATCTAGGTATCTAGAATCTATTTATTATGGTTGTTATCAGATCAAACTGATAATATGAAAAATACTTAAAAATCACTTTTTAGTAAACCTTTTTGCCGATTAATTAGAATAATATTTTTTAAATTTCACTAGAACTATTAAAATACATATTTTGCTTCAGCATACTGTCAAGGAAGGATAATACAAATATACATAATGCTTAAATTGCGCATTTTGTCAAATTAATACTCATACAATGAAGGAATGTTCTAGCATGTCTTTCAAAAATGACACTTTCCAGTTAGATAATAATGAAGGTAAAAAGATTATATGAAAGACATGAGAAAATTTTAATAAACATTATGCAAAACTAATGTTATTCATGTAAGCTTTTAGATGGATTTTCTTTAGTTATCTTTCACTTTTTTTAAATTCTGTTTCCTTCAACACATTTAACTGATAGTCAATCAGAAAATAAATTTTAAAGTTGAAGGATACAAATCTGTAAACAACTAACCTGCAGATAGTTTCTAAGGGTAAAATTAGATATGCAACATTGCTGACCCTCAGGATACTATTGTCTGTACAGCAACATAAGCTTTGTGTGATGTGTTGAAATCACCAGTTTATTAGTAAAAGAAGCAATTACACAGCAGAACATTCAGTACTGGGTTCACATATACAACTAAATGGCTTCCTGTGCTGACTACTTCAAGAATGCACAAATGTAAGGAACAAATGCTAAAGTCATCTTCAGTAGGAAACTCTTTTAATAATAAAAAGGAAATTTAGATTCAGTGCTGAAAAATTTCTTTGGTTTTAAAAATTTAAGCTCCAATCAAGAAATATAAGCCTTTACATCATAACATCATGACACAAATCTCCTAAAATCACTGAAATCCTTTGGGCAAGGCTATTAGAATTGAATTCTACCATCAAATAGGACTCAAAATACATGGTAAAAAATACTTGATTAAAGGAAAAAAAAAAATCAGTTTTAATTTAGCACAAAAACATATGAAGTTTTAAGGAACAAAAATTACATCCTAGTCCTTTTGGTGAGGAATACAGGTGCAGGTAGCTCTATTTGCAAGATGCATGTTAAGATGCAGATTGAGCTTTATATGGGAGTCAGAGAAAAAGGGCTGTAAATTTCCAACCCTTTGGATAAAAAAAAGGACATGAAGACAGGGTGGTACTAGCCAGGTGGCTGGACACTGGGAGACACAGCAGGAGCCGTAAACTGCCAACTTGTTGGATAACAAAGGTGATGAGGATTGGTGCACCAGTGAGCTGGATTAACACTGACACATGGCAGGAGCAGAGGACTCAGAAAGAAGAGCAAGACTTCAAGGTTATAAAAGCTCCGGGGTTCCTTTGTAGGAGGTCCCTCCTCGGAGGCACCAGCTGGGACTCTTTCTGTTGCTGTGCCGTGAATGAATGACTCTAAGGAACGAGACATCTGAGACTCTGCTATGGGAAACCCGAGGTCTAACAGGCCAGGAAACCTGGTCTGACTGTGCATGAGTGGGGTGTGAAGGGAGTCAAAAGGGGACCCCACTGAGTCCCTGGAGGCACAGTGAAAGTCTCTGGTGTTGGGAGTGTCACTGCCAGAGTCTCGTGAATGGTCAGATTGGGAAGTTCCTTGATGCTTTGAATACACATTGGAGTATTTTATTTTCATGACTTTATGTTTAAATAATGAACATGTTGCATCTATGTTGTATGTCGATATCCACAACTATCATGGTTTGTTTTGTTTTTTTTAAAGCTGCACATTTTGCCCTCACTGATCCTTATCCTTTTTACTTACAGAATAATTCATTCTGTGTACCACACTGTACCGCTGATGAAATCGCTGCCCAATTTCTCTTAAGGTTTTTATTTGGTTTCATTTTCTAAGGCCGTGTTTTATTTTGTGGAGCATTTTTTAATTTGTTTGGGGGTTTTTTTTGGTTTTGGTGGTCATTTTTCTACCCCTATGGTAGTGTAAGTGGTGGTAAGCAACATACACGGATTCTAGTCTAAGTCATTTCTTATCACAAAGGTCACTGCACAGTAGACGCTGCTGTAGCACTATTTAAAGGAATTTCATTGCTGTTTAGAATTAGAATTATGTCTATTTACTGTATGAAACTATAGCCACTACATTATTAATACCAGTAAATACCACATATTGATGTCCAAATGGGACTTTTCTGGTTATATATTACACATCCTCTCAAAGTTGTCACATCAATGATGTACTACATAACACTAATAGCTGCTACTTCAATGATATATACCAAGTGCCATCACTCCAGCTAAATATTTCATCATAGCAACAGAATTTGTGCTAAAATACTTCAACAGTATGATTGTAAATATAATATACCTGCACCGACCAATCATTCTGAAATGTGCCACAGAATTATTTAGCCTGTATGTGCAAGAGTGCATGTGTGCATGAGGGTGCACTCCTGTAATTAGACAGTTTTCTGTTTTCAGGATAAGCACATTGTTCTTGTCTATTAACAGCTTGATGCCAAGTTCTCTTAAAGTTAATACCTTTTAAATAGCCAAAATCTCTTACCACATTCTTTCTCTGAATTTTATTGATTATATGTCTCTATGACTTTGGAACGCCAGTTTTCTATATCTGGAGTCTCGCTCCAGTACCACGGGTTATCCATTATCAGTGTTCCACTTCATCAGTTGCCCTCTCTTTATTACTTCCTTTATCTTCCCTCTCATATCTCCAATTGCTCTTTTCTTTAGCTCTTTTCAACCCAACAAAGTGTCGATGCTGAATTTCACTATTCAGACCTATCCCTAGTATTTAACAATATTCAATGAACTGCTAAGTAAGTTGTGGTTTCAACGCCAATGAAAATGAGCAAGTGCAAAAAATCACATCCCCCCACAAACTAAACAATATTCCCCTCACCCCCCACCTAAACAAACAAAACCAGAAGAAATGAGCTGAAACACTGACACATTCCACAATTGTATTTCCTTCGGTCAGGAGCCATGGCTTGGCAGCAGGAAGCGCCAGCAATTAAACAAAACTCATTCCTTCCTCACTGGAATGCTACTACTTTCTCCCTAGGATTCTTCTTCAAAAATATGTGAAGTTGCATGGAAACATATATGTAGAGACTATTCATAGGAAAATTCACGAATTAGGGAACCTCACAAGGTCTCTAGTCCAAACTATCAAGGAAAGTTCAGCTCTGATATCAGACTAGGCTGCTTAGTGCTATATCCAGTTGGGTGTTGACTGCTCACCCCTCTGTGTAATCTGTTCCATGGCTTAGGAAAAGGGTTTCTCCTCACATCCAGTCAGAGCCTTCTTTGTTCCATTTACGCCCATTGCCTCTTGTTGTCCTCCCATGCATCACTGTGGAGTCCTTGTTTTCTCAATCACCTTCATGGAGAGCCACTGTTATGTCCCTTCAAAACCTTTGCTTTCCAGGCTAAAGCAACCTCGGTCATTCAGCTTATCCTCTCAGGTCAGGTGCCTCAACCACATGACTGTTGTGATGGCTTCACTGAACTCAGTCTGTCAGTTTCTTTCTTGTAATGAGGGGCCACAACATCTAGATATTATTATTATTATTATTATTATTATTATTATTATTATTATTATTATTATTATTATTATTATTATTATTATTAT
>JAWWEV010000043.1:41216879-41270517 GCA_035583235.1 Hafferia zeledoni
ATTATTATTATTATTATTATTATTATTATTATTATTATTATTATTATTATTATTATTATTATTATTATTATTTCTGATGAATCCCTATTAGAAGAGGATAATCTAGTCAGTCCAGGATGCCATTAGTCTTCTCTGCTATCACGACAACCTCTGGCTCATATTCAGCTTCTGTCTGCCACAAGCCCGAGGGACATTTCAGCAGAGCTTCTCCCCAGCCAGCGTATCCCAGTCAGTCATACTGTCTGTCACTGGAAGTTGTTATTCCTCCCCAGGCAGAGGACTTGGCATTTTTCTCTCCTCTGACTCTGACACACAAGGTCTCAAGCAGTTTGTCAAATATCCTACAAAGGAGCTCCACGCATCCGACATGGTCCTTCATTCTGAAAACATCTCTATGTTGGATGTCTTTAAGCTCTTTAGGATCTCAGCTTCTATCATAGTTGTGCCCTCTCTTCTGCTAATTCCCACTGAGCTCTTTCTAGTCCTATTCAGTGTTCTACCCTCCCTTCCCCTGACGAAGAACACTAGAGGAATATTCTTCAACTAAAATATTAACTAGTCTAGCTTTTGTCACTTAACTGCATGCTCTGCCAAATCACATTGTTGGCATTTTATTGTTTTGCTATATTTAGTTTTTCACAGAGCTCCACAGTCCTGCTTAGATCTTTTTCATTTATCATTTTTTAGTGTTTAAAAAAAAAAAAAGTCTCAGTATCCCTAATCTATTTTAAGAAGCCTACAGTTTATTTGCTTTCTATTCAGTAAGACATGAGATCTCATTTCTTAAAGATAATGACATTGTAGCATCTAAATGTCTGTAGTATTATAGTGTACAGTATTTTTTAATCTAAAAATTGTCTGCAGGCTAATACAAGTAAATTTCCCCTATAATCATGCTATGTCATTAATTTGTTAGTAATAAATAGTACTCAAAGATATTTAAACCATTCAAATTGCTGCCATCTACAGTAGGTTATTACTGTAGGCTTTATAGAACAGATTACTGGGTGTTACAAATCATACTCTGTCCTATCATCCCTTTTTATAATATATATATAATGTAATTCTATTGATTGCACTAAGGCAAGATGCCTTGAAGTGGTTTTACATCAATTTTTTTTCAAAACAACAAATTCTTTATGTTTTCTTTAAAGATTTCAAAAACCAAAATTAATCTGCAAAGCATTTTCTGGTTTATCTTTTCTTTCCTTAAATAATTTATCAAGAATGCTGTAAAATATTAAGCAATTTTGTCCTCATAAACTTCTAGAATTCTTCATTTTTTTTACTCCTGCTCACAAATCAGATGAGCATCTGAAAACATTAGCTCAAAACTTTTATATGTCTCATGTTTCTGTAATTGGAATTTCTGTGACTTAAAGATTTGTATTTTTTGTCTCTAGGAAATTTTCTTATATTTGATAGTCACTCTTCTTTACCTTTAGACTCCTAGAAACCCCTCCCAAATAATTAGTATTTCACTCTGTCTTCTTTTTCTTCAGCAAAACATAAAATATTTCCTTTTGAGATATCTTAGTAATCTTTTTTTTTTTTTGTCTCTTTTATTTTCACTTTCCTCAAGACATAACTGATTTTGTAAACATGTAATTTGCAATTCGTTTTACAGACAGCAGGCTGTAGAATTGTATCCTCAAATAATCCCACTATTCATTTTCATGGTCTCTGGTGTCTCTTTTCAGTATATACCTGAACATGTCACATAAGGTATCAGCAACATCTGAAATCTCTATTGTAGACTTCTAAACCCTGACTTTTAGCTTAATATTCCTGTCTATATTTTAGCTTTCACAGAGGTTCTGAATTTTACCTGTGGCTCATCACTTTCCCTTATCTCTCCATCATAGCTAGCATTTCTGTAACAGTATTCTAAGTCAGTGGTCTGACCGTAAATATCCCGAGGTTCATCCTGTTCTTGATAATACTCTAATGTCAGAAACCAGTAAATGCAGGATTAAACTGCTTGATAGCAACAAATACCCAACCTTGTTTAAGACTGCTGATAAGCTCTAAGTTTATGAAACACATTTTTCTTTACAGCCATAACTTTGTATATGTTTAATTATTCTCCTTAGTTTTCCTTTCATTATATTATTTAGACACTCATTAATTATAATTGGTTTTTTATGCAAGTGCTGTTAATACTTCCACATTTCAGTCACCTGCAGTCATTTGAATGTTTCGGTGAGGATAGTACCTGTTATTTTTCAGTGTTCTTCATAAAATACTTTGTATTTCAACTTCTCTTCATAAAAAAATATTTCATTTTCTGTTTTTCCAGAAGGAGCCTTTAAGGCCAATATTTTATCACTTTTCCCTCATCCTTAGACAGAGGATTTCTTCACTGATAGCATCAAAACCAATAACTGCTGATAATAGAATATCATTTATCATGACACATTTCATGCCTCACAGTCCTTTCTCTTCTATAAAATAGTGTGAATTCACTAACTTAAAAGATCCACATCTCAGGTACCTTGTAAGGCTGTTATGTGTATGCAATGCCTCAAAAGCGCATGACAGGGTCTTGGTTCTATTTATGCTCTGAATATACCATGCTCCAGCTCTGTGTCTTCTTTCTATGTCTACTAAACCCACTCACCAGTTTACTTTTGGATTTGAAGATCAACTCTTTAAATGGCTTGCAGGACTTGGAATATTAAAAGAAAGAAATAAACGTTTTTGTTCTAAAGTGATTATAATTCAAACCAGAGCAAGTGCTTTATTTCTGACCATCATTCCGCCAGATATATTGGTTTTCTACCTGGGAATGATTATTGCTGGATCTAAGGGATTTTTACTTCTTGAAATAAAGTTTAAGAATACATTAAGCATAAAGAGTTAATTCATAGTCACAGGCAACAAGATGGGCTAGTTGTGCAGGTCAGCAAACACGTAAGATATTCTGTCAATATAAGTTGCATGTCAAGCTACTTGGCCACTGCAGAACTGCAGCCGCTTTAGGCTGAGTATGCAGGTTTGCCTGGGGTGTTTCTTGAAGACTCTGAACGGTAAGATAGATTGAAATGTCAGGAAAAGATATGTTTGGATAATGGCACTGCAATCTGAAAATGATAAAGGAGTCAATCTTCTGTGATATTTGCTGATTTTTAGAACAGAACATCTCTAGACTGAATATATGTTTGTCTCAAAAAGTCTGAGCATTATTTTCAAATGATAGGTAATTTATGCCTGATAATAAGGAAATCATAAACTCCAAAATATGCATAATTTAGTTTAGCAGTGAATAAATTTCTGAATGCATAACCGGAGTAAAAGGATAAAATAAGTATACTGAATATATTAAAAAAATCCAAATCAAATGAAAAACCAAACAGGCTTTTGTTTGTTAGCTCTGAAACAGTATTTCAACAGAAGATGTAACAGATGTATCCCTACAAATCTACAGGGCTTCATGGGATTCATCTCAGCTGGCTGTTATCATCACACAACCTCTCTCGATGATTTTTGGGCAGTCTTGGGAATCCACAGAGGTCCCAGCTGACTGGAAGCTGAAGAATGTGGTCCTGATTTTCAAGAAAGGCAAGAAGGAGGACCCTAGAAACTACAGGTCTGTACGTCTCGCTTCAGTGCCTGGCAAATTCATGGAAAAGATTATTCTGGAAGGTATTGAAAAATACCTGGAAAACAATGCAGTCATGGGTCACAGACAGCACGGCTTCAGGAGAGAAAAGTCCTACTTATCCAACATGATTTCCTTTTATGTCAAGGTAACCCATCTAGTTGATCAGGGGAAGCCAGCTGATGTCATCTTTTTGGATTTAAGTAAAGCTTTAGATACTGTCTCTCACAGGATCCTTTTAGATAAAATGTCCAGCACACAGCTGAAAAACCAATGAGTGAGCAATTGGCTCACAGGTCAAGCATAAAGGGTAATAGCAAAAGCGGTAAAATCAGGCTGGCACACAGTCGCTAGTGGAGTTCCACAAGGCTTCATCTTAGGCTCAGTTCTCTTCATCATCTTCATTCACAACTTGAGTACAGGACTTGAAGGAACACTAAGTAAGCTTGGCAACAGGACTAAATTGGGAGGAGCTGTCCACTCCCTCAGAAGCAGAGAGGTCCTGCAAAGAGACCTTGACAAATCAGAGGACTGGGCAATCACCAACCATATGAAGTTGAACAAAGGCAAGTACCAGACTCTGCACCTGGGATGGGGCAACCCTGGGTGTTCACTCTGACTGGGGAATAAGATACTGGAAAGCAGTGCCATGGAAAGGGATCAGGGAGTCCTTGTTGATGGCAAATTGAACATGAGTCAGCAGTGCCCTGGCAGCCAGGAGGGCCAACCATGTCCTGAGGGGCATCAGGCAAAGTATTGCCAGCTGGTTGAGGGAGGGGATTGTCCCACTCTGCTCTGCACTGGTGAGGCCTCACCTGGAATATTGTGTGCAGTTTTGGGCACCAAAATATAAGAAATAAAATAACCTATTAGAGATCGTCCAAAGGGAGACCACAATGATAGTGAAGGGCCTTGAGAGGAAGCTGTATGAGGAGCATCTGAGGTCACTTGGTTTGGTCAGCTGGAGAAGAGGAGACTGAGGAGGGACCTCATTGCAGACTTCAACATCCTCACAAGGGGGTACTGATCTCTTCTCTGTTGTGACCAGTGACAGTACTCGAGGAAATGGCATGAAGCTGAAGCAGGGGACATTTAGGTTGGCCTTCTGGGTGAAAAGGTTCTTCACCCATAAGATATTTCAACACTGAAACAGGCTCTCCAGTGAAGTGGTCACAGTACCAAGCCTGACTGAGTTCAAGAAACATTTGGATAATGCTCTCAGGCAAATGGTGTGTTTCTTAGTGTGTCCTGCATGGAGTTCGGAGCTGGACTCGATGATCTGATGAATCCCATGCAACTCAGCATATTCTATGATCCTGAGATTCTATGAATTTATAAATGTCTTATCTTTTGACTCTTACAAAGTTATATTTTGAATTAGTAAATTCTAAACTATTATTTCACACAGAAGTTTCAAAGGATGTCCAGGAACACTTAGTAGATTTTGGGAGAGGGGACTCATGAAAAAAATACTTCCGCTTGTATGGCAGAAATAAATGTGAAAATATAGTTCTGTAACGTCTGCAAGAAAGATTTATTTCCTGCAATTTTGAGAGAAGACACCAGCATTACTCTGTGGGAGGGGTTTGACATAAAAAGGGTTTGCAAAATAAAAGCAACCAAAGCATACATTAAGGAACTAAAGTAATTTAAAAAATCAGATTCAGAAACTGGAAATATTTTTAATAATAGTGAAAGTATCACTACATAATCACTGTGAAAAATAGGTGATTATAAGTTAATGGATTATTTTTAATTCAATAAATCTAAGGGAACATTCTACTTTATGTAGAGTAAGTTTAAAGAAATCTTTGAAACTGGTACCCAAGTGGAATTTAGAAGAGCTATCTAACAGAACAAAGAAGAAACCAGCTAAAAAAGTGATTATATTTTTAATAAAAATATTCATTGCAAGTTGATATAGAGTGCCATTTGATGATATAACCACAAAGAATTATAAGATTCAGGGGAAGATCTTAAAACTGTTACATTAGTTTATTGTATTTTATGTCATTAGTGATTTTTAGCATTTCAGGTATTCATTATATTGCAATCTATCCTGGTGTATCCAATCAGAAATTATTGGCATTAACACAACCATTTTCACTTATATTTTTAGTATGACCTAATACGAATTAACTCATTATGATGAAAAATTAGCATTACATTCTACTCTTTAGAAATGGATTCTCTTATGTCATTAACAAGTATGCTGGAGCAGTGTATAATGAATGAAAATCTAGCAGAAGAACATATGTGGGTTCATAATAACATCATTTCATGCAGCATCTTATTAAGATGTGAGTTTATTAACAAAATTGACAATTTATTTGAAACCATTCCCATTAAAAACTGCAAGGCAGAAAAAAATCATCATAAAAAAATTGGTAATGAATATTAAGTGTTCTTCTTTGCAATCATATTGTAAATCACCATAGGCAGGTGATTACTTATGGACAATAAGATGAGGAAGATCTGTTTTTTTAGTAATGTTGTTTCATATATTTATTATTTTATATAAATAAAATATACTAACAACATATAATACTATCAAATATTTAATATTATATTTCTATATATACAGATACATATTTATTATATTTATGTGAACATGAATTATGTTATGTGTACACACATAAATATGAATTTATTTTATTTTATTTGTATAAATATTTAAATACCATTATGTAAATGTACAAATATATTTCATATATTTAGCCTCATAGTACTCTTTTAAGTGTAACTATTCCTTTTAAAAATGGGACTTGATCCACAGGGAAGCTACATACATTCACATAGAAAAATTGTAAGAAAACAGACAGTTGAAGGCATATAGACCAAGTCCCAGAAAATTACTCAAATCATGGAACTATTATTCTTTTTTTACTACCTCAGAACATGAAGAGGACATTTTCCCATGGAAAACAGTTAGCAGAAGATATTTCAATGATACCAAAACATTGACTAGCTAATCCTTTTGAGAAGAAATAGTTATGTCTTGTTCTATCCATATATGCAAATCAGAAATTCTGTCCACAGGACTGTTATTCTCTTTCTGACTCCAATAAATCTTTTTCCTTGCATGAATGAGGATGGGATCTCTGTTATTGTTTTGTTTCTCTTACTATTACTTGTATCTGGACTTCTTTTGTAGAAATAAGTTTAAAAAATCGGTTTTATTTACTTTTGAACTCAAAACTTTTAAAATATGTTTAGTAGCAGCATAGAAGTTATTAATAGATATGCCCTAACAGTTAGGTGCTTCTCTTATATTTTATAAACTATCTTAAACATCTTCTAGCAAAGTCAGAAAAAATAACCACTTCTTTTGAACATTCCTTGGAAGATGTTGCCTTATTCCCTCTGAAAGGTTAAATGCCTCTAGTTATGTAAGCATTGTTGCCCTCAGTATGGAGGGCAGACTCAAGAAACAACTATCTCTGCACTGTAGCAGCCCTGACAAAGAGCCCTAACAGTCATCAAAAGAAAGTTAACACAAAGAGGCACCTGCCACTATATACAGAGACACTATATACGCGTCCTTTCCTTCCCTTCCCCATTTATCTAGACCTCTGAGTAAATAAATTCCACACGTGAAATGTTCTGTACCCATTTTCTTCCCTTTTACTCCCCACTGACTGCCAGCTTTTCGACGAAGCTCACCACTTCCTAGGTCTTGAAGGACACATTGCTGAAGGCATGTGCACACTCTTCCCACTCTGTTTTTACTGACACACATTCTGCCTTAACAGCTGAGTACCATTTCACAGTGAAATTCTTGTACTGCTGACAGCCTGAGGAAATCATGGTCTCATGGATTTTCAAAACATTTTTAGTTTTCACTAATGACCTGATATCTGCTACCTTTCCCCTCTCCCTTCTGCACTTTGACAGACTGGATGGAGTTTGAGAGAGTTCTGAGAGACTGAAAAACTTGTATATCAGGACTGCTTGGCTCGTCTATTTCTAGATTTTTTTTTTTTTTTTCACTATGCATGACATGACTGCATAGGTTAATTGTTAGACCTTGGATTTCCTCTTAGGGTCCAGTTTTTTCTTTGGCTTGCAGCCACCAGAGAGCCTTGAGTCTCCCTACTCCAGCTATCATGGCCTCTGAGTGATTCCAAAGTCCAAAGCTTAAGGGATACCTACAAGGCACTTACATCTAGAAATTAGACTAGAAATCTGAGCAAGGCTTGATGGTTTTGATACAGGGAAGGATAAAAAAAAAAATCTGCATACCATGTATTGAAGAGCAGATGATTGACTATTAAAACTTCACATAATCTGTGAATGAAAAGATATTTTTATTTAAAATATTTAAGTCAATTACATATTGCTGACAAAAAAAGACTACAGGTAATATCTAATTAAGTGCTCAATTTGAAAAGAAAAAAAACCAAAAAACAAAAAACAAAAAACAACCAAACCAAATAGCGACAAAGAAGGGAGGAAAATATTAAGAACAAATTTAAAAAAAAAATAAAAAATCCTGGTATGTGACTTGTCAAATATCGTATTTCAAGCAGGACAAATGAAGAAGACCATGGTACAACATAACAAATAGTTATTAACATTTCACCATCATGCAGAAACTATGTAGTGGTCACACATGTTTAATACACAATGAAGGGAGTTATTAAATGCAATGGCACTTCTAAAAGGGAAATGTCACAGACTTGAGAGAGTAATGAGATAAGCTTGCAATCTTATCTGTTTGCATGCAAATGACCTCAACTGAATGAAATGAATGTTTACATCTTGATGCTACTCTGAAAGCACTGCCATTCCCATTGTTCTATCCTTGAATTTTCTTAGAAATACGAAAAAAATTGCTAATCAAAAGGGTAAAGAGCATCTTGTACTTTTGTCATCACATCAGTTTATAGATGTTTGTTTCTAAGTGAAAACTTTTACTGAAGTTCATCAAAAAAAGTCTGAAATTATTTAAAAAGTTGAAGTTTAAAAAGTTGAAATGTATATTTTATTTGAAATGTAGTCATGTGTTTGAAAAGGATAATGAGATGATAGATCTTACTCAGATGAATCAGACATCAGCAACTTTAATTATTTTTCCATAAAAAGAAAACCACTTTACATTTTACTAGGTTTTATGCATTCTATAATTAAAGAAATAAAGAAGGTTTAGTCATTTTTATCTTCACCTACATTTTATTTGTAAACATTTATTTTTCCTGCAAATATTACAGTAGAGGTAAACACTACTTCATTTATTTGTTTTCTGTGCAGTTGTTTTTGAGACCTAAAATAAAAACACATGAAAACTATTTTTTTTATTCTATCAGATGCCTACCTGACAGAGAAAACCTTTCCAGCAATATGGGTTCAATAATCTGACTACAGTTTAGCAAAACATTTAAATGCAGGTTTCATTTTGAACACACAAATAGGTTGTATTTCTTTAAATTATGACTAAGAATAGGAAAAGTTTTTGGTGTTTTGTTTTTTTTTTTTTAACAAATGAGGGTAAATAACCGTAGAATTGCAAAAAACTGTGTCCCACACAAGCTCAAAATATGTATTTCACACTAATTCTCATGTCACACTAGTTTCTGCTATTATTATGGACTTAGTAAAAGTTGCGCTTCTGCCCCTCTCTATTCTCAGTGTTCCAGACACAAAAGTTTTTCTCTTTATTCTTTGCTGTTGCTGTTAAGAAAAGCTATTTACAGGATCTATTTACACTATTTTAAATAAATATGCTTATGATTGGATTACTCCAAAGAAGACTAGGACTTTTAGCAAAAAGTCACTGAGAGAATTTCTCCAATCCTTAAAGGATTAAGTGCAACATGTTGCACAGCCTCTAAATACTAGAGCAAATGAGAGGTATCCCTTAAAACACTTGTTCATGTGGTGCTGTAGTAGCAGCATCTGGTAAGGTTTTGTTTTTGCAGCAAACAGCAATACTGCAACATGCAGGTAGTAGGCTAAGAAGTCATTCAACTGACGTCCCAGTACCTCCAAATTTCCTCCTCATACATAGAATGGAAATTTTGTAAATTAGCTGAGAAAAACTTGGAAAAAAAGGAAATTACCTTGCTGGAATTATTAATAGAAGTGAAAATATTTTCAAAGATTAAGAAGAGAAGTAATCAGGAGTAAAGGAAATTCGGTAGTCAATAATTTAGAAGTCATGAGATAGGTTTCATTTAACCTTGTAGTATAAGAAAAAGAAACAAGCAGAAAACTCTGTGTATTAGTTACGGTTATTAAAAGACCATGTCCAAAAAAAGAAAAAAAAACAAACAAACACCAAACCAAAACCAAACAAACCAAACCCCCCCATGTTTATATTCTTGTGTGATCCACTTACAAATATGTAACCATAAAGAAAATACTCAAATTAACTACTAAATTAATTGTATGACTGAGGCCAAACACCTTCTTTAGTAACATATAGATGATAGAAAACAGAAATTTTAAATCTGTGTATTTTAACTTACTGAAGTGTTACGCAGTAATGTGTAGGAAGCGTATATATGAAATGAATAGGAAATATCTAGTAGAAAAAATTAATTTATAACTGACTTGTAGTACAATAAAAACAAGTTACTTATTTTATCTTTTAATACTATGTACTACTAGTTTTATATTTGCATTACAGTTTTAATTTTGACTTTTCTGGTTTGATCAGTCTGGAATTCTATTGGTAGATGCAGAAAAAGACAGATGTTGGAGCTGTGTGAGAACAGACGGAAGTCGGCATAAGCAGAAATCATCTCCACGAAGGGGGTAGAAATCTGCTTTGAATTTCTTCATGTTGTATAGTTTTGAAAGACATCAGACAACTGGAACAAATTGGTCTCAATGAAATATCATAAGGCAAAGGTTTTAAGTACTTTTCTCCTGATGTCCCACTGTAACAAAAACAAACAAACCAACCAAAACTCAAAAACCAACCAAACAAAAAAGATCTCCACCCATCTCCAAAAAACAAAAACAAAGAAAGAAACAAACAACAAAATCCACAAGAGACCTCAGCACAAGTTATGAGGATTAAATCACATTCCTGTCATAAGAATTTGTGAGAAGAAAAACTTCTAATAAACTGGCGTGTTACCAATATCTTATGATTTCCTTCTTCTGTAACTTTTGATCTTAGGAAATTAATTTAACAGGTGAGAAAAAAGAAGAAATGTGATAAAGATCACTGGACTTTAATCTTTTGTTGAAGAAAAAATGCTAGTTCAAGATTTATTTTAGTTGCTGAAAGTGAAAAACATACATGGATAATCCTTGCTGTACACAGAAAACTATTGTAATGCAGAAAATTACATTTATACAATGGATCAACTTTTCTAATATGCATGTTTCAAAGCAGTAAGTGCTAATCACTGAAGAAATGTCGAACAGCATGTGTGTGGAAGAAATACTGTTGTATCATGCCACTTAGGCTCATTATTCTCAATATCACTGGACAGACAAGTTGAATCAGTGCCTTTTTTCTTGACATGACCTCAATTTCGTGGCATATAAAACTCTTCCTTCAGAAACTCTAGATGTACCTGTCTTTTCAGCATAGATTTCCCTTGAGGTCTCTGGTTGCCTTTCACTGGAGAACCCTGGAAAACTCCTTCCCATTGAATTAGCTTAAGGGGAACTAAAACCAACTGAATCCATTTAGAAACAAAAAGACAAAAAACAAGAAAGAATTTGACAATTTTTGCGATACTGAATTTTTCCTTGCATCCTACAGTTTGCACCAGAAATGTAAAAATTCCAAGGAAATTGTTACAGAATTACCAACATAAGAGCTTTTATTAGACAGTATCTAAGGTCCAACGTGTAAACTAAATCTAGGTCCATTTGTGCTGATAGTACACTGTAATACTTAGCCCAAAATTTTTAATAGCATGATGCCAGATGCCCTACCAGTTAAGAAGCTACTTTTTTTCTTAATGTAGATGCTCCAACACCATCTTTTCTTCTTCACAATGGCCTCAAGCAAATCCTGTGTTTTAGAGACAGAACAAAGATCACAAACTCTTGTCCATTCCATAGATAACACGACTCTATTTCCCCTTATTGGAAATAATATACTTAAAATCCTTATATATATTGTTTACAAAGTTATCAGTATTATAATGCTAACACAGTTATTAACACCATAAAGAATTTTCTATATTAAAGTATATATATTCTCTATTTTCTATATTCTATATTATTGTGGCTGAAAGAAATTATTATAAAATACAAGGGCTGCTTCCAAAACTATTTCTCTTGTCAATACTAGACTTTGCTTGTTCTTCCTTTACTTTTAGAGATAAAAGAGGTAATATTTCAAGAATATTGTTGTATTCTACGAACATATAAACATAAGATTTGCATAAAAGAAGGTAATTGAGCACATTCTTCAACCTTGCATAGAATCTGTGGAGAACAGATGTTGGTTACTCCCAGAGGTATGCAGAAATTGGGGGAAGAATATCTTATATATTTAAATATGACCCTTTTATTAATACAATTTATTATGTCAGTCCACAAGAGCTCCTTGTCATTTTTATAAGCCTAAAAACCTTGCAGGTATAACAAGAATTGTTAGAAATTAGAATTTCATTCTGATTTCAATATTTCCATGACTTTGAATGAGGTTTTTCTAAGAGTTTCAGGTGTTGGTAATTTTTGTTTAGTTTTTTTTGTTCTTTTAGGTGTTCAAACCATTTCTCATGCCAATAAAAGTAGATACAGTAGTCACCTTTCACATTATTGATTGAGAATTCCACGTGAATTTAAGCCCTGTAAGTAAACGGATGAACAAGATTTAACTGCATTTTACTTTATATGCCCATCTAGTCATCCTTTTTCAAATGTGGGTTTGTTTCATTTTTTTTTTTTTTTCCCCCAAGCTTTCACATAAATACAAAAATATAGAATTTTAGAGGTTATGGCTATCTCCAGAATGTGTGTTTCTTATTCAAGGCATGTATAGCACTTGACTACCTGCCTACTTTCAAAAAATAACAACAGCAGTGGAAAAGGTTTCAGTCTTGCTTCACCAAAGGAAAAACAGGTAATAAAAGACAGCATTGTCATTCTGATAAAATTTCATCATAAAAAAAGTCCACAGTACATTAATCTTTCTAATATGAAAAATCAGGAATTAGTTGAACTATTAATTCACATAGGCATTAAATATTTTGTAAGCAATGTTCGTGTAATTTTATTAATACAGAACATGACCAAATCCTGAATCTCAGCACAGCAAAAATGGGTTGCTGTGGTATAAATTAGCCACAGTTTTGTGACAGTCTTCCAACGTTATGTAAAATGAATTTGATTATCTAAACAGTAATGCAAATAGATGATAAAGCACAACATTAGACTAAGTGGTGTGAAATCAGTGATCCAGGTAATGAATATGTCTTTTACATGTGCTCAGTGGGTTATAGCCCATGTTTTAGCAAGTCCTTTCACATATTCCTGTTGTCCAGTTACTTAAATTTTTAACTTACTCTGTTTAAAGTCACTTCCCACTTTCATAAAAGTGTTCCAAGAAAATTCTTAGTGAACTGCTCAAAACATCAAGGGTAGTTCTCAAAGGATAGCTTAAAACAAGGTAATACTTTTACTTGCAGTTTGAAATTACAAGGTCAGAAATCAGACAACTACAAAGTAATGTATTTTAATGAAATATCTCTCCCTTGGGAAAGTGTAACACAGTCTTGTTTTCAATATTCTATTTATGATTCAAAAGAAGACATAAAATATCATTGTCATCTTCTTATTCCAGAAAAGAAAATTAGCAGCTATTTAAACCTAAATTGTTCAACCTTGCTTCCATTAACACATCTGAAGAATTCTTCTGTCTAGTCAAAACCTATAATGTTTGAGCTTTATGTCCCACTATGTCTGGAAATCTCACTTAATGTTCCCCATAAAAATGATACAAATAACCCTAGTAGAAAAACTCTTACTTCTTTCTTAACTTAATTGCAGTTGAAAACTAGTGAAAACCATTTAAAAATTGGGGAAAATTAAACTTAAATATGGCTTTATTAGTATATCAACTCACAACCTTGGCAGATCTAAAGATATTCAGCTGATGGATCACTATTCCTCTCTTCCAGTCTATTTCTAATTACAGTCTCTTCAAGCAATTGATTTCTAGGAATTATATTATAACAATAAAATTAAAAATAGATGACTTGTATCACAACTCTCTTACTGCATATGCAGCATACACTATTCAGAAGGTAGAGAAATACATGACACTGTGAAGCTACGACTTCAATTCTGAAGATATGGAAGTTTTCCATACAGTTCTGACTATAAGGAATATTTAGGCTTCATTTTAAAATAAACTGGCAGATACTGCCATGATATTTCTGCTTGGTAAATTCAGACCACGGACACAATATAGTCAAAAGCAAGAACATAGCTGATGTTGCAAAGAAAAAACAGAAACGGCGGAAGAGGAAAACATGTTTGAATTTTCTAACCCTCTGATTCAGCCCAACCATCAGAATTTGACTCTGCTGTCGAACACAAGTTAAAGCAGGGATACAGCTGAAACACTTAAAACTAACCTCGTGACCAAATATTACTCCCCTTAATGGTTCTAATTCTCAGCAGCATCTTACAAGTTTGAGATTTCAGTAGTTGATCAATAATATAATTATTTTCTACTCCTAGGATTCCTACAACTGTGCCAACATGCATGAGCTGGACTCAAAACCCACTGAACCGAATGAGCTTTGGATTGTAACCTGAAACAGCAAAATATGCAATATGAAGCACTATAAATGTAGATATGCAATAGATCAAATAGTGTGCAGTATTCAATATAGTTTTCAAAAAGGGGTGTTTTTTAAACTATTGTTCCCTCTTGTTTTGTCCTCCAATAATTGCTGTTATTGAAAATTGAAAAAAGAATTTCAAGTGCCTTGGATTGCTTAAGTTTTGCCCTTTGGGGAAGCTATTGGTACATGATGTCTGATTACACAAAGGATGACATTCAGAGAAGAACACAGGTATCTAAAACTCAGTATAGTTGTTACCCAACAATAAGGGAGAAATATTCCAAATTGCAACTCAAATATTGTTCAGATGCAGAGGTAAAATGGATTCAGGTACATCTTTATTTGTTCATTAATAAGTGTTATTTCCCTAAATTCAGAGAGTAAAAAATGGAAAAGAATTCAATGTGTCTCTTAGAGGAGACCAGTCCTTGCACAAAAGTCAAAGTTAAAATGCCATAACTGTGATTGTATTTTAAGAGGGCCAGTTCTTCAAAGTGCTGATGAAGACTTGGGATGTATGGCAAAAGATAGACCTGCTTTAGCATATGCTGTTGCACACCATTTTTCCTTACAAAGATATAGTACTGCAGGGAGGAAGACAATTTATTTGCCTTTTCCTGCCACTTGAGCTGTAAGTATTCCTGGGCCACAGAGGCAGAGGATGAATGCAGGTATGAGTGCGTAAGGGCGACCTGGGAAACCATAGCACAGCGGGACTGAGGGGCTCCTGAGAAGCTTGAGGAACATATATAGATCTACAGGCCCTGCAAGTGTGGAAAATCTCTTTGTAGGAATCTGGAAAGGACCATGCCAAACTTATTACAGTTTAGACAACCATTGAAAAGATACTGGTCCTATGAAGAAACATGGGCTAAAGGATGTTCTTTTCAAAGGTGCAGTAGGCTGTTGACAGCAGGATAGAGAAGACTGGCTTTCAACTCTGTCTCCTTCAATTAATTCTGAGTTTTATGCAAAAAATATCTTGATTTATCTTGTAGTCTGATAGAACTTAATTTCAAAGGTATGCAGTACTTCTGGGGTGTTTAGGGTGCTCACTGCACATGAAGCTCCTCCTCTGCTCTGTCTCTCTTGGGTCCCTTCAAAAGGTACCATATTCATGGTAAAATTGGTTCAGTGGTAAAGGAATATTTGAGAAGCTGTAGGCCTAGATTTATGCCCTCCTCTATCAAAGCATGTTCTAATCCACATCTATCTTTTGCTTCTACACAGAACAGTCTGAAAAATAACCAATATGCAGTATTCCATTTTTCATGCAATAGTGGCACCACTGGTCATTTCCAGTAAACAGAGAAAATAATAAAAGTCCTTTCAAAAGCTCACTCCAGAGCTATACTAAAACACTGATATAGGCTAGTCCATTATGCAGCAAAGAACAAAGTATATGAGAGACTGAACTTGGAGAGAAGTTCCTGAATTCTAGTACCTGCTTATGAGTTTTATTCATTATTTGATATAGTATGTAAAAACTTCTATAATGCACATGTAACATGATAATCAAACTATGCTCTCATATTTCTTCCCTAATTTCTGCAGGTCATTGAGAATAAAAAACTATGTATTGGTTACTTGGTAAATTTTCATAGTAATCCATTATTCAAAGTTTTTACATGACTTAACAAAAAAAATATATACCTTTATTTTCCAAGCAAGCTTGCTTTTGAGTCCGAGCTACTGCTTTTTCAGTTGTCTCTCAATATCAAATATTGTGGGAAATTGCAATCTTCCAAGAGTCCTCAGGAGTCATACTTATTTACATGCAGACAAATTTTGATGGGGGAAGTCTCAATGACAACTATACTAGGAGATGTCCTAACAGCTTGGAGAGGAAAATGATACCTACTTGAAGAAAGAGCCATAAACATTCATTTTACGAGCTTGTGAGGAGTTGGATACATCAATGCAGGTGCTGCTGGGCCACTCCTCCCCTGTTTTCTAAAATTGCTGTATTAAAAAACTTCCTTCTGTCTCTGAATCACAAATATTTCATGCTGTAATTGTAACAGTGTAATTTATGTTATTAGTAGAAGAGTTGAAAACTGTTCTAATAATCAAGTGGTAAGCTGCATTATATTAATTGGGCAAGAATTCAGTGTAAACACAAAGGATAATATACTTCTTCAGAAAGGATGAGACCAAACAAACTTTTAGAGAATTTAACTGTAAGGAAAAATTAATACAATCTATAATTATTTTGCAAAATATTTTTGTTTATTAAGATTTCATTTGCAAAATGTGGTTTATAAACTGTTTGTACCCAGAATTATAACAAAACATACCATCTCTTTTTTGATAGCTTCCACACTCTGCTATTTAGCATAATAACAGACCACACATATAACACACAATTATTTTGATGATCAGGAAAGTGTACTTTGTAGTGCAATTAATCCTCTGTAAAAAGGATTTCTTTTCAAACCCTGTGATTAGAGCCTCTTTAGAAATACCTTTTTCTCCAGTTTTCTACATTCTGTTTATCTTGTCTATCTGAATCTCTCTCTGCAATTTTCCTGCTTATCAGAAAAAATGCTTAATGCATTGAGATTAGCCCACTGGATGGAGATTTATAAATCACATTTTATGAAAAAGATTCACGCTGTTCTGAACAGTTATCTCTTTAATATATTTCCAGAATACGCTAATACATAAAAGAGAGAGTGCGTATTTATTCGTATTGCTGAATAAAAGAATCGCATTGGTACATGAAATGTGATAGAGATGGTAGCCTTAAGCAGAGGTATATAAACCAGTCAAAATTGGATCAAAAATAGACCAGCAAAGGCCTGACAAAAATCTGCATGATGGATAGGTTTGTATTGATTGCTAGAGCACACCCAGAGTTCTGTTTAATTGAAATCACACTTTCTATTCAGTCTTGTATGTAGAGCTTGCCATTAAATGCATGTAAGGGACTTCTTTCTCTTTCTGAAAAAATAACAATTCCTTTGTTTCTCCCAATCAACAGTTCTCCCTCTATAGGACTTACTTTTTTTAACTTGACAGGTATTTAATTATAAATTTTATTTTCTATTCACCCCCTACCCAAATTTCCAATTTTTTTTTTTTTTTTTTTTTTTTTTTTTTTTTTTTTTTTTTTTTTTAATTCCTGTGCAGCTTTCTCTTTGGATTCACAAAAGGAGTGGCATAGCATAAAAGTTTCAGGGAAACTCACCTGTAAAACATTTGCTACTATACTTGCCTTGGACAAAAAATAAGATGTGCTGCTGGTCTATTTCTAAAAATGGTTTCATTATGGTCTATTTATTATATATTTCATCATATATCAACCATATTAAAGCGTACATAAGACTAATATTTTCCAGGAGGACAAGCAACTACTTGTGAAATGCACCAATTTCCCCTTTTATCTTTAAAGTATTTAAATTTCACTGTAAGTTTATATAATCTTATTTTATGAAGAAATCATGAATATGGGGGGAGTGGGGCAGAGCTGAATTAGGTATCTTATACTCAAGAAGTCAGATATATTTACTTTCATTTTCACCCTGTACATATCACATACAGTAGACCAGAGTACAACAAGCATGATACACATGAAGATGTTTTATACTAGAGAATAACCCAAGGACTCTTTACAAAACAAATCGGAAAATACCAATGAATTAGTAAGTAAACTGCAAATTCATAATCACGGCTAAAAAAATAATAGGACAAGCAATTTAGTGGGTGGAATGCAATGGTATCTTCTGAATCATATGAAGAAGAGCTGTTAGAATCAGTATGGTGATTTCTGTTCAGAATGCAGCAATGCTCAAAAATAGTGTTTATACCTACCATCCAAATTTCACTCTGTTAGGAAAAAAGTGGACCTTCTGCCAAGGTGGTCGCTCACATTTACTTTCCATCCAAGACACTGGGAAAAGAAGGGAGTTTGTATATGCTTCCATGTAAAACTAGAACATGATTGGGGAGTGCACTCAGTTCCAGGCATTTGGAGGAGCTCGTGATTTCTCTAATACAAACCACCCTGTCTGGAAGCACCCTGTCTGGAAAAAAAAGTAGTTCTTGTTTCTGATTTGAACTGATGCGAAAGTTTGAGCAAAGCTATGAACTTGAAAGATAAGACCACCAGGAAAATGACTGGAAGCAAACAAGAAATTAGTAAAATCCTTGAAAAAGTGTTCCTGACTATTTATGATATACAAGTCTAAGCAGGTGTAAGAGCTTCTCCCTGGCAGATTTCAATTTTTCATCTGAGCACCAGATTAATTTTCATTAATGCTGACTTGTTCCAATATTTACAGGTGTGTAATGTTGGGAGGGGGAGGGGGAGGAGGTTGTTGGTTTATTTATTTTTTTCCCCCTCAATTGCTTAGATTTGAACGTGCCTGTGCAACAGGGCAAAAACAGAATGAAAATATTCCCTGAAATTCTTAGCCCAAGTATCACAATAAAGTAAGCACTAGAAATCCTATGTGATCAGGACTGAGCTGTTTAGCTTTGGTTGGGTTTGTTTTGTATTTAAGTCGAATATAAGGGGGTTTATTACTAATTTAATGACTCAGAATAGAAGTAAATAGAAAGTCCTCTTAGAGATTTTTCTGAAAAACTCTTAAGAAACTGGTTTTTCATGCACAGTCAGGAGCATGGGGTCATCAAGAAACATTTAGATGTGAGACATCTGCTTCTGTGTTATGGCAGCCATGATTTCTGTTTGCAATTTCCTTATTTGTTTTGTAACTTAAAAATTAAAAATAGAAACATTGACAGGACTCTAATGGAATAAGCTTCATATTCTGTGGGTTTTCCCCCTGATCTTCTATCCTTTCTTATTTTATGTTTTTTTTTTTAAGAATTGTTGTCAGTGTAACATTTACATTCCCAAAGCCCATTTTCCTTGTCAACCTAAAAATCATTTTCCTGAAAGGAATCAAAGGGAAGAAATGCCACTGAAAAGTATTTCACTTCCAAGCTGAGGAGCAAGTAAAATGCCAGCAGCTAAAGTGCAGGCGCAACTGTGCCTGTGCTGCAAACAATGAAACTGTTTTTCAATTTAGTTCTCGACTTTTCCTCCAGAGATTCTCACCTAAATTTCCTTACTCCTCTCTAGCTGGGGAATAAATTTAATGTCAGGAAACCTATTTCACTAATGTTAATCCCAGTAGATACATATATTGTGACATTCCTTTTCAATCACGTAAAAAGTAAACATGTCTGGAATGCTATGTATCAAACTCAGTGTCTTTTGGAACAAATCAGGAATTAAAGCTACAGAATTATAAAAAGTGATATTTATAGATTTTGGTCCCTAAAATTTACTACCAAAAGAGTATCATGTGGTATGGAATACATGCAACTTCTGCTATGAGGTAAGTTGACCACTGAAATAAGGATTTTGGTTTTTCCCATGAAATAAAGAGTATTATCCTTCATCTGTACTCGGGCATTCTAGTTTCCATTTCCTACATTTTTGGGGGGATCCTATGAGCAGATATGTTGCCTAAAATATTTGTATTACCCAAAACCCTGGAATTAAGCTGTGTCCTTGCTTTTAAATATTGATGCAGTCAAAGGTAATGTTTAGTTTTCTTCATTTCAGTAAGTTTAAGATAGAAAATACAGCTGAGTTTCAGAAAAAAAATCCACAAAACCAGCATAAAGAGTGAAAGGCCCTGGAACAATCTTGTTATGCAAGCTGTATCACTTTGGAACATTGTAAATATACCAGAGTAAACTTTGCTTAATATAGAGAGAATCTGGCTGGTAGAAATTTGATCAAAAGTGAGGTTCTGTGATTCAGAAATAATTTCCTGCCACACTGTGATAACAGAGTAAGAGGCACCTGTCACACCCACCTATACATTTCTGTTCTTTTATCTCTATATACACACACTTCTAAAACATTTATAGGTTTCCTAATATACCAGATACATGATTTCAGTTTTCTGTTGCATCAAAAGATGAAGGAGGAGAACTTCCCGAAAAGAAACATCATCCAGAATAAATCCATTTGGTAAATTGATGGTGTGAAGTGATTGGAGTATATGCTATTCACTCAAGCATAGCAATAACTCTCTGGAGGGAGAAAAATGGGAGTGAAAACTGGTATGTTGTGATGCCATAAGGGCAAAATACAAAATAAGTTGTTAACCACGATTTTAAAGCCCCTAGGGATTGAAAACACCACTTTGTCATTGCCTTTGCAGAGAAAGGCAAAGCACACAGGAAATCCTTGCTATGTAAGCAATTTGAAAATTGCTCTAAACACTAAAAGGATACATCTAAAAGGAGAGATGATCTTTCAAAAGATGAGTTTATTCACAAACATATAAAATAAGCACCTTGGAGAAAATAATCTATCTGAATAATATTTAAGTTGTACATGTGGATTTATATACAAAATTGCCCATACACACCAATCCATATTCCAGTTTCAGTTCTGTTGTAGATTAATTTATTTTGAGTATGTAAAAATGTCTACAGCCTGATGCCAACTCGTTGCCACATTTTAGGAATAAATAACTATTTTGACAGTCATGGAAAGAGGAAGGGAAGTGAGGGAAACAGACAGTGGGGGTGAGGGCAGATAGGAAGGGAAAATACTTCATTGTCTTACTGAACCTTCACCAATTCTTTCATACAAAAAAAAAAAAAGTTAAATAAAAAGTGACTACAATTTTCAAGAAACAAACTTCTTTTTAGAAACAGAGAAACAGAGCTACACAACAGTAACAACACATTTCCAGAGGTTACACACTTGAAAAAGAATTGTCAGAAAAACAAAATAACATATGTGGAAGGCAGTTTCAAGACAAAAGAGCATTCAAAGATAGCAAAGAAGGACTAAAAGAAAAAAAATGAAGCTGGTACTGAGAAAAGACCCAATGATTCAATGGCATTTTTGTAGACTTTCCTTGCTTGAGTTGTTTCTTGTTAGATAATTGAAGTCACCATTCTTATTTGTGTGTAAAAACTATACGATCTAGTAAACAAAAAGACAAAAGACTGATATTATAGAGGAAAATGCATTATTTTATATATTCTCTCGGATGGACTAAAACACTCAACTTACTTAAGCCACAGAATATTTATAAATGAAGAGAAGTGATTGTCTTCCTCCACAGAACAAATTTAGAAATACTTCCTTGAAACATATGAAAGTAAAACCAGTTTTACAGATCAAATAATGAGAAAACTATGGTGATTTAGTCATAAGAAAGTCACATAGTCCTTATAAAGAGAATGCAGTTAAAGTACGGATGAACTTCTACCGATTCTATCATGATCATTCTATCAGTGAGCCAAAGAATAACCTTTGTTGATTAACCACTTGGGGCACACATTCCTTCCTAAACTTATCTGCTAATTACCTCCTATTCTGAAGTATGAGATTTGAATAGATTGCTTTTAGGTGATTGTAACAGTCAAACCTTGGATCCCTTACAGGAACCTGAATTCAGTGATAGAAACACTGAAGCACATTTTACAACAAACCAGAAAAATCAGATTACCTCTACAAGTATAGTAACTGATGAAAATTGGTAATCAGTTGTAATTTCACTCCCTTCAAATTATCTCCAAGTGTTTAATATATAAAAACTGATAGTTTGGGATCACAGAGTCCCAGAATATGCTGAGTTGGAAGGAATCTGTAAGAATCATTGAGTTCAACAGGACCATCCCCAAGAATCACACCATGTGACTAAGAGCACTGTTCAAACACTTCTTGAACTCTGTCAGGTTTGGTGCTGTGACCACTTTCCTGAGAAGCCTGATCCTTCACCCAGTCACCCTCTGGGTGAAGAATCTTTTTCTAATACCCAACATAAATCTCCCTGACAAAACTACAACCTATTTCCTCGGGTCCTGTCACTGATCACCACCACAGGGAAGAGATCAGTGTCTTCCCCTCCTCTTTCCCTCACAAGGAACTTGTAGACTGCAATGAGGTCTCCCCTCAGTCTCCTTCCCTTTAGGATGAACACACCAAGTGACTTCAGGTGCTACTCACACGGCTTCCCCTCAAGGCCCTTCACCATCTTCATTGCCCTCCTTTGGACACTTTCTGATGGCTTAATATCTTTCTTATATTGTGGTGCCCAAAACTGCACACAATATCCAATGTGAGGCCACCCCAGTGCACAGCAGAGTGGGACAATCCCCTCCCTCAACCAGCTGGTGATGCTGTGCCTGATGCCTCCCCCAGGACTTGGTTGCCCCTCCTGGCTGCCAGGGCATTGCTGACTCATGTTCAACTTGCTGTCGTCAAGGAACCCTTGATCCCTTTCCATGGCACTGCTTTCCAGGATCTCATTCCCCACTCTGTACGAACATCCAGAGTTGCCCCATCCCAGGTGCAGAATCTGGCACTTTCTCTTTTTGAACTTCATGTGGTTGGTGATTTCCCAGTCCTCTAACTTTTAGAGGTCTCTCTGCAGGGCCTCTCTGTCTTCGAGGGAGTCAAGAACTCCTCACAATTTTGTGTCATCTGCAAATCTGCTTAGTATCCCTTCTAGTCCTGCATCCAACTCAATTATGAAGATGCTGAAGAGCACAGGGCCCAAGATGGAGCCCTGTGGAGCCCCTCTAGTGACAGGTCATCAGTCTGATGTCACCTGATTCACTATTACCCTCTGTGCTTGACCCATGAGCCAGTTGCTCACCCACCACATGATGTGTTTATCCAGCTGTGTGCTGGGCATTTTGACCAGAAGGATCATGTGAGAGACAGTATCGAAAGCTTTACTGAAATCCAAAATGATGACATCAACTGCCTTCCCTTGATCAGCTGGGATCATTTTTGGATAACTACATTTCTAAGGGAGGTTTAGGAGCTGATTCAAGTAGTCTACAAACAAACCGAGGTTTAAAGAATTGTAAATGTAGCTGCTACTTTGGATTGAATTGAAAAGAAAATGCATCAAGAAGGTAAGTTGTTAACAGCATCTCAGCTAAACTCATGGGGAAGCTTAACTCTGTCAGTTTAAGTATTTAGTCTCTGCTCAGCAAAAAATATGTGCCAAGAGGATGCTGAACATTACAGTTAATTGCCTGAAACAGCAGCACTTTTAATTGACAAATGAACAGAAAAAAAAGGAATAAAAAAAGTAAATGAAAGCATGGTAAGAATGGACAGTTTTGTAATTGGAAATTGTAAAGGTCACTAAACATGGCTTAGTGCTATCTGTTAGCATGGAATAATTACTTTGTGAAAGTCTTTATTTGCAATCTGGATATGAGCAATTTTAACTCTCATAAAGTAAGGGTGTTTTTTATTAATACTTTGAGCATGAGTGGACATAGCAAATGTGGAGCTGTGCTGCTTCTGTAAAAAGTGACAAGACAATTACACATCATTGCTAATGTGCACTTTTGATCCAGCCTGAGATTATGCAATCTGTTTCTGGGGAATATGGTTAATCTGGGCAACAAGAATTAAAAAAAAAAAAAAAAAAAAAAAAAAAAAAAAAGGAAAGTATTAAAAGGTTTAGGAGATCAAGAGGGAGGTTAATATTCATTTCACTAAAAAAATGTTTTTTAACAAATTAAATAGGTATTTTTTGGTCCTGCCTGACCAACCTAGTGGCATTCTACAATGGAGTGATTGACTATATCAGTGGACAAGGGAAGGGCTACAGATGTCATTTACTCAGACTTCTGTAGAGCTTTTGACAGGGCTCTCCACATCATCCGTCACTCTAAATTGAAGAGACATGGATTCAAATGGTGGACTATTACGTGAGTAAGGAATTGGTTTCACGGTTACATTCAGAGGGTTGTGATGAACAGCTCAGAGTCCCAATGGATGTCAGTAAAAAGTGCTGTTCCTCAGGGATCTTTACTGGGACATTAATCTTCATTAATGACATAGATGAAGGGATTGAGTTCATCCTCTCAGCAAATTTCCATATGACACGAAGCCGAGTAGTGTGGATGATACATCTGAAGGGTGGGATGCCATCCAGAGAGACCCAGACAGGCTCAAGAAGTAGGCCCATGGGAATCTCATGTGGTTTAAAATGACCAAGTGCAAGGTGCTGCACCTGGGTTGTGGCAACCCCCACTATCAATCCAGGCTGGGGGATGAACAGATTTAGAGCAGCCCTGCTGAGAAGGACTTGCAGGTGCTGGTGGATGAAAGGCTGAACATGAGCTGGCAATGTGCACTCACAGCCCAGAGAGCCAGTTGTGTCCTGGGTTACATCAAAAGCAGCATGGGTAGCATGTCAAGGGAGGTGACTGTTCCTTCTCTGCTCTGGTGAGACCTCACCTGGAATGCTGCATCCAGCTCTGGGGTCCCCAGGACAGGAAAGACATTGACTTGTTGGAGTGAACACAGAGGAAGGACTCCAAGTTGATTAGAGGGATGGAGCACCTCTCCTATGAGGAAAGGCTAAGAATATTGGAATTGTTCAGCCTGGAAAAGAGAAGACTTCTGGGTGACCAATTGCAGCCTTTCAGTACATAAAGGAAGTCTACAAAAAAACTGGAGAGGGCCTATGTACAAGGGCACGTAGTGATAGGACAAGAGAGAATAGCTTCAAACCGAGAGAGTGCAGGTTTAGATTAGATATTAGGAAGAAATTACTTACTGTGAGAATGGTAAGGCACTGGAACAGGTTGCTCAGAGGAGTTGTGGAAGCCCCATCTTTTAAAGTGTTCAAGTATTATTAGCCAGATTGCATGCAGTTTTGAGCAACGTGATATAGTGGAAAGTGTCCCTGCCCATAGCAGGGGGCTTGGAACTAGATCATCTTTAAGGATGCTTTCAACCCAAACCATTCTATGATTCCATGACTTGTTATATAAAAATTAAAACAAATTAGATAAATTGCTAAATTCATAACCTAGAAGTCCCCTTTTAGTGCTTCTGATATTATTAAAATACTGTTTTAAATATCTCAAACACCATTGTTTAGATCATTAGTGCCTCAAAGCTGGCATCAGTACATGAAATTATTTCCACTGGGAATTTATACAAGTTCTCCAACCTCCTTCTTAAATGGAAATATGATTCTCCACTATATTTTCATTTGAATGTATATACATACATACATATATGTATATATGTAAGCATAAATAAAGTGTAAAGAGTCAGGAAAGAATTTTTTTTTTCCTTTGGGGGTTAGTCTTCAGCTAAAGACATCTTTTTCTGTCTTTTTTTTTGCTGATATTTAGAACATTTGTTTCAATCCACAACCTAAGAGCTGGTGTCCCCATAGATATTCTTTAAGCATACACTTTCTTCAAGAAAGAAATCTCTCTATACTTTCCCCCCAAATAACATACTTTTTAAAATAATACATAAACTAGCAGTTTAACATAATTCTTTATTTGTCTGAAAACTTTCAATGAAGTGTCTTTCAACTCATTGAAATTTTATTTTTTCATTCTGACTAGGTCATCTTATACAAAAGTGAAATCATCACATCATATTTCAGAGGCTTGAAAAATGATTCAATATGCAATTGAAAATGCTGACAATTCAATGCAAATTGAGAAATCATGTCAGAGAAAACCCCTATTTGCATCAAAAGTGAGTATGAAAACTGAATAAAACCTTTCCAGTAACAATTTTGGTGTATTTCCACTTTTTTAACATTAACAAGCTAAGCTTTCACAACAGAAAGTTATGAATTCTCTTTAGCTTGCCTCATGAGGGATAATTGTTTCATATCACTTCTGTGTTAAAGATGGAAAGTTTCAAATCAATTCTGAAATGGGTTCCTCCTAATGAAGTAGTATTTGCAGAGTTCATCACTCTGTTACACATTTCTACTAGCCCATGGTGAAGGTTCAAAAGAACAGCCCTACAAGTAATTAGTTTTTGTACTGTATGAATTGCTTTCTATTTTAGTACATTGCAATGTTTTTGTCTGCTGTCCTAGAGCCAGTTTTCACTTCACAGGAGTGGAAGTGAAAGGAGCATTCTGAAAATAAGTTTTCTATTAAAAAAATTCAGAATCATTTCACCAAACTTCTCAGTGTAGATATTGATGTTGGCCCTGGTTCTCCAAACTTGCTTTAGTGTTGCTTTAGTGAGGAAGAAGGCATGTAAATCACTCTCAAGCAGTGCGTATTTCTCTCACTTAGCTATAAAGTGAATGCAGTATGCTGGCTCCCACACTGATGACCAATGCCATAGGGGTACTCTAAGTATCCCGCCTCACACCCCTCCACAAAAGTAGGGGCTTAGCATCCAATCTATCAGGCATATTCAAGAGAATCCAGGGTATCTCACGTGCTTTTCTGTTGTCAGGATTAACAAAGGGCCTGTGATCCAACCAAGTAGCTTAAAGTTCAGCATATCAGTTCCTGGAGTGGGATGCAGTTCAAGATTAGGCTCTTTCACTGTAGATTTACTGTGTATATGTCAGCCTTTCTGTAGGCACCATCATAGTTAGAGGTGATTTATGGCTTCATATGCTTCTTAAAGAGGCAGCTGATGCCTTTTTAGGTAGGCTGAGGTACTTGAGATCTCTGCAAAGGGCTGTAAGATAGGATAAATGCTCCTTGTATGTCCCTCTGGACCAGCAGGTAAGGCCAACTGCCCAGAGCTAGTCCAGGACATCTCAGGCATCATTGCTGACCCAGTTGACTTGTACTCAGTAAAAGCTACGCGTCCTTCCAGAGAATCTGCTCAAAACTGTGATAGACACCTGCTGTCTGCTCACCTGAATAACTTCCTAAGCTTAATTAAATAAGGGCTCATAATTTTGTATAAACATCTGTATACTGCCATTTGAAATGACACTATTTCTTGTACAAGGGTATCCATAACATTCCCATTCACTACCACCCTCAAACAAACCTCAAAGTGAAGATTTTCCTTCTTGTGAAATATGCAAACTTCTTTTCTGAACTGTGAAGGTAAAAATGATTGTAAAAGTCCCTTATCAGTTCTCTGCCATTAATTTAACCCATTTAATCTATTATTTTTTCTCTAACAATTCTTTTACCATTACACATTCATAAGAAAATTTTAGTTTGATTTAGAAGTCATACTCTTATTTATTTTTCTGTAAAATAACTGACTGCATATTCTTGTAATAGACTACTTTTCAATTCCTCTTATATTCTCTTTCCTCTCTCCTTTGGTCTCTCAGCAGTCCTTTTTGATGTCATATTTTGCCAACATTCTTCCCTACTGTGAAACATTGCAGAATTAGGAATGGTTTAATGAGCTGCCTACCATGTTAAATAGTTCTGTTTAATACCTCACTGTACTGTAGGGATAGTACATAAATTTAAGTATGTGAAAGTATAACAATGACCTCAAATAGCCATTTCAATTTTTATTTCTTAACTTCAAGTTTAACAGGTCTTTGATATATTTTCAGCTGAGGACTCTTTCAGTCAATCTAGCAGATTCCTTACACAATGAGTTTACTCCTGACTCCCTCCTTTTACACTTAATTAACTTGATTAAATATTTATACTCTTGTCACAGCCTACGTCCCTATCAAGACTGAGGTCCTGTTGTGTTAACTGCTAGGTACAGTACAAACAGAAGCCTATCACATTAGTTACTTACGAAAAATGTTAGCTTTCTATGAAGAATTACTTGCTATGTGAAATATTATTCAATTTTCTGAATAGAAAATAACCTTGCTTAATATAAAGTGATTTAATTTGAAGGAAAAAATATATAAATTTTCACACAATTATTAGGATATCTGGCTGATTATGGCAGCAGTAATATGTTACCTAAATTATAATTATGAATATTATCATTAAGTTAAATCAACATGGCTATCAGTATTTAACACTGGAAGGTACGGAAAATGAGAAACACAAATGGCTTTATAACAAGTAGGAATTCATATGTATTGTTAGTGACAAAATAGACCATAAAGCAGACGTTTGCATTCACAGGAAGGAAGAGTAAATATGTTTCTAAAAGAGCTCATACATTATGTATCTCACGTATCACAGAATGAATGCAGCAAAAAAAATGTTATTCAAGAACATATACAAGAGAAAATTCTAACCCTTATGCATATTCCACGGCATATACTAAGCACGTATTATTTCTGAGTAAGTTACTGAGATAGAGAAGCACATGAATAAATTCATGGCAGGATAATAGTCTAAGCATGACAAAATTCTCAGTTCTACCAAATTAACAGAAAAAGCAGTAACCTTGACGTAATCCAAATTTAAGGTTACACAGTTTTTATTTAGACTTGTAAAAAAGCGAGAAACAGAATGTGACAGTTGCTTCAGCAGCAATTACAGATCCTGTGATTTTTCAGAAAATAAGTTTTGTTCAGAGAACTTAAATCCCAGTTTAGATGAGGCACCAAACAATTATGGTTGCACTGACCAGCCTTCTAAGAAGCATATACATAAAACTTTGGTCACAAATCTCCTCAGATACTTAGAGTTGTCTCAGATTAAGGAATCTATTCTGATTTGAAAATCGGTTCTTAAATTCTGCCTATGTACCAGGATGCACTCAACCCATAAGGTATACTGTTCCAATTTAAAAATGAGTTTCACACACAAATATCTGAAACAGAAGGTGTTAGGAACTGTATTGGAATATATTTAAGGATTAAACATGACTAATGTAGATTGAGCAAAATTAAGAGATTGGGATCCTATAGCGATGAGGTGAGTATTATCAAGTTCAGGTATCTCATCCTTTAAAGCAGATTTATTTTGAACAGACAATATCAATGTTAAAGCAGAGGTTATAGGCATTTTTATTGACAAATAAAGCTGGATGAAAAAGGGACTTCCCACAGCCTGTTAGAATGCCTCTAAAAATAAATAAAAGGCTTTAGAATTAAATACAAGGATCTAGGAAAGGAAAAGTTTCTGGCCAAGGATACCTGAACCTCAGCATGGAAGATGAGATAGACATGATTGTTCAAGTGAGTGACATCAATGTCACTTCTGAAAGTGGAAGTAGTAGTAACAGAGAACAGGGTTTATCTGATACTTTTTCAGATTCTAATTTGGGGGAGTGGAAGAGGGAAGATTAAACTTTTTAATTCAAAATTATTTGGTTTAGAATGCTTAAAAACACTCCAGCTCAGTAACTCAGATGAAAATCCATATATTACAGAAGAAAAATCTAGAGTAGTCACAAAATAGAATAGCACTAGACACTTTTAACATGCAAAAGAATACAAAAACCTCCAAAATAACTCAAAACCTTCAAATGCAGTGGAAGCAGAATGAAAAGGTTTTTGTTTGGTTTTTCTTTAGGTTTCTAAATATGTTCCAAATGTCTGAGTATTTCAGTACAAGTTGAAATTATAAATATAAGCTATTGCACAATATGAGCATGTTAAACTGAACAAAACCTACCTTTTTTCTAGAACAGTTTTTCATCTGAACCACTGACATCACTTCCATGAAGAAGAGGTAAAATGCATTTTTACAGATGATGTTATTTGAACTTCCGCTTAGTCGATGGTATCTAATCTTTGTTTATTTGGGTATTATACAGATGTCTATTTTTTTTACAGAGGTGTTTAGCTCTTGTTTCTAGCAAACTGTTCTACCTGGTTTTTTTTTTTTTGTTTGGTTTTTTTTTTTTTGATTGAAATACTATTTTTTGGATGGACAAGAGTTTAAATACTTTCTCTTCATTAGTTAGGCAATCTGTGGATTTCCTTTGACTCCCCTTGATTATTGTATTAGTTCATTTCATACAGGCTTAGCTGTGTGATGTTTGGAACAGCTAAACATACCCCTAAAAAGGTGCCTCGTAGTGTCTACTACTGGCCAAGCAGCACAATTACTGAAGGAGAAAGAAATTAGTAAAAATTACACTCACCTAAAATTATAAATCTGGAAATAGATTTATTGCCAATCTCTAGAAATTTTTGAAATATCAGATAATATATTCTGCCTCTTAAAAAAAAAAAAATCAAAAAAGAAAGATGTACTTAATTTTTCTCTGGAGTTTTACAGAACTATTTGTCATTAGTACCACATGATTTCTGTGGAAATAAAATTAAATAAGCATGAAAAGTGAAAATTTTTATACTACTGACATCATTAGAACTTGATAATTGCTTTGAATAGCTCATTCACTGCTGTATATTTTTACTTAGAAATTAATCTCTAAATATATACATTTTCTGTAATCATTAATAACCTCATTCCTATATGTAAATTTCTCTTCTTGCAATCACATTTCTATGCTGACAATTCAAAGTTTCTCTAATATTTACCTTCATTAAGTCTTCCCAGGAATCACACAAGTGAAGATTTGCAGAATCTAACTTGCATATACACTCTAAAATGGCAGCTCTTCTCTTTTCCTTAGCTTTTCACAATGTTTTCCACCCCTTTCTCTCTTGTCGTTTTGGTAATCAAACCTTCTTGTTCATGTAGTGTTTTGTTACTTGTCAGCTGTTCTGTCAATCACCATGAGTTTTTCAGCATGTTTAGCCCTGGCTTGAAGAACTTTCCATGGTTCATCCTCAAATTTTAAGAATTTTTCTCTGCTGTATCCCAAGTGAGAAAAATATGAGCTTTCCTCTCCATCATCTTCTCCTCTGAAGGGAAAATCCAGGAGGAGACAGCTCATCAGCAGCAGAAGAAAAGCAATAGTGTCTGAAAACCCCAGTGATCACAAATGAAGTTAAAACAGCTAACCACAGAGCTTGCCTGCAACATCTCATAAAGGCAAAGGTAGTAACTGCATACTGAAATTTAAGCACCGTGCTGAACTGAGACTGCTGTACACAACAAGGGTGAAGATGCAAAACTTCCTAAGCCTTATTTTATTTATTTATTTTTTAAGTAAAGTATTCTCCATAGAAAATTGAAATAAAACTTGAACAATACTCAATTGGTAAAATATTCAGAAGGGCTTAAAGACATAAGATACAAAATGTCTTCGACTGCCAATGTTGCACAGATTCAAAACTGCCCAAGTCAAAAGACCAACCCTTCATCTTCAGATATTAGGAAAAAATCTATTCTGTTAATGTTGTTGAAGCTTGTCACTTAGGAAAGGGAGAATTGCCCATTCAACCTCCTTTCAGAAGAGACATATGTCTTTGGCGAAACAGCATAAGACTCTGCTTAATTTCTGAATGGGTTTGAAATGTCTGCCTATAGACAATGATTTCTATCCAGATGATATGACATCTGTTTTCTCAACGGCTAGGCCATCAGACTATTAGCTTTGTACTAGACAAAAACAAAAATTTGCAGCTGGAGGATATCTTTGCAATTTGCTTGAGATTTTCTGATAGTCTTGCTCTTCTAGTATCTAGCATTACTGATCTAACCTGACAGACTGCTCAGGTTACAAAAATGCATGGTCACATTTCTCTGGCCTGCTGTGAGATCGAGCCACACACTACCTTTGTGTAACCTGCCCACTCCTTCCCTCACTGAGATGGTATCCATGGATGGATCTGCAGATGAGACTCAGCAGTTCTTGCCTTTTGAGTGAACAGTCTACCTGAATTTCTCCAGGGTTTTCAATTCAGTTTCCCACAGCCTCCTCCTAGAAAACGATGTGTTATGGTCCAGGCAAGTGGGGAACTGACTGTCAGATGGCACCCAGAGGGGTAGTTGTAAATAGCTCTTTTTCAAAATGGCAACCTGACACAAACGGAGACCCTCAGGGATCAATATTGGGCCCAATGCTCTAAATATTTTCATATGTGATCTGGATGATGGGATCAAGTGTATCCTGATAAAGTTTGCTGATGATACCAAACTGAGTGGGGAAGTAGACACTTTGAAAGACTGAGTTATTCTGGGCTGAGACCTGGATAAGCTGGAAGAGTGGGCTAACAAGACCCTTACAAAGTTAAATGAGGGTAAGCGTAAGGTATTATAATCCAGAAATACAGCACAGACTGTGATTTACCCAACTTGGGAACAGCTCTGTGGAAAGGGACCCAGGGCTGCTGGTGGACAAGCTCAATGTGAGCAAGCAGTGAGCTGCTACAATAAAGAAAACCAACAGATTGTTGGGCTGCATCAACAAAGGCATCACCAGCAGAGATAAAGTCATTATCCCGCTCTGTTCAGTGCTTGCCGTCCACACCTGGAGTACCGTGCTCAGTTTTGGTCCCTGCTATTCAAAAAAGCTGTGGACAGGCCAGAGAGGGTCCAGATAAGGGTCACAAAGATGACTGTGAAGCCCACCCTAGGAGGAAAGACCGAGAGGACTGGGTTTGTTCAGCCTTGAGAAAAGAAGGCTGAGGAGAGACCTTATCACCAAGTTCCAGTATTTAAAGGTTGGCTACAAGGAAGATGGATACACTCTATTTAAAAGGAGTCAAGAAAAGATGATGGGCAATGGGTAAAATTATTCATGGGAAGATTCCAGTTGGATAGAAAAATTTTCCACAATGAGAACAATCAGCCATTGAAATAATCAGAAGTAGTGGATTTTTCAAAATTGGACACTTTTAGGCTGGAAAGGGTACTGGGCCATCTTGTTTAGATCATGCTTTTGCCAAGAAAGGTTGAACTACATGATCCTTGAAGTACCTTCAAACCTGGTATTTGATGGTTCTATGACTCTATGAACAGTTATTGCGGACAAACCCATTAAAGAAGAAGTGCCGACTGGCATGGCAGTGCAAAATACTTACATGTGTGCTTTCATCTCAAATCCAAAGATATTAGTAGTGAAAAGGTCAATGGAATGGCTGGTGTCATCAGGCTACTTGGAAAATTGCATGGATTAAATTTTAGTTAATTCTCTGAACTACAAATAAATAAATTACTCAAATATTCTGAAGTACTTTCTGGTCCAGGTTATATATTAATTATGCATTTCAGTTTAATTAATTTTCAATATTTTTAAGGAGTCCACAGCAGATCACTCCCAGATTTCCTTCTATTGCAATTCTACTCTAGCTGATTTAAAAACCCGGTGCACATTAATATTTTGGGTTTATTCTGAGATTCACTGCAGCAAATTGACACCTCTAAATTCTTAATATGATTTTCAATTTGAGGGACTCTCTCTGGAATGAGGAGAGGGTGTACAGCAAATCGTATCAAATCAGAAGTTCAAGTTTCCCCATCCAAAGTAGAGAAAAAAGAATGAGAAGCACTCTACATGTAGCAAAAATATTTCAAAAAGGCAATTTATGCTTTAAAAATGAGGTAATACTCAGGAAAAATACATGCTTAAATTAAAAAATATCTTTATTTCCTATTATTTCTTATTTATCTAAACTACTATCTCTTTTGTCTATGTGGCCTGCTGGCCATCTAACTGTAGCACTGAATACTCACCACTGATTGTATTCTACTAACTCTGATTCCAAGCAGATACCACAGTAATATCAAAAATGAAAATATCTTTCAATTGTGTAGTGACATTTTCTATTCTTGCTTCTGTCTCTCAGAAAATGGCAGTATCTCATTTTTTAAGTACATTGGGTATTTTATCTAGAACCAGCAGAATTTCTTGTCCCCTGAGTATACAAAAAGTTTCACAGACAATAAAATATATCGGTGGATTTATTTGTAGCTTTCAGATGTAAACCCATTGTCATTCAATTTAAGTGACACTTTTAATAGCTCTTTTTCTTTAGCATCTTATCAGCCCACACTCAGATCAGAATCTGCAATATATGAAGGTCTCCAATATTCACAAAAGTGTCTACAATTACATTTTTGTGAACAACAACACCTCCCCATGACAGATAAAAACTTATGCTTTCTGCCCAGGGAAGTGGTGGAATCACCATCCCTAGAAAAATTCAAAAGGCGTGTGGATGTTGGATTTTGTGATGAACACAGTGATGTTAGGGTAATGTTTGGACTCACTGATCTTAAGAGATTTTTTCTGACCTTGACTATTCTATGATTCTGTGATTGTATGATTTGTAAATATGACTCACACTCACTTAGCAACAGAGAACAAATACTTTAAATTTTTGTGCTGGACCCTTCAGTGTTCTCATGCACTGTAGAAACTTACATTCCTGAAAAATTCAACTGCCGATTTTATCAGATACAGTTGAGTAACAAGCCTCGATTTTAACATGTTTAGACTGCTATGTTGAAAAGAATGGAAAATTTACCCATGAGACTTAACTGAAAGAGCACTATAACAGATTAGGATTTCTTTTTAAGACACATAATTGTTCTGCACAAAAACTATCTTAGTTCATGTTTGCATACAGGATCAGATCAGACAGGCCTCTGTATTTATAGACTCAGCAGTGCTCAGAGAATTCATTCTTGTTAGGATCAGCAAAGTCAAGCTAGACAAACAGATTCTGTGGATCAAGTCCCCAAGGAACTATAAACAGCCAACATGAGAATGTTATCTGCAATTATCAAAGATGTTGTCAAGAAAATATGAACTGTGGCTTCTTATGTCTGAAATGATCGTGAGATACATTTGGATATGATGGAGAAATAAATTACTTTGTATTTTTCTAATCATGAATTAATACATTTAAAAAATAAGACTCAGAGTATCAGTATTTTAAAAATTATGGAGGCAAATAGGGAAGAAAAGATCAGTTGTGCCACTCAGGAAAATTTGAATACAATTTCTTAACCTATATTATCTTCAAAAAGTGTAATTTAACAGTAAATGTGAAATGAAAGAGTCCAATGTCTTTAATAGAAGCAACTTTAGAAAAGTAAATATATTCCACGTTATGAAAACCTTAATTTTCATTTTTTACAGCCTAAAAGTATTTTTCCTTAATTTGAAACCATAAGTAAGAATGTGTATTGTAAGTTTACATGCTTTCTTCCAGTATTAGAGGAACAAATGTTTGTCTGATCTTCAATTCAAGAAAAAGTAAAGCTAATAATACATTAAAAAGCATGGACATGGAAGAATCAACATCTCTATTACCATTCTGGTCTTTTAGCAATGGAATGCTAGTGTGTATCATTAAAAATGATACAATCTGGGAAATATTTCAAAGGCTTCCGGTTAAAATGAACTTCAGAAGAATCATATATTCCAGTATCGATTGAATATATAACTATGAATAGAAAACGAATTGAAATTAATTGCTTTCATATAAATTAGGATTTGAAGGGACCATTTCACTTACCAAACTCAGCTCCATACTATTCAAAAAACTTCGATGTGCAACTGCTCTTACACATTTTTCAAGTTTGGTTTTGAAAAGTGGTTTGTTCAGCCTTTTTGCCAGACTAATATTGAGAAGCTCTTTCTAAATTTGCTTTCTGTGCTACATACCAAAACAAACATTTTTTACAATTCTCGATGCAAATCCTAAGCCTGTTCTAATTCACTTTTGTGCCAACTTGCCCTTTACTTTGTTCTGTGAACCAATACGTTAATGTCTTCAAAAGAAGGCTAAATAATCTCTTATTCTTTGTTTTTGGGGAATATAATTGTTATGAAGGCACAAAAGTGTCTAGGACTTGTGTTTGCAGAGCTATGTATTTGGGAAAAATGAAGAGGGGTATATTCCTTTAGTGCAGGTTGAATATACACTTCAGTTACTCTGCAGGCTTGGTTTGAAAAAAACAAACAAACCAAAATTGGAAAAAAAACCCAAACAAACAGCAACAACAACAACAAAACACACCAAAACCCCACAGAAAACTGTCATTTTCAGAAAGATTCAGGAGAATCAGATTTATTCCCACTGTACATACACAATAAAAGGCATGTTCTACAAAAGATAAGGCAGTTAAATGCCACCCTGACACCCAATCCGGTCAGATCTCGGAAGCTAAGCAGGGTCAGCCCTGGTTAGTGCTTGGATGGGAGACCTGCTGGGAATACCGGGGGCTGTAGGTTCTAGTCCTGAGGACTTCACTGTCACCATCCAAGTTTGCTCAGCCGTGGCAGATGAACCTGAGGAGCAAAGGGTGGGGCCAGTTCCATGCACGCTGTGCCTCACCTAAAAAACCCACTGCGCAGGCTCGAAGGACACACCCACATGGGGAGAGTCCTTCCCAAATCTTTGTTCACAAAGATGAGCCATGATGATGACAAAGGATAATGGAATCACAACTGTAGACTATTGTAGGCTACTGCATCATGTACACTCTGATTGCTGTTTTTCCCTTAAGGACCAAAAAACATTCACTGCAACCACACAAAAGAATTGTTGCTGAAATATTTTTTGACATTATGCACATGCACAAAGGTGCATCACAGCTTATCTTTCATGTTTTTACACAGACTAGCCAAAGTCAACATTTACTACTCAGAACAAAAGAATATATTTTTCATAAAGAATTAAAATACAGTTGAATTCTGTGATCGGTAGGTATCATAAAGCCAAACAATGGCCCTCTCCTCCATCATGCATCAAGTAAAAAACCAGAAACTTGGGTATCACAAGGTAGTTGGTAGCTTAGTACAGTAATATTTGGGAATTAAGGCAGGAAAAGCGTGTAGTCATGTTTTCAACAATTTTGTTTTACAAAAGCTTTTTGGAAACATTCTGGCAGATCATTGTTTCTTCCTTTTGTTTATGAAATGTTCATAAGCTAAATTCATTTTTTTCTGGTTAAAATCGCATTGATTTCTTTCGAGTTGAATTGGGCATGACTGAATAATTTACTTCCATCAAGTGAAATATTGCATACTCTTAAAATAAAATATATTTCTAAAGTATGATCAAACAAAAATATTCCAATAAAAATTTTTATTACATTGTACTGTAAATATGTTTGATTTATATGCCAAACAGAAAAGTTAAAAATAATTAGTTTCAGTCTTACCATGATGCAGGTAGAATTTCTTAGAGTTGTATTGTAAGATACAATTCCAACCTTTTGACATTATTTAGGTTTGAAGTTAACTTGAATTCCAGAGTCTTCCACAAGTTATCCCACCAAGCAGAGGTATGTATTAAAGAAAAAAAAAATAGAAAATACAATATTTTTATCTTAAAATTTGGGAGAGTCTTCATTTGGGAAAAGGCAATGTAAGAAAAATCATTCCCATTTGAAGTGATAGATGTGTAGAGGTGTCATAGAACACTCTTGAAAGCAGAACTCAAAATCTTTAAAGCACAATCATTAAATTCTTGATTATGTCTGGGAAATGGATTTTATTAAAATAACTTTGCTTTCTTGATCAGATTTGTTTTGGTTTTAGCCATAATGTAGGCACTAACTATAAATCATCATGCCACTTTATCCTTCTTTCTTTGACCCTTGTAGCCTTAGAATCACCTCTAACAAAACTTGGGCCAAGTAGACACGCTCTTGGCAGCTCTGAGAGAGAAAGTGAAAAGGAACACGGTAATAGCTCTGGCTATATTTGCAGCAAAAGACAACACTAGAAATTACACCTTTACCAGGCCTTCACAGCCCCTCTGCTTCTATTTTCTTTCCTTAATTTATGTGTGGAGTGGGGAGAAAGTATTAGATGATGGAAGAAATTATTTTCTGTCTTGGAAGTGTTTGCCTGGTGAACACAGTCATTGAGGTTAAAGGACACCAGCACCTCTCCTACACTAAGTACCTCTGAAGAAACAAAAGCATCTAATAATGTAAGATAAAGTTTCTGTGCTTTAGATAGCCCTATTAATTAAGTCTAATATATTAGGTATCTGGGTTGCTTATAAAGCAGATCAGTTCCCCAGAAACGTTTTAATTTATTCTCTTTGTGAATAATTTGTTCAGAAACCAGGGAGGAATTACGCTCCTGACATAATGGATTAATAAGAGAATATTCAACCAACAAAGGAAATTTAGTACAGAGGTTAGTAACCAGGGATGAAACAAAATTAAAAAAATATATAACCCATTTCTCTGAATTTCTAATGTACTTAAAAAGTAGAGAAAATTTCATTGACTCCTTAAGAAGAAATAGTATTTTGCAGGAGATTTTTTTGTTGAAGAAAGGTAAAATGTAGATGTAATATATGTATCCATATACACACATTTCTTGAATACATGTATACGTACATATTTACTGAAGTATAAGAGTTGCTTTACAAATAGCTTACACGGTTATATTTACCTTCTTGTTGATATGTGGGTAAATGTGTACCCATTAAAGGAAAAATTTGTAGAGAATAAAAATATTCATTCCATTTTGATGAATATCCAGAAGCTGAAAACTTTGTTCAAGGTAAATGCATATATTTGCAGTCTGGAAATCTGATATGATTAGTCCCTTTCAACTGCATGTGGCTTGAGACTAGAGGATCTTTAAGATCCTTTCCAATCAAAACTATTCTGTGATTCTGATCAGATGAGGAATGTCAACTAAATGCCAGGAAAAAAAATATCCATGAGGGTGATCGAACACTGGGAGAGGTTGCCCATAGAGATTCTGGAGCCTCCATCTATTCAGATATTCAAAACTCAGCTGGTAAACTGCAAATGAGCAACTTGCTGTACTTGACCCTTCACTTCATCAAGCATCCTGTATTGTTCTCTGAGTCTAGTAAAAATGGAAAATTTTATGACTGGCTTTTCTATTATTTTGTTAATTAAAAACTGTACATGTTGACAAAAATGCTCTTATGTCTTATTAGCCTATTAAACATAAGCAGTTCTCAGGTGTAAGAGAAAAAAAAAAGTGTATGTATACCTATCCATATATTTATATGTAGATATGTACACATGTATCTACAGGAGCCAGGCCTTCATGGATAATGGATATAAAGTAGCAACAGATATTAGACAGTATAAAAGAATTATGTTGACACTGTTGGCAAGATTTACTTTAGCCAGACAAAGGTTGTGTTCATCTTTATCTAAATAAATAATTATATTTCTTTTTAATAGGTAAAATCACTCCAAGGTTTTTAGACATGCTGCTGTAAATTCCTTTATACGTGGATAAAATTATTGGTAGGAAAATATGTAACCATATTTAGATAAGATTCTTTCAACAAGCTCAGATAATTTAGCAGTCAGAACTCTCATCTGTTTCAAAAAGACCATTTTCTTACAGGAGTGAAGGACGAAGCTCCATGTTTCTTAATTCAACTGGCAGACAACAATGCTGGTAACAGCTCCTAGTTTCTGTAAGTTAACTCAGAACCTGAGGAAACAGCAGTCACAGAACAGCAAACCACTTGAGCCTAAAGGAAGGATGATTTTCTTGACTCAGGAACCCCTTTCCCTTGCACAGCATGGAAAAGGATTAGGAAAAAGCAAAACAAAACCCTATAGCTTCTGATAAGACATTGTTTAGAGGGAGGTTTATGAATAACATTCTGTTAACATACAGAATAAATGGATGATGGAAAGAACTCAAGGTAGTCGAAGACATCAGACTTTTCTTGTAGATGGTAAGGAGCTACTTTTAGCCAAGTGGGGAAAAAGAAGAACAAACCATTTTGGAGACAGTTTGCTACACTCTCTGCAGCTCTGCCTGGCTTTATTGTTTTTTTTCAAGTGCCTGGAGTATGGGAAGAACCATCATGGAATAATGAGAGCACTGACAAATCTCTCTTTTCGATTCTGTTTTAAATGAGCTATTGGTAAAAAAATCTGTGGTTTATTCTGAAGTTGGAAATGAAGATTCATTTCTAACTAGTACTGAAAAACATCTGGTTTTCAGTTCCCATGAGGTTTTGCAAGGCAGTGACAGTTAATTGTCATTAATTCTAACAAATTGTTCCACCCCTAACTTACCATCATACTTTAATAATAAGAAATAATTAAAATTGCTTTTACATTAAAAAATTTATAAGAATGTAGAAAGCTCTTAGTCAATTCATAATGAGACAAATGAGAACAGAGTCTTTCTTTGTTCTGTGTTACAGAGAACGAAACTTATTTGGAGTCTATCACTGGACTCTTGGGCACTATCACAACACAAGAAATAAATTATAACAGTAGAGCAATGCAAATTCTACAGCTACAAGCCTGTGCTGTAATTTTTAATGACGTGTGTGAGCCTGATGTACTGTTCATAACAAATATTATCACGCAGTCTTATGCACATATACAATGTTTCTTTCCTTCCTGTGATTTTTTTTTTTTTTTTTTAATCACTGTCACTCTGCTGCAATCCCATTCAATTTTCTGAAGTTTGGAAAATGCGCTTAAAACCATTTGTTATAGATGAATGAATCAAGTGAATTTGGGTTGGCGGGGGGAGGGAGCAGAGGGTGGGGGAGAAAGCAGCAAGAGAAGGTTAGCATGGTCTGCTTGACCAGCTTGTATATTTCAGTAATTCGCAATGGGTTTCTCGGTCATTAGTCTAAACGAGTGAGGTTTTCTGGTAATAATAAAATAGCAACATGGTCTGCTAGTCAAGACAGCAATCACACTGAAGTGGAGCTCTGCTGTCTTAATATTATGAAAATACATGAAGCCCTTCACTCTGTGGTCTCTAGAGTATTTAGGTAAGAACTCAGGGGTCATAGATGACCTTCAAAGTCACAAAAGACAAAAAAATGTTGATGAAAACAAGGAATAAAAATGTGTATTTCTATTTTTTCCTGACTAATTAGTGTTCCCTCTGATGTCTCTGGCTTGTCTGTTTAGAATAAAGAGGAAGTTCCAGTGTATCACCTCCACATTAGTTGCACAAGGCTTTCACTAGAACTCATTTACCACTGAACACTCTGGTAGCACATACATTGGTTCATCCCCCTCATACAATTTCAAGCAGTAAGTCAGGTCAGTTCAAAAACAAATACAATCTCTCTGGTGTTTAACCATTTTGGAAGTATTCATTTAAAATACGATTTATTAAAGTTTTTCCTCTAAGATGGTCATCCAAATTTTATTTATGAGATATATTTTTGTTGGGGTTTTTTGTGTTGTTGTTGTTGTTGTGTTTTTATAAAGAGAAAGAAAACCATCTCATGATACATTGGCTAACAAGTATTAGGTAAAAGTAAATCTTAAATTCAAAAATGCCACCCAACTGAAGTCAAAGTTTGAAGATCTGGGCTTGGTGTGTCCTGCAGAAAATTGGCAATGATTTGTACATTCAGGAAAAGCAAGTAATCAAAAGTAATTTAGATGGAATTCTGGAGACAGACTTTCATTCTTACTTCCCTATTTTGTCATGTAATATGGCCAAAGAGTAATAACATTATTTACTATACACCAATTTCTTCTTATGTCTCTCAGAGCATTAGTCAGATATTTATTTAGTTCTTCAAACATTCACATAAATCAAGAATATTATCTCCACTTTATACATAAAGCAACTCAGTCCTGGGTAGGACACACACCAAGTTCACTCAGTTACCAAATGACAGACTTGATTATTGCACTAATAAAGACTAGAGTTGAAATTCAAGCTGTCTTGAGTGAGGCCATCATTACTGGAAGTTGGTGTTGGGATCCATGAAAGACATAATTCCTTTAATTCAAAGAAAACAGTACACTCTTATAACGTTTTAGTAGAAAGATAGTTCTGTAATCATGACACTCAGAAAACCATTTTCCCAAATTACCAAGACAAATAACTGCCATTTTTCCATCTCAAAAACAAAATGAATATTCCTTCTTTTCTCACTCCCATCAAAGTCTTAATTAATGTAGCTCCTACACAGAATAGTGAGGTTGGATAATTGAGAACTCTCTTGATCCATTCAATTAACTGTTCTCTTCCAATAGTGATAAGATTTAGAAACATATCAGCAGACATTTTTAAGGCAAAAATCAACCATATTCTGATCCAAGTTGTCACTTCTTCCAACAATATCAGTTGAGCTTTTATTACAACAGGTCACAGACTTATTCATGCCTTGGATGACTTTTTTTTTTTTAAGAGAAAAAAATAAAACTTTTTGATGTGCAGTTTAGAGTTAATGAATTCATTAAAGACAGAACTTTTGGTTTTCAAACTATTAAAGAATAATATTTCTTTTATTTAGTTTTTTTTTCAATGTTAATTACTGTGTTATTTTTATTGTCCAGCTATATATTTAAATTTTAGACGAAAAAAAAGATGATGTTACAGAACACATTACCATCTGAAAAGTCAATTCTGCACAGGAGCAAGTGTCCATACTAGAAATTTACTCTCTGCTGTTTGTCAGATATTGAACAAAGATGTCCATGTTTCCAAAGTAGCTAATGTCTATTTTTTTCACCTAATAACAAAATAACAATTCTATTTTGAGATTATTTGCACTGAGTTAGACAGAAAGAAACTGTTCCTCTATATGTATGCGTAGATGGTGAAAGAGCATATAGCCTCACTAAGCACTTCTGAGGCAATCTATTTTCTTGTATGTTGTATCTAACAGTAAGAGTATATGGAAACCAAAACAGAGAATGAAATGATCCACACTCAGTGGAGAAAAAGAACATAAAGGATTCCTATAGTCAAATTCAATTCTAAATTAAAAAATTTCATAGGTAATGCCAAACTGAATAGCCCAGCTCCTAAATTTAGTTTAAGTCAATGGAAGTGTGTTATCTAATGAGTTACTAGCTACATGAGCAGTACAATCATTTCTATATTTCTTGTTCAATTTAAACCTCTAACTGATATAGTTCAAATGAATTTTCTTGCAAAATGACACTCTAAATTAGAAGTTCCTTAGAAGAATGTCCTTATCATCCACATAACCTATAATATTTGTAGTAGGATATCCTCCAGCCCATAAACATTTAATTATTAATCTCAAGAACAATTGCAGCACTCAAGAGTCAGAAATTTAACAAAAATACTGCAGTAAGAAAGTAGACTATGCTACCAACTGGAAAATTCATTGATTCAAGAACTTCAACCTGCAGTCCATACCCTGTATACCACAATTTATTTCACTGCTTTTAATCTGTGAAAGAGGTCAGAGAAAGATGTTCTTGAACTTCTCTGGTATGCAAAAAGTTGCCAAATTCTGTTTTATTTTCGTTCGTATTCATTGGAACACTTGGAAAAATTACACTCTTGCTCACAAAATTTTCGGCTTCATTAATTTTAGTAGTCACTCTGAAGTGCAGATCAGATTTCTCTTCACTATTTACAATGTGTTACAAATGTCTTAAAGTTTAGTCCAATTGTGAAATGTGATAGCAATGAATTTTGAGAGGTTTGAGCTTTCTTGAAATAGGTTTTTCAATCCCTACTGAACTAGAGATAAGTTTATAATTCCACTATTAAATCAACGTAGCTCCATACTACTAGCCATGATACAAAGGTTAAAATTTAATAAAGTAAAACTTCCATCCTATTTAATCAGTAAAAAAAACCCAACCCAAAGCCAAATGACCATGTTGACATGGTTATGTCTTGACTGTTCTAACTACCTTAAGCCAGAAATTACTTCCCAGCACCAAGAAACCCATGTGGATTTTGCTTAGCTCATAGCATAGTATAAACAGTACTACATAGACATACCTGATTTCTCTTAGCCTGCAAAGACCATAATGCAACTGAAGTACTAAAATAATAAAAAATATTAAGAAATCATATGGAGCAGGTATAATTTAAAAAATTCAATCCAAATATAAAACCTGATCCCTAGAAGTTTAAAACACTGGAATGGGATCCACAGCTGATTCTGTCTTATATTACATATTCTTTGGTAGATGGAACATAGGCAGAATGTTAGAAACTCATCCAGAATGCCCTAGGCTGTTAACAGTATGAGTGCACTGAAAAGCTATGATAGTATGTGAGATTAAAAATACTGCCTGTAACTCCAGGTCAAATGAGATCCTCAATAAGAATTCTGCAAGGATGAAAAAAAAAAAAATCAACAAATTATATACAATGCAGTCTGGCAACTATGTTGTCAGACCTTCTCTGGTTCGCTTCTTTACTTGAATATGTGTGTAAATGTGTCTGATTAAAAAAAAAAAACTCAACGTCTCATATACCATTTTCTGACATCTGTGAACCACCTGTGGGTCCCCATGTTGCAAGCTGACAAAAACTAGAATAATTTACAGACATCATCACCAGGAGTGAAGAAACAGTAACAAATATGACTAAGTAGGAGACAAAATGGTGAAGAGCAAAGTTAGGAGTGATGAAGCAAAGCGGAAGGAAGAAAACATTGGTCAAGAAATCCACGTGAAAAAATATGCTTAGAATAATCACAGATTGGCAAGAATGCTTAGCAAGACAAGTTTGTTCTTGGCACAGAACTTATAAAAACTCTTCCCTATAGATGTGTATCTTTTCTTTGTTAAATCATCTCCACATGAAGTGGACACTTGTGACATCATTGTTAGCCCCGAGGCAGAAGGAAGCTTTAGGCACACCACCTCACCAGCCAGCCTGCACCTGTTAACTGTGCATTTGGCTTCTGCCAGTTAATGCACAATGAGGTTTTTCTGCCTTTCTTTCAGAATCTATGTATCCTGCAATTAATTTCCACAGATCTTGAAGTGTTCTTATCTCAACTTCCCCTTTCTCTATTAGAGCTGGTAAAAAGTTAAAAAAATATTAGGAGTTGTGGAAGAGTGTGAGAATGTGTCATAAATACGAGCCAAGTAATATTAGTCCTCTTGGGGAAGCAGCTTCTCTTTGAGGTAGAAAATGAACTACAAGTAGCTTATTTGCGGTATCTTAGATATCAATCAAATATTTTTCACTGTTCATAGCTGAATGCTGAATTTCAGAAGTTAAGACAGTGTAAGGCTGAAGTGTAAAGTATGTAAATATGAGTGAGGAAAATGAGATTCATGAATGAATAACTGATTAGTTTCAGAAAGGAATATGTAAGTCTGTGCCTCTGGGCATGTTAAATTGAATTTACCTATACTTCTGCTTTACACAGTTGGAAACTCACATTAGCACAAAAATTGGCATTATATAGGCAGTATTTTCAGATGACCAAATTATTTTTGTAAACCTGAAGGTATATTGTAATGATACTTGTGATGAAATTGGAAATGTAAATTTCACCTAATATCTTACAAATCCTATCAAATCTTGCTGTTGCAAAAGTAGACAGACAGTGCTACAAAAATACCTATCCATATTACTGAAGCTGGTCCTCACTGGGCCACCAAAGAGCTATCACCTCTGCAATCTGGCACCGAACTGGAAAGCAACATTAACAAAACTCTTTCCAGACTGTCTCAATTACCTCACTAGTATCCAAACGAAATCAGAATGAAAAACAACAAAAAAAGTAACAATAAACAGCATCAACTTTCTTTTTCTTTAAACAAATTCTTCAAAGCAAGTTTTTTCAAGGTCTTATATTCATATTATCTCTGTATTATAAAACAATCTTCTATTTACTGTTAGAGGATAATTAATGTTTACATTGAGCTGCTTTTAAGAAAGTAAACTATACTTAACAGTCATTGTTCTTGGCTTTTTTGTTTTCTGCATTTTAATGGATTCTATTTATGACAAAAAAGGAAGGTTTTAGAAAACATGAAGAAAATGAGAAAAGAGTAGGTGAACCAAAAACTTAAGAGTGAGTGACTTGCAGTCAGTCATTGCGCAAGACAAAGGTTTGGCTTACACACTGCTGCTCAGAGCACAAGTACTGAATGAAACAAATGTTTGTCAAGTTTCTTGGCTCCGAGTGATTGCTTGCTGACCATGAGAAGAATCTCCAGTTGTTTATCAGCAAATCTAAAATATTATTGACTAAATTAGTCAATAGAAGAAATAAGTAGCACTTCCAGGCTGCATATGGATGCGTGCATTCCCTGATGAAATCTAGACACAGGGAAACTCAGGCCATGAAAGAAGCACTGAGTGTGTGGGTCATACCCCTGTCCTAAATTATCAGGAAAAGAGCATGACCTCTCACATATTGCCACTGGTGCACCTGAGCTTTGTACAGCTGCAGGAGGTAAACCACAGAGCTTGAAGCTGTGTAGCTTTGAGCAACTGCCCTGGATTTCTATCAGTTTAAAGTATTACAGAATCACAGAATCATAGGTTAAGGTTGGACTCAACACATTGGAGCATCTGGTCTCGCCTCAGTTCTTCATGCTTAATATTTTTTATTATTTTTCTAATTTGTTTGCCCAAAGCAAAAAAGAAAAGTGGTCTTAAGGGGTCCTCAAAAGATTAGGAATCCAGAAATCTCATAAGACTTGCAGTTGCAAGGGACAACCAAAGGCTGTTCAAGCAGAACCATGAAGCAGGTTGCCCAGGGTCACGTCCAGCTGGTGTTTGAGTATCTCCAAGGAAGCAGGTTCACAAATGTCAACTAGCAGCATGTGCTCAGTCACACTCACAGAACAAAAGTTTCCTAATGTTCAGAGGGAACCTCTTGTGTTTGGATTTATGCCCATTGCCTCTGGTTCTGTCACTGGGCACCACTGAAAAGACCCTTTCCCAGTTCTCTTTGTATCTTCCCTTCCAGTACTTATGCACATCGATGAGATCCCCCCAGGCCTTCTCTTCTCCAGGCTGAACGGTTCTAGCTCTTCAGCCTTTCCTCACTGGAGAGATGCTCCACTCCCTTATCATCCTTGTGACCCTTCATTGGACTCTGACAGGTAAACATTATAATCATAATTGTGTAATCATTTTAATATCTTGAAGAAATACTTGCAATAATTTGTTAATACTGTGGAATGAGTTGAACAGAGAATTATTGAAAAAACCAAAACGTGCTTGCAAGTGTGTTAGTGGTGGCTCATTAAAAGATGTAATTTTAAAACTGTTAATCTCAGAGTCTTTAATCCAACGAGCTTTCATTGAAGCAGCTAGAAACACTCAACAAAATTACAGAATCATAGAATGGTTTGCTTTGAAAGAGCCCTTTCAAGTTCACTTAGTCCAAATTCCCTGCCATAGGAAGAAGCATCATTCAATAGATCAGGTTGATCAATGTCCCATCCAACCTGGCCTTGAATGATTCCAGGGATGTGGAGCATCTAACATCTAAAACTTCTCTGGGCAACCCCTTTCAGTGTCTCACCACCCTTAATGTAAAGAATTTTCCTTATGTTCATCTAAACATTTTCCTTTTCCATTTACAAATGTTACCCTATGTCCTATCACTACAGACCTTGGTAAAAACTCTTCCCATCTTTCTCATAAGCCCCCTTTATGTACTGGAAGGTTGCAATGAGTTCTCTGAGGAGCTTTCTTTTCTTCAGGGCTGAACAACCCCAGCTTTCCCAGCCACTCTTCACAGAAGAGGTGCTCCAGTGCTTTGACCATCTTCATAGCCCTTCTCTAGGCCTACTCCAGCCAGTCCATGTCTTTTCTTGTTCTGGGGACACGAGGGCTGGATGCCATACTCCAGGTGGGAGTCTCAAAAGCAGAATGGAGCGAGGCTTTCTAAACTAGAAGTAGACTTCAGGCAATACAAAACCTGTACAGCAAATCATTGGGGAGTTAAAAAAGTAAACTTCAAGTCTATAATTCTCAAGAATCTGGAACTCTAAACTGACAAATTTTGGCCACAGGACTGCAAGGATAGCGATACTAAGAAAGTGCATACACTGACATTGGCCAAAGAAGTATTAAGTCAAAGGGCAAAAATGGTTTCATACTGCAGAAAGAGGATGTTGCTTTTCACAGTCTACACCTTCAAAAAAGGTGAAGTTAGGTGAAGCACAAAGAGATGGGGTTTTTTTTCCCCTCATAACCCAGCACCAGTTTGTTTCTACTCAAAAAATCTGAAATATAATCACTTCATAAAGCATTGCAGTCAGTATATCACCAGCCAATTTCTTTCCAAACAGACAAACATTTTAGGAAATCTTCACATTTAGCTAGAACTTAAAGGTTTTTCTCTGACAAAAATTGCTTAAGGAAATATATGAGAATTAATGATCTTTCCTCTGTACCAAAGGCTTGTCCCTATGGCAGTCTGCAGATGATTAGTGGAATCACAAATCTTTACTAAGGGAAAGACACCACACCAAGTATCTTCAAACTCTCTTCATTTGTTCTGTCCTTCACAGAATAATGTTGTTCTTTGATCTTAAGATCTAAAGAGATGTAAAGCAGACCTACAGGTAAGGAAGACAGAACAGTGTAGGAGAACTTACACCAAATAAACTACTAAAAGTACCTTTTTGTGATTTATGCAAAGACTTTAAAAGTGACATCAAAACACTGAAAGAGTGAGGAAGATTAATATGTTCTCTGAGTAAGATTTCTCATACTGCATAAATCAATAAGTATTAGAACACAAAAAATACAGGTGATTAGTAAGCAACGATGATTGCCCATGTTAGACGCCCTATATGTCGCAGTAAAGTGTCTCTGAGTGATTATTAAGGAAGTTCATATGCTGAGCACAGACCCACATCGGGCTGTCTACAAACAGAATCATGTCTACCTGTGGGGCAGTCTGTGCTTTGCATCACTGCCCTAGTTTCCAGTCATCCAGATCTGAATAGCTGCTGGAGTCCACAGTGGGTCACATGGTCTTTCCTTCAGTGGGGAATGAAGGATGCAGAGGTCTGGGGTTCTCATCCCAAAGGGAAAAGAGGACATGGCCATGATGTACACACACAGTCTACAGTGTGCATTTTCTATGCAGTATGCTCTTTGGAACATATTGCTCTGGTTCTGCAGCCAACTCCAAATTGTCTGTATAACAGTCCCTGGAAAAAATTCAAAAATAATCCAGCATTTTTCGTTCATCAGAGTACTACAACTATAATGCTATTTGATTTCCTACATAACCAGTATGCGTCTATTCATGGATTCCTATGGCTGCACAGTGTCCTAGATTCAAATGGCTGGCAGAGAAGAGCTCTGTGGCAGTGTTTGTGATATGGTCCCATAAATACAACCACAGAGGTTTCAACTCCTTCAGACTGAAGACTGCCTAGAACTCAAGGGTTTAATGTGTGATTTAATTTCAAGATTCCTGTCATTTTGTTTAAATACAGGAACAGAGTGGCTTAAAAGCAGTATGGTCCCTGGGACGCACTATAGAGCATACTATATGAGACCGAGGGGGAAAAAACCTCAATTAATTAATGAAGTATTTAATAAAAAAAAAAATTAAAAGTAAGTTTTCTAATGCAACCAAGTAACTGAAAATAAGTAAGTCTGTCTGGAAAGAAAGAGTGATTCCAGTAAAAATGCATGGATTTTTAGTCTCTGAATGAATCTGGAGGCATTGAGAAGGTGGAACCTAATCAATTATCTCCTATTATCTGTATGATTAAGAATAGTTGTTCATATAAATGATATTATAATTTTCTGTCACAGTCCTTTGTGACACCTGAATTTCTGAAACTCATAGCAAAGTCAATGTAACTATTTCTTTTACCGTAGTTCTCCTGGAGCTCAGAGAGCCTACTGTGGTGCCATTGTGGAACATCATGAGACCCAGGAGAGAATTCACAGCAGGTATACAAGAAAGAGACACCTCCTCTCTCTATCTGTCACAGGAAGGAAGTTAACAAGCCCTATGAGGATTTGGGTCTGCTTATTTTCTGTACTTCTACTTTAGAAGCAGCCTAAAGGTCTCTGTCAGTTACCAGGGAGAAACAATTAACAAACTGAGAATGAAACTTATCCCTTTTAGAATTTTTTTACTAAACCAAACAAAGAAATTAAGCTTTTTAGATAACTACAGCCTTCAGAAGTTTTACTTGTTCTGGAATGATTTCAATGAATTACTGGTACTTCTGAGAATCCATAAAAAAGGATTTGATAAAGAGCATGCTTCAATGTCTTACTAAATTATAGTCATGCAAGCTAAATTACTACATAGGAAACACTAACTCTAAAACCTCAAAAGATGTACTAGAGTACAGATGAAATGCTTAGCATGAACATACTTTACAGATTGTGTCCTCATAACACAGTGTCTATGAAATGTAATACTTCTGTGGTTCATTCTATACTGCTGTTTAAAACCTGCAAATTTTCAGCTGCTTCCCAGCACCCTTATGGAAGAGGACACATCCACTTCCCAGTGATTTCCTCAACAGAGGAAAGTTCTCAGAACTTTAGTGATACAATTCTAGTGTCCATAAATTTAAACACAATTCCTCACAGAACAACTTTTGAATGTAGGATGGACACCAAAGTTAGACAATTCTCTAGTGCCAGTTAAAGCAGTTCAGAGTATACCCATCTCTTACTCCCTATGCTCTGAATTCGAGGAAGTGAGAAAACATGGCTCTCCCAGTATGCTAGTGATGGTGCTTGATTCTAATGAGTTGGCACAAGCCAGTACTTTCTAGTCCTGCAGGGAGAAGGATGGCTTAATTTTTACAAGCATATGGAGGGATAAAAAGAAATCTTAGTATAAATCACTGAAGGAGTTAATTAATTAAGGGACCCAAACCCATAGGAAATCAAGCACTGTTTCCAGGGATCATTAATATACTTTACTGTTGCTGTTGTTTTTTTGCCTCCCTGTGGTTCTATGAGAATTTTAAGATGAAATAATGAAGCAAGATGCTGTAATTCCTATTGTTCTTTACACATTGGTTTCAGCAGCAATAATGGGAACTGCAGCATTAATAGGGTTCTTGATAATTCAGAAACACTTTCAGAGAGGGATAAAAATCAGGCAATCTCCTAAGTATTCTAACATTATTAACTTGAGCAAACTTCTTGCCAGATATTGGTTTTCATAGCACATAACCTTTTTTTTAGGTTGAAATTAAAACAAACTAGATACCACACATTTTAGGAGCTGGGTTTGGAAACAAAATGAGGACTTGGAAGTAAACCATTCTATTTCAGAATTGAGGCAGTGTTTTCTGAAGTATTTTGATAAAAATTGAAAATCTCATTTTGTTAATACAGTAAACATGGTAAGTTTAAAACCCATGTACTACTGGTTTTTGTTTAGTTCAACTTTACTTTCTTGAAATGTCACTAAATTTCCTTTCATTTAACCATGTGACTGCAACTGACTTTCTAGAAACTAGATCAAAATAATTTGCTCCTTTTTCTTAGAAATAGTATTGGTTAAAAAAAACACAAAAACACAGACATCAAAAAAACCCACAAATAAACAAAAAACAAACCTATTAAAATCTTTCAGCAGTGAAAGTCATGATCTCTTTGTGCTGTTCTTTTCTGTCTAGTTACTGAAATGTAGGATCCAGATGTCTGTTCTGCCTCTACAACTGAAAACAAGGGTAACAGAGAATGACTTCAATACACCCCTTGTCAGTGCTACAGACCATTAGCAATACTATAAATAGCATTATAAAATCCCAAATTGCAGATTCAATCATAAAATTGTCTACATTTCATGCTGATTCAGAGGGGCAGCAGCATTAACTGCAATCATCAAGGAATGTGACATCTCCACAGGATTTTCTACAGCTCACTGATCTGGTGACAGGACAATTGTCAAAAATTAATGGGGACCATCAGATGTGGGTAAGTACAGGTTGGCAACTATGAAAGCTGTACTTCTCATTTGCAAGTGATAATGTAATATTATTCCATGATGATAGATTGCAATAGATTATTTACATTATGTTTCATTCAGAAAACAGTAAATCTTCTTGTTCTTTGAAATTTTTATCACAATATTTTATTTAATTGTTAAATTTATAAGCCAGGGATAGGAGAACTTTGGGGGTTGTTTTACAATGTTTTCTAATTTTTCTATGTTGATAGTACACTTCCACCTTCTGTCTTTCCATTTCAACCCTTCAGTTCTCAATTAGTTAACATTCTAAAAAAGTCGAGATCCTAAAATCCAAAGTTTATGAAGAGATCAATTCTGACAGTTAATACATAAAACATTAATACTTTGTATCCAGGAATTCCCAGATCCATAAGGAGTAATACCATAAGGAATGGTGCAAGTTTGTTTGATATATTCTTACTATTTTACATGCTTGTATTTTTAAACTGCAACCAAATATTTCAACCAAAATCACCAGTCCGATGAAGGATCTACTGGATTACATAATCTGGGCTCTTTAATGCATTGGGGAAAAGGAAAATATCATACTGTTTATAAGATTGCTTAAGTGCTTAAGAACTCCTTCATAGAGGCTGATCCTAAAAGGATGGTAGGATAAACTCCTGTTGATCATTATGGACACTGAGCATTTGTCCTGAAATTATAGATTTCAGACATTTGATACTGTTGTCAAAGAATAACACTAGACAAGTGACACTTCTTTGTCCATCCTCAATACTCTGAATGAATGAGGAGTCCCTGATGTTAGTGCAGGGACCTGCAGACTGTCAGGAGAAAAATATGTGTGTGATATCTCTGTCTTCTAGGGAGAGAAAAAAAAACAAAACAACAAAACAACAAAACCAAACCCAAACAAACAAAAAAAACTAAACCCAAAACCAAACAGATTTAGCCACGTTGTAATACTTGGAAAATATGCAGTGCATGTGAGCAATAGCTTGAGTCTCCAATGATTCTGAGACCAGGTAAACAAATGGTCAGAGACAGGAATAAGAATAATCTTAAGCATGAGAAACAATCTTTGAATCAATGTAAAAGATGAAGCATGCTTCCTCCTGGTGCCAGCCATGGATCTGTATTTCCCAAACTTTTACATTTCCTGCAAATACCACACTGCCAGAAAACACCTGTGGAACCGCAAAGTCTTGCATCAAGTACTCTGTTCAGCAGCCCTGCCACTGCAGAGATGAAGTCCAGAGACCATTTATTCCAGAAATCAGTAACTGACTCTAACCTACAGCAAATAATGAGTATAATTATTTTTGTGTTCATTTATTATTTATGTTACTTTTGGGATTTACTGCTACTACAGAAATCTAAAATATCTTAATTAGACAATATTTAAAAACAGGAAGTTTGACATAATTGAAAGTATTCAAGTAGGTTGTCTATATGGAGTGACCTTTCCCTCTCCAGAGAGCGGTTCAGCTCATCTATCCAAAATAAATACCTTAATCATGAGATGAATTCTTTTTCAGAGATGCCTCTTTCTCTCCACAGATTATGAGAGGAACCTTCCTGGCTAAAATTAGTCCAAACTGATATCACTCTCACTAAACCATGTAGGATTGATTCTGTGCATTCACAGCATCACAGTCCTGTGTGGAAACATATAATTATGGGGAAAAAAAAGCACACATATAATTATGAGGGAAAAAAGCACCATGCTGTATGTGGGGAAAAGATCTAGACTGGAGTTGCAAAACTACCTTAAAATCTAAGTTTTAAGTCCTTGACCATGATCTTCTTTAAGACAATCTTTACTGGGTACCAAGACATCCACTGGACTTCATTTCAGACTCAAAATGAAACAGAAAACAAAAAAAGTTGTCAGTGTCTGCACTGTCTGAAAAATGCATGATTTACATTACTGGTCCTTTCATCATTCAGATAGGCATCCTACTGGAGAACACACAAGGTGTGTTCTCCAAGTCTGTATGCCTGGATTCCTCTCTGGGGACACCCCCTTGTCGCGGGGGAGAAGCTTGCATGCCCTCATGAGGTTGAGAGCTATGCTGGTGGTGGTTTGTGCTGCCAGTAGGGTCTCCCAAGCCAGACAGGTCTCAGCTGAAGGGTCAGACAAAGTGTGTCCACAGGCAGGATGGGCTCGCTAG
>JAWWEV010000043.1:41274503-41285604 GCA_035583235.1 Hafferia zeledoni
CCCCCCCCCCCCCCCCCCCCCCATTTTTTTGCCCTTTTTTTTTTTTTTTTTTTTTCCCCCCTGTCTTTCCCTTGTAGCAAATGAGACTGTACAAACTCCTGCTTGGGAACCAGGTGCTTGTTGTGACTTAGCTATTGAATGTAGCTATTAAATAAATTCTAAAAACTAATTTGCCTAAATTATTAAACAAGACCCTCAGGTAACTGCATTTTCATAATCTGTTTACTAAATTACAGTAATCATCAAAATATTGTACAGAAGAGGTATTAAAGGAAAGGTTAATGCATGCAACACCTGAAGAACTCACTTTTTAAAGGATTTTGCATTGCTTTCTCTTTAGGCATGAGATTAATAAAGGCATACACTGGGAAAAGGCTGTAAATTCAAGCGTATTGCACTATTGCGATACCAGGTTAATTGTTGTGTCTTTTGAAGTATTTAAAACAGCAAAAATAAAGAAGTGCAATAATGTACATGCACAGTTATTTTTTGGATGTTACATAGCAGCCCAGATATTCTGTAATAAATGAGGCATGAAACACTGCCAAATATATGATGTCCTAAATATAGTGGCACTAAGTACTTTGCTATGTTTTAGGCAATATCATAAATAAGGTGAACTTTTGAATGAGTCTAAATCAGTGTTTAAAGAATTGTTTTTTCCCATAAATGAATATTTTGATCTCTCACCTTTAAGTGACAAAAAAAAAAAAACAAACCTATTGCTCTATAGAAAAATCTGATCTAACACATGTTGTATTCGTATCTTTCATACTGCATAAACATTTTTTTCTTTTTATCTATGGAAACTAGTAGATTATTTCAATGGATAGGAACCTAATTCAATATTTATTTACAGTAAGTTATATACCACACCAGGTATTTTTATGATCTGCTATTCCTCATGACCAGAAAGGAGAGAAAAAAAATGAAAAAAAAAAAAAAGATGTTACTCAGTTTGTTCTCTGAGAAAAGTACAAAACCAAAAAACAAACTACACCAAAAAAAAAAAAAAAAAGGGAAAAATAAAATATCACATAAAATTTAGCTTAATCTGTAAGACATAAAAGATAAGATTTCTACAATAAACTTGATAAACAGCTCTGTTATTTCCTTGTGGTTCTTTCACAAAGTTTTAGAAAACCAGGAGATTAAAATCTCTGGACTTAATAAACAGCAGTTCTGTGTAGGGATCTGGAGGCTAACCTATTAGTCAAAACATACTTTAGGCCAAAATGAAAGCCGCTGTTCATTTATTTCTGCTCAGAAAACATGGGAGTTCAGATGGAAATGTATATAATAAAAAGATTCATTGCTATGCAAAGTGACAAAACTGAATTACAGATCAGAAAAGATTAATTTGGACAAAGGGAATGCCAGCTTTGCTTTTGTATAATTAATGATAAAGGTAAGACATAGTAATTGATAAGAAGATATGAGTTATAAGGAAAAGTCTTATTGATGAGATAAAGTATACTTAGATGTATCATATTCAAAGTTATATTCTACTGAATATTTAATGCTCTAAATAGACTAGACCACCCAGTCACGTTGCTGACAAAATTTGATTACTTTGGTTGATTCAAACTGAAAAATGCCATGATTTCCCCTATATAGTTAATCTCACCATGATGAATTAAAGTTCTATAGATTTTTTTATTCTTGTTTAGACTACACTTTATACCTTAAGAGAGCATATCACTCATAGATAACCTGCTAGACCATCTTTAATGGTAGAGTGCCATACTTTTACAAAGTCTTCAGTGTTAGTAAAGTACTAAGCAGTAACTTACATTAGTAGAAAATTTACTTAGGAAGTGTAGTACAAATATTAATTTGGAACGTTACTGGAGAATACTTCTTAGTAAATGGCCTGTAGAATTTGACATTTTCTATACAAATTGTCTTTTTTTTTTTTTTCTGCACTAACATTTCATAAATTATTGGTTTGATATTGAACTACTTAAGAATGTATTGATAAATGACCCATTTTTTCATGTGTCTTGTTTAAAAAATTATCTGTGACCAGCATTTTTAAAAACATAGATGAATTTTGAGATCTAGATTAAAGAAAAGTAACAGGTGTAGGTAATAGAGCAGTTCCATGATCCTAATCAAGTCACACAGCACTTTTCACACTTCCACATGCTGTCACATATGGATTATAACCAGTTTGAAATAGAAATAGGGGAGAAATACAGGATTTAAATCATAACTTTTAAATATGCAGTAGTAGCAACTCAGTTCAGGAAAAAAAAGGCTGTAAGGCCATTTCTTTATAGGAAAAAAATCACTTAAATTAAATAAACATATTGAATAGTTACAAGAGCTCAAATAAGAGTGTGCATGACTGTATGTGAAATCCAGGAACATATAATTCATATACTCCTATCATTGTGCCATGAGTCGTATATATAAAGAGACAAGCTTGTCAACTCTCACACCTGGCACAGGTAATAAAGGTGCTGTTGCCAGTGTTATTTTTTGGCAACATAGTTTCAAATACAAAAAAGAAAGAAGGAAAGAACAAGAGAATGAAAGAGAAATGACCAATGATTTTCAGTAACTAGCTGTATTTCTTTCTATAACCTAGTATTAATCAATGTATGAATGATACTGAAGAATCTAACTAGTGAATATTTTAGTCCTCAAGCACCGTGAAACTCAGGTTTATTAGTATATATTTCCCATGAGCTGAAATCATTATTGCATTTAATTGCTTGACAATTACTTCTGTCACATCAATTTAATGGTTAAACCAATTATTTATATTACAAAACATAGTTCTGCACCAAACACTGATTGAAAAACACAAGCAGTTCTTCAGTGTTGCTTAACCTATACATTATTAATATTGGAAGGGCTAGGATTAAAGATTTTGGGGGAAATTAGAACTCAGTCAGGTGGTAAGAGTTTTTAGAGATTGAATATGTAAGCTTATAGTTGTAATAATCCTGTATATAACATGAATGCCAAGTTATGTAGACCTGTAACTGTTACAAACAGGTTTTTTTGCTTCTTCATTCAGGCAACATGACCTACCTGCTCTTAGGAGATTTTTATCCACAAGATGGCAGCTCAGTTTGCATGGTCACTACTTTTTGCAATATTCAACTTGAAAATCATAACACTATTTTTTTTTTTTTTCCAAAACAGCAGATATGCTTTTCTACCTCATGAGGAATGAAAAAAAGAGAAAATATCTCCAAACAATTCCAATAGTTAAGATCTAATTAACCACAATGTTGAGATAAAATTTGCCAAGTGTTGAGAAGATTATAAGAAGAATGTTTAACAGCACAGACTTTATGTTTAGTTCTTTGAAAGAATCTCCATTCAGATCCATATGTTTTTCATGCTTCAATTTCTACACCATCAAACCCATCATAGCCTTTGATAGATTCAATTTATAAAGTACAAAAGGTTCTACTGAGAGAAAAGGAAAAGCTTATGTGCCTAATGGTAAACTTAGGTTAATAGGTTTCCTCTATAGGTAATGATGTATCTGATTTTGCTTAGTACTTAAACTCATCAAGAATGCTCATTTATGTTACTAAAATCTAATAGATAGCTTTATTTCTAAGGTAAAAACTACTAAGATGATTATATGTACAGATCAACCACGTACAATGAATAACTCTTTGTGCCTTGTAAAATTAATAAAATACTAAGAAACATAAATAACAGGCTCTAGCTCTCTTCAAAGGCATCACTCACAGCTGAAATGATTAGCAATAATATTAGTGAAAGCATTTTCTTTGTCAATGAAACCCAGTAAATTAAAATGAAGCTTTGTTAAAAAAAAAATCATACTTTAATATGGAAATAGTTTGTCCATGGGATGGTCATTTCAAGGAAATCGTTTGGTCCAGCTACCTCTGTGTGCACAGTCTTTGATGCCACTTCTGGAATGGAATTACTGATCCCTCAGAGAGAAGTAAGAAATTCTGAGTTACCTAAAATTCATCATTGAGCAAGACCCTTTGCACATATCATTATAAATTTGTGGGTGGGAGTTTATGGACTATAGTAAATGCAAAAATTGATTGATGGTACTCACCTTTTAATGAAAATGAGATAAACTGTTTTTAACTAGTGTGGGCAGGAGTTCACGTGTGTGCTTATCATGGATCAGCTAGCGGGCAGTAACTTGTTAACAAGGCAGCAAGGCACTGATTCATGGCTAAGAGGCACATACTTGCTCTCTCAGCATTTTACATAATGAAAAAAGCACAACTTTGGGGTATGAAATTCCAGCATCGTGGTTTGTAACCTGTGTCACATCAGTATTGACTAGATTGAGGTGTGCAGCAGAAGAGAAGTAGATTAAAAGGGTCTAAAGAGAAAAGGTGATAAGATAGGAAGATAGAGGCAATTTGAGGTAGTTTAGACTTCTGTGAAGATGGGGCAAGCTGCCCAATGCATGACATGAACCTGGACTCAGTTATCTCACAGCAGATGATTCACTACAAATTACAATCCCACAGTGACTGGTTCATGTAGCCAACTGTAACAACACACCAGTCATTAGAGTATTGTCATAACAGAAGTGCTAGTCTTTCATCAGAGAATGTCAAAATACATTTGTGTCATGAAGTAACATTATCATTCCATAAACTAAATTGTGAAAAGAGTGTTAGAAGAAAAGGGTTTCAACTTTTCTCTGCAAATATATGGGAGGACAATGTCATATATCAGGATAAGATGACTGTTGTTTCTGGTCTGCTATGCAAGGGTCTATTTTAATACACTTTTTTAAAAATATAGGCAATTTTATATGGACTAGAATAAGGCAATAAAGGAACCAGAGGCAAGAATTTCCAATCTTCTCAATAAAGCAATACATGCAAAGATTAAATTTTTACAATGAATAAAAGAAATGGCAAAAAAAAAAACATTTAGATTTTAAAAAATTAGATTTAAAAAATGTCTACATAGGGGCTTAACTCACTTTTTTGAAAGGGACTTAAGCTCTAAATTTCACGTATCTAACACACAGCTTTCTTACTGCCTAGGTTCAGGTATTGCTGGGGTAGCTGTGGGTGCACCAAAGTGTTCTCACAGAAAAGGGCAGAACCATGAGGATGTACTCACTGGGCTTCAGATGTGCCACAGAGTGCAAGTGTCATACCATACCTGCCCTATACGTTCTGTTAACAGCAATACCATGTTTCTTCAAAATACAGCCTGTTTGAACTGCTGTTGCAAATCAGGAACACAGTCAGCTGACTGACCTTCATTTAAGAATGACACAGATATCATCTGGATAGATTAAAAAAAAAAAAAAAAAAGGATGAACGCTACTGAAATGTCTAAATATTTTCTACTGCTCTGATGACCACATCATTGCAATACTTCAGCTAGTCATAAGCTAGTCACAAGCATCTCCCTGTTGAACAGCTACAGTTTTTCTACAACTGGAACCTTCAGAGAATCATTTTACAAATCTGATTCCAGAGCTAGATGGTAATTATACACAAACTCTGAAGAAGTTTTCGACCTCAGTATTATTGGATTTCAGGGAAAAAATCTTCTAAGACACAACAGATAAGAACATAGTCACACAAATTTTCTGCAAAAAACAGGACCCAAATAGTCTTTTAATAACTTTGCAAATCATCCCTTTACTATCCAGCTTCCATAATTGCTTTGAAAATCTCATTTTTATCAATCAATTATGTTTTGACTAAAAAATTACTTCATTATTGATGTCTAGATAAGGTATTTAAAGTTTAAAAGTTGAAATGCTATTCAGTAAGCAAAAACATGAGAAAAAATTCTTAATGACTTCACATAGAGAAGTCAGAACATAACATAAATCATAAAATACAAATTTCAAAGCTTTTTTTTTCCTCTATGTGTAACCTTGAACAGAGTGATCAAAAGCACTGCTGGAAGTTGACTGCTGCGTTATATCATTTACCCGAAGTAAGGATCATATGGGTAAAAGAATGAGTAAAACTACTTGAATACTAAATGGTCATTTCAAAATCTTGGCCTGTAAGAGAGTTGAACATCCTGGAGTAGCATTTTCAGACCCTACTGCAGTGAAGGGAGCCCCATTAACATTTAAATCAGTAAGCAAAGGCAATATTTGTAGATCCAAGCCTGAAATACTGGTCTTTGAGAACACCTCTCACAATCACTACAAAATATGATGCAGGCATGCAAATTTATAGAGGATACTAAAGTTACTGCATATTAATGACAGTCAACAAAGGACATACATTAAGTGATAAATGCATCAGATGATGTAATAGTGACCAGTGTACAAGCTGTACAGCCCTTCCTCATTCACACAGGGATTTACCTTGTTCCTGAACATCACCCTAACACGATGACTTTTTTGGCTGTTCAGTTGAAAGTTCATCAAAGAGGAAATTATTCAAAATAAATATGTCAGTGTTTGATGTTTTATCAGGAGATTTTGAGCCAGTATGAAATGAAGAGCTTGTTTCTGCGGGTAGCATGACGGTGTACAAAACAATGTCACACTAAAAAGGCAGAGGTGACTGATTGAGGTACAATTCTGTGCTGACTGACCAAACAACCTTTCTGACGTGTTAAATGTTAAGCTAAATTTGAACTGACAAATAGCTACATTTTCAGTATTTATACATAAAAAGGTTACTTCCAAATCCCTGCATAACAATATCTAGTACAGCTATTGCATTATTAAAATATGTACATCGAAAGTATGGGAAAAATATTTTTTTAAAAAAGAAGATACTAAACAAGGTATTCATCTTCACTGTTGATTGCCAAGGGAATACCAAATATAAGACAAAGACCTTAAGGAGAATAACATTAAGTGACTTAGTCTTGAAGACACTACCTTCATTCTGACATTGTTTTGAGAAACTGGAGTGGAAAAGACAGCTTGCTGTCAGAAGTCTCTGCTAGTGGATGAAGAGATGGATTTAAAAATGACAGTGAGTTGCTGTTATCTTTACATTAATATACAAATTTATATATATGATGTATGATGCATGTAGTATTTAATAAAATGCATTTAGGCATATTTAAAAGTAGACTCTCTGACAGTAACAAAGGAAAATTTTAAAAAATATTATTAGTAGAAGTATTCAAAATTGTTCAAGAAAACTAATTCCAGGTAATAGTTGTAGTCAAGGGAGAGAAAAATAATTTTAAATGAAAAGATGGTAGATTTAGACTGGATGTAAGAAAGAAATTCTTTACTATGAGTGTGGTGAGATACCGAAACTTTGCCTAGAGACACTGCGGATGTCCAGTCTCTGGAAGGATTGAGAGTCAGCTTGGACAGCTTGATCTGCCTGGCCTATTGAAAAATTGCCCTGCTCATGGCTAAAGGGTCTCTGAAGTCACTTCCAATCCCAAATATTATATGATTCTATGACTTTATGACAAAACTGTAATTATGTGCCAGTACAGATAATGTTTTGAATGTTATAATACTGACATGCAATTTTTTCATCTTCTTCAAGGGTTAATATCTTTAGAATTGATATTCAGTAAAGCACATGTAGTTTCATGTAGATTGAGAAACATATACAAGATGCAACATTAACCACTACTTTATTAAGTAGTCTATTAAAATGATAACATCTTAGGTTTTAGAATAGTTACAGTAATTAAAGCTGGTCAAACCATTCTGCACAGGATAGTCAGCTGAATTTTGAGGAGAATTTTAAATTGGACTGCTATATTAAATCTGTGTTAGTTTAAATCTGTCTATGTGATTTAAAATGGTAATGTTCTGCTATATATGGGATTCAGTTTTAGATTAACATTCACAAATTCGGGTATCTAAATATGAGTTAGGTATCTTATATCACTTTGTAATCAAGACAGAGCTAATCAAAGCAACCATTGAAGGCTAGAAATAAATTCAGTTTACTTTAAACTAGGTATCTATGGACAGACACAGTTGTCTAAATACGAGAGTTGTTTAATGTTATTTGAGATAGCCAGGGGTATCTGAAACATCAACATGTCAATGTAGCTGAAATCTCGTTCTGAGAAGTGACAGGTGAGCCCTGGAGACCTGCACCCTCCTCATCCAAGGTCTGCAGGACAGGCGTATTACCTAAAGCATCACAAATCGCAGAACACTTTTATGTTCAAACAATTGAATAATTCCTGTAGTGATTATTCAGATCACTGGAAAAACTTCAGTTGTTTAAGTATAAGCACCTCTATTTAATCTTTGCTACTTGAAAGCCATCTGACTGAAGCACAGAGGGATGAGGTCTCCACTGATCATAAAACTGTAGAATAATAGAATATCCTGAATTGGAAGGGGCATGCAAGGGTCATCGAGTCCAATTCCTGGCTCTGCATAGGACAACTCCAAAAATACACTATGTGCCTTAGAGTGTTCAAACTCTTTTAGAACTCTGGCAGGCTTGGTGCTGTGACCTCTTCCTTGGGGAGTCTGTTCCAGTGCCTGACCACCCTGTGGATGATTACTTAGAGTGAACCAAACTAACCTCCCCTAACCTAAGCCTCATCTTACAAGTTATCTACCACCCCAGTGCAGATCAGATGTCTTCCATACCCTAAGCCACTGTAGTGGTTTGCACTGGGATAGAGTTAATTTTCTTTGCAATAGCTAGTATGGAGCTGTTTTGAATTTGTACTGAAAACACTGTTGATAACATAGAGATGTTTTGGTTTTTTTGTTTTGTTTTGTTTTGTTTTTTTTATTGCTGCGCAATGCTGACAGCACCAAGTCCTTTTCTGGTTCTTACTCTACTCCACTAGCAAGATGCTGGTGGTGCACAAGAAGCTGGCTGGAGACACAGCCAGGACAGCTGCCCCCAGCTGACCAGAGGGATATTCCACACCATATGGCATCATCCTCGGCATATAATGCTGGGGGAAGAAGGAGGAAGAGGGAGGATGTTCAGAGGGATGTCATTTGTCTTCCCAAGTCATCCTTATGCATGATGGAGCCCTGCTTTCCTGGAGTTGGCTGAGCACCTGCCAGCCCATGAGAAGTGGTGAGTTAATTCCTTGTTTTGTTTTGCTTTTTGTGTGACTTTTGCTTCAACTATTAAAACATCTTATCTCAACCCAAGAGTTTCCTCACTTTTATACTTTCAATTCTGTCCCACATGCCACTGGTTGGGGAGTGAGTGACTGTGTGGGGCTTCGTTGCCAGCTGGGGTTAAACCATGACAACCAGCATCTCAGGTAACACTGGATTTTAGCAATTGATTTGAATCCTGTTTACTGAGGTGACATAGTACCTTTTCAGTGTTACCCAGGATTACTTGCTTCTGCTACTTCCTAAAATAAGCATTTATCTCCTTTAGTCCATCCTTACTCTGTGAGCAGAGATCCTGTTCCCTCCACAGTATATACCTCAATACATATTTTCCACTCATGTTCCATTCCAAATACAGAATGAAGCAATGTCATTATGAGATGAACCCCAACAAAGTGAGCCTTAATCTTATTTCTAGAGATGGCATAGTTTTTCTGATGCTCTAAAAATAAGGAATACTGTTAGAAAAATAGTCCAGGGAAGCCAGATCTTAACAAACAATGGGACTGTGAACTACAGTCTCCATAAAGATTTACACTAGGAAAGTACATCTTCAGCATTGTTTTGCAGTAAAAGGTTTTATTGTCTCAACATTACCTCAGATACACCGAGGAAAACCAAAAGTATATAGCTTTTTTCATCAGCAGGTTTGCGAGAATATGTGTGCTTTCTGAGGTGGGACTTCTCCATAACATGTTTACTTTTCAATCATGAGGCTGAGATTTTAATAATTTTTGTGAAACAAATGTTAATATATATTTTTATTTGCTGAAGTAGACATTGAGATATCTAGAGCAGAGTGTTTGTTGATTCATTCTGCATAAAACTAAAATTTTCTCAAAAGAAAAATCTGTGAGAAGTACCAATATGACAACATAGGAGTTGCATCCTATCCCAGATCTTTTCTGTATGTTTTTCTCTCTTGTTGCTTATTTCTGAAAACCACATCAAGAAATTATTTTATTACATTAGTACCTATTAATGTAATCTCACTGCAGTTGCACATTTGTAACACTTTCTCTGTTTCTATGAAATGATATAATCCACTATTTTAGTATTCATTCTATAGTGGTTCTCTTGTAATTAGTTTTATGAAATAAATTTTTTGTTCGTTTGTGTGTAGTGGATCAACTCTAGCTATATGTCAGGCACCCACCAAAGCCACTCTTATCACTTCTCTCCAAAACTGAATGGGGGAGAGAAACTACAATGAAGAGTTCATAGTTTGAGGTAAGGACAGGGAGAGATCACTCACCAATTACCATCATGAACAAAGCAGACTCAACTTGGGGATATTAAATGAATTTATTACTAAAAAAAATCAGAGTAGGAGAAGTTAGATAAATCTTAAAAATACCTTCCCTCCACCCCTCCCTCCTTCCCGGGCTCTACCTCCTCCCCTGCAGCAGTGCGGGGAAAGAGGGAATGGGGCTTGTGGTCTCACATATTGTTTCTGCTGTTGCTCAGTGAGAAGAGTTCTGCTGCTTCAGTGTGTGATCCCTTTCACAGGAGACAGTTCACAAACTTCTCCATTCTGACTCCATCCCATAGGTAGTTCTCCATGAACTGCTCCAACATGGATTGGAGCACTCTTCCACAGCGTGCAGTGGTTCAAGCACAGGCTGCTCCAACATGGGTCCTCGACAAGGTCACAAGTCCTACCACCTCCTCCACAGGGTGCAAGTGGATCTCGGCACTCCTGTTGACCTCCATGGGATATAGGGGCACAGTTGCTTCACCATTGTCTGTAGCACAGGCTGCTGGGGAACCTCAGCTCTGGCATCTGGAGCACCTCCTGCCCCTCCTTCTCCACCAACCTTGGTGTCTGCAGGGCTGTTCCTCTCATGTAATTTCACTCTGCTCTTCTCTGACTGGAATTAAACCTGCTCAATAACTTCTTTTTCCTTCTTAAATATGTTACAGAGGTGCTACTACGATTCCTGTTTGGCTCAGCCTTGGCCAGCAGTGAGTCCATCTTGGACTTGGCTGGCATTGGCTCTATCAGACATGGAGGAAGCTTCTGGCAGCTCCTCATAGAAGCTATCTCTGTAGCCTCTCCCCACTTCCCCC
>JAWWEV010000043.1:41285704-41296609 GCA_035583235.1 Hafferia zeledoni
AACCACACAAACCCGATATACATTCTGTAAAGCATTTCTTTCTGAGACACAAAAATTTTATAAAGTCCTCTATATAAAATGCTGGGTCATTAAATTGCCTACAGATCACAATTTGACTGTGCTGACTTCATGGGTAGATGCTCACCTGCTCCATATTTACTAGGCATTTTCCCCCACACTGCTAAAACAAAACATAGGCTCACATTTTGTGCATTCATCTTGCTTTAATCTAAATAGATTCCCAAATGGATTCTAAAGTATACATTATGATACAACTTTCCCTTGGATTCAGTTAATAATTAGGTTTTTGTTTTTTTTTTTGTTTTTTTTTTAATTTTCTGCCTTACTTTAAGTTACAAAATTATATAAATATTATCTATTCTGAAATTCCTTATTGAAGTTAATGACTCATATATTCCACTTCATCTGCTTTGGAGGAAATTAATAAAGTTTAAATCCTATTTTATCTTTTCTGAAATTAATAATCTACATGACCTTTGCTGTCCTTCTTTGACTTAAAAAGTAATCTTCATATCTAGTTTTTCTTTCTGTGTCCTGAATTGCTGAACCCAGCTTTGTTTCCATCAATAAAATTAACAGTTTCCTTAAATCAGTTTATCTTTTTATTTAAATGAGAGAATTCTTTATTACAATTCCCTTGCCATCTTTTCTTGTTTCTGTGAAAGGTCTGAACAGTATCCTGTTAAGAAACATACTATTTTAATCAATTAATTGCTATCTAATGCAGTAGTATTAGTTTCTTTCACCTCTGTGTCTGCAGTGTCCCCTTCCCATCCCATATGTTTTTTTCAGTTTTTAATAATTTTATATTTTTATTTGTATTTTTGCTATTTTGTTTCTGTTTTGTTTCAGTAAGGTGCACTTTGAGCCTCTAGCTACACAGATTTCCTCCCACATGCTCTCTATGCTCAGTCAAATTTGCAGTGTGTCTGTAATTCATCCCTGTGGCAAAGGGTAAGAAGAAAGTCTATGAATTGCCTAAGTCCAACTGAAGGCTTTAAACAGACTTTATATTATCACTGTGCATACAAATGAGACTTGTCGTCATAGTTTACCCAGTTTATTTGTGTGCAACTGTTAGATGTGTACAGTCCAACAGAAGCCTTACGGGGGAAAAACCCCCAACATCTCTAACATAAACCAACCAAAACCATCTGACTTTTATGAGCTTTCAAAGTTGATATAAATGATGTCTCTTATAAAAAACCTAAACTAAACCCAGTCTCCTCATTACTTGGCAGTATGCTTATTGACAAGATGGATGGTTTGTTGTTTTTTGTTGTTTTGGTTTTTTTTCTTCTTCTTCTTATGTACTCATTTGTCTTAGAATTAGTAACAGGAACTAAATTTAACAATTGAAGTAAAATGGCTTTTTTGCATACACTGAAAACTGCAGGTATGTCCTAAGTCTGTTTTATGAGCTGGTCAAAATGTTTACATACTTCATATTTCAGACCTCTAAGGTGCCATTTCAGATTTTTGTTCAACTTCTACACTCAGGGTCTCTTTTCTCAGTCATTATTTCTGTTACCACGTGATACTTGTTTATAAGTTTGTAACTGATAGAAAATGCCTTTGCTGGGATGACATAAATCTAAGCTGTGATTCAAATTTGCATTTTTGAAATAATTTTTTTTCATAAAAAATCACTTTAATACTACATTACCTAGATGGCTCCTGAATAAAAAAAAAGAGTAACAGAATCACAGGATCACAGAATGGGTAAGGTTGGAACAGATCACAAAAGGTCATCTAATCCAATCTCAAGAATAGAAAATTCTACATGAAGATCATAGAATATCCTGAGCTGGAAGGTACCCATTAGGATCATCAAAGTCCAGAGCAGCCCCAAGAATGAGACCACACACCTTAGAGCACTGTCCAAGCACTTCTTGAACTCTGTCAGACTTGGTGCCATGATCACTTCCCTGGTGAGCCTGTTCCACTGCCCAACTACCCTCCAAGTGAAAAACCTTTTCCTAATATCTAACCTAAACTTTCCCTGCTGCAACTTCAGGTCCTTCCTTGTCACTGGTCACCACAGAGAAGAGATCAGTGTCTGCCCTTCCTCTTCCCCTTGTGAGAAATTTGTAGACTGTCATGAGGTCTCCCCTCAGTCTCTTTTTCTTCAGACAAACCAAGTGACTTCAGACACTCGTTGTATGGTTTTCCACCTAGACCCTTCACCGTCTTTGTAGCTCTCCTTTAGATGCTCTCTAAAAGCTTTATATCGTTTGTATATTGTGGTACCCAAAACTACACATAGGACTTGAGATGAAGCCACACCAGCGCAGTGTAGAGTGAGACACTGGGGGGGAAAATGTTAGAAAGAAGCTCTACCAAAAGAAGGCCTGCTCTTAAATTTGCAGAACTACTGTAAAAATTTCCAACCACTTTATTTAGCTTTGTCTCAAGATGATAAAGAACACATAATCAATAACAAAATGTCAGTTATTTTCTTCAAGTTAAGTGAGGCAGATTTAAACTAGTGCAGCTTAGTGGTTTAAATTCAGTTGTGTCTTTGTAGATTAAATGAATGAGTCAAAATTTTGTTTGAAGCTTTCACTGTGTACCAAAACATCTCTTATGAGTGAACTGTCTTTTTAGGTTAATTTGAGGTCATTTAGGAAAAAAAAAAAAAAAACAAACAAAAAACCAAAAAAACAAGATAGATGAGACATTTCTAAATTTTTGATCACTAAAAGTATTTTAATGAAATTATGCTGTTCATTAAGTTCTTTGGGGACTAATCAGGGAGGAATAGTAACTACTTTTAATTACAATGCTCCTCTAGTCTGAATAATTTAACTACAGAGCATTTTGTCTGCAATGTGTTACAATGAGTCATTGTTGCTGCCTATGATCCTTTATTCTCTTAAGCAGGTCTTTTAAACCCCTCACCCTCATTCTCTTTCTATATGCATTATTCAACACCTTGAAGAACTAGTTCAAGACAGTCATAAGGAGACAATGATTACACTTCAAAAGCTTAAAAAGAAGGGATTCCTATGTGGCATTTTCTTATTTTCTCTTGTGAAACACTGTTTTATACTTAGAACTAGCTATGGTTCATATTTAAAGAAATGTTCATCAAGATTATACATGTTCAAGGACAATATTCTCTGTTCATACTGACTTTCCAGGACACATATTTTTCCTCAGCTACCTTCAAGAATGCTACTCCCAGACACACAAGAACACAACAATACACTGCGATGGTCAAGACTGAACAGTGCTGATACTGACACAGGAAACATGCTCCAGTTCTGCGTATCCTTTAAAAGGAAAAATATCTTCCTTGCAGTTCCCTACTGGTTAAGCAGAATAACTGTTTACTCAGAGATGACTGCACATAGGGAGAGACATTATTGCCTAGATGGGATTTCTCAGTAAAGAGATGAAATGTCATCATTGTTTTGAATAAGTAAATTTAAATATATAAGTTAGGATTGTTTGGTGTTTTTTTATTTTTTAATTTCTTGAGCCAAATTCAACTACTTCTTTCTCACTCTGAATGAAAATAATTTGCATGATTGAAAAAAGAAATCACAACATTCATTTCCTTCCAAAAATCTCTTAGAATATATATTTTCCACTAACTGTAATTTTATACAGTTGTCTTTTAGATAGACAGTACTGAGGGACAGCTGCTGAGAGGAAACATTCATTTTCCATTATAAAACTAGATTTTAGACCTAGCTAGAACATATTTCTTATAGTTATGTCAAGTCTTCCATGACTTGTTAGAGTCTGTATAGCTGCAGGGAAGGCAAATGTTGAAAATTCATAATGAGCTTACTTTAAGAACAAACAAAACTGAAGAAAATATTTTTTCTAATAAAAAGAGGGGAAAAAAATATTTCCATCTTGTTTTTTTGTTCTCAGAATAAAAAGAACAAAGTACATCTTAGAGATGTGAATATAAGAGATTACCTAGAAGTAATTCATAATATGATATGTAGAAACTGTCATATGTACATATGATGCCCTTAAATTAATAGAGGCTTACATTGCCTACATTGTTTTCCACAAAGAGTGCTGTCCCATTCTATTTGACCTTAATTAGTGTAATTGATAGTAGTTTTAGAGCTGCACACGATTTTAATCATGTAGTTACACTTTTCATGACAGAAGAAAAATGAAATAGCACCTGGGAGTTATCTATTAATAGCGAGAGAACAGAAAGGTAAAAAGAAACACTGTTCTCTTCTAGGACTTCAGGGCTTTTATGGCATTAGTAATGAATGACTAATGTATTCTAAGAGGAGCACACTGATCTCCAAGGATGTAGTGAAGGGCGGTAAGAGATAGGATCAATATGAATTAGAAATTTTATATCATTAGGAAATCATATACAAGAGTATATAGATAGACCAGAAAAAATATCAGAGCTTGAGAATACAAACCATGCATATGTATGTATGCCTGCATGAATGGGGTTACCTGGGCACATGTACTAGGGGCTCAGACTCTGACACAGAGTGCGCTTTAAAGTTTCCTGGGAAAGCATGCAGTGCTACAGCAGGTCATGAGGTGAGTGAGAATTACAGAACAATCAAAAATTTTTTTTGTGATATTATTTGGAATAGAGTTGAAACAAGACCAGGGTACAAAGAGAAGACAATAAATGAGAGTTTTTAAGTTGTAAGCAAAACATTCTAAACGAGTACATTTGGTCATTAGTTTCAAGTGATATTTTTTTTCTTGAAGATTTCTCCTATCACTAACACTCAGTTTTTGAGGCTGGAAGGCTTTACAAGGAAAGAAAACTTGTTCTTTCTCACAGATATAGTTTTTTTAAAAAAACATGCAACAAAACAAAATTAAAATGAAAAATACCCCTTTACCATTGATACTTTTTACATATTATACTGTGGGAAAGAAGCATGTCAAGCTAACTGCCAGTTATGTCTAAAGCTGTATTCCACTGAGTTCCTCTCTGGCACATTACTTTTGCAAGCATTACAATGTAAGATGAATTTATTCACAGATACTTATATTTTGTATTTGATGACTATTTTTTTTTCTTATTTAAAATAAGACAAAAAAAAAAAGAACACAGAGTTCAGTTAAAATTATGGCAAAGAAAGGCATAACAGAAAGTGAAAGAATCTGGGGACATATATTAGTTTTTAACTGTGTGTGTAAGCAGCAAAGAACATAGTTTACTTAAGGAGGACCAGCTTCATCATGAACATAAGTAATGCAACATAGCTCTTATAACTTCTGCATATCATACCTATTTCTAAAATAATGTCAAAAAACCTTAACTGAGGTACTGACTATGTTATTCATTGAGCTAATAGGTCTTTTAAGTTCAAGCCTTTATGGCTTTTACATAAAAACACTGCCAAGAATATGCAACTGTCTTACAGTCATAGGAACAGTCAGATGGTAAGAAAGAAAAATATTTCTAAAGACTTGTAAAACAAATTCTCATCCAGCTTTTTATTCTAGTCTTGCAGAATGATTGTTGATCTTCACCATTATTTTTTTTTTTTTTTCACTTGTATTTCTGCTCTTCTATATTCTTTCACATCAAACTGAACTTTGACAATAGGGATTCTAAGATTTTTACTGCCTAGAAAAATTGAAAAACATTCACTTTTATTTATACAATAAGTAGTCACTAAACCTGTTACTATTCAAGTTAATACTGGCTACATGATGGATACAGTTCTATTTTTAGGTCAATCAGTGCAAAAAGGACACAATTTTTTTCTGTGTATTTTGTTATGGCATATTTTAATATTGGTGTTAATACATTAGGGTCAATAAAAGTCTGCAAAACAACAAATTCCAGGTTACGGGATTCTACTTTTGATGTGAGAAAATATGCACAAAAATTACATTTGTTACACAACTGTATAAAATTGGCATAATATCAGATGGCTTTTCCAACAATTTTAAGTATGCATATTTGTTCTTGCACTACTTAATTCCTAAACATACAAGCATTATTTGCTTTCTATATCTTTCTCTCCACAGGCTTAACTCAAGATTTCTTTAGATGTAAGCATGCATTTCAGAAAATTAAAACTTTCACTCCCAATGAAAAGGTAATGCACAACAAAACCCAGAGCAGATATTTGAAATTAGTTCACAGCTCTGATGAAGCAGAGCACCCTGATTTCATTCTGATATCCATGAACCACTTTAGACATGTAAATCTTGTATTTAGGCTCCTTTGGGGTTTTTAGAGTGTCTTGATGACTGAATATACTAAAGGTTAGAAATACAGGTTGATTTCTTGCTAGCAAGTATAAAATGGGTTGATTTATATTTCAGGTTTCATATATGAGATCTTTTGTTCTAATAGCAGTATTGTTTTTACAGCTCCATTCAGTTGCAAGCTGGAGGTATCTGAGACTGACATTATCTTAAAAGAACATGAATAGAATTTTAACTTGTCACTGAGAAATGTTTAGAAAAAATATGTGAGGAATTTGATCCATTTTTTTTCCTCATTGGATGACTGTAGCAATCACAGAATACATTTTCTGAAAGGTCATGTGAAGTGGTTGTTTGCACAGTATGTTAAGTGGCTGTTGCTGAAAATGTATTTCCACCTTTCTTGAGTATAATATATTAGGATAAAATCTCTCAAATGCATCATTTTGCATTTTCAATCCAGCCTTCTTAAGCAGTAATTATATCAGATGATTAAGTGGAACAAGAAACAGATTAGGCAAATAATCTTAAACATGATAAACATTTCATAAAAAATGCCTTTTGGAAAAGAAAAAAAGCTAAAAAGTGTCTTGACATAGATTAAAATCAAACTTTTCAATTTTCAATCTTGAATTTCAATTACTGAGCAAACTTTCTATGTGTGGATTTTTTTTTTTTTTTTTTTTTTTTTCCCCTTTCTGGTCTGACTCCCTCTCTAGCAAATGTGAAGTGATTTATAAAAAAATTCTCATATTTACATGGAATCCAATTTAAAAAATGGCATTTTTTCCCATCCTGTGTGTAAAATATTGCTAACTTTATCATACATATAATAATTGACTTTATTATTGTTCATAAGAAATTGACAGCTACTTCACACTAGGAATCTAAAAATAAAGAGCATATTCTGGAAAAGGACAACCCAGTTTCTTGTAAAAAAAGAAAAAAGGAAGTAGAAAAATTTTCTGTAGATGATATTTTATGATGTAAATTACACCACTAGTTAATCAGAAATTAAGAATTGATGGTACTTGTCCATGTATGAAAGTGTCGACTTCAAAAATAAGAACAAAAAACCCCACAGCTGTTATTTTGTCTCGTAGACACAACATTAGCCATATGAATAACATGTTTGCTCAGAATCAGAGATTAGTGTCCATTCAGTGATTCAACACTATCAAAAGTCCTCTCACTGCTGCTACATAATCTCTTTTAACTGAACAAGCCATAGAAGAGGTTATAGACACTGTTCTTGAAAACCTCTTCACCCTCGATGTTCTGGAAAGATTCTACCTTTGGAACTGGATATGTTATGAGATATAGCTAGCAGCATAGCACAAAACATGTATTTTTACATACTTTTATAGGTACTTTCTCTTTATATCATTACATCTATGTCTTTATTGCCTCTTTTTCCATCAATACTTCGCTTTCTTAATAGGCTGTTCCATACAAAACCAAATGAACCAACTTTCACCTTTGATATATTACACTATTGACATCTACAGTTCAAATGAAGTACTGAGTGAAAGACAATTTTTTTGGTAGGCATCATACTGGATGTTCCATTATTTCATGAACTTCGAAGTCTCGTATTACATTTATTATTTCTGAACAGCAAGTTGTCAGGTACTGATGTAAAGATTTGACTGACTTAAATTTTCCCAGATAATATTTATAGCATTTATAGCTAAAATACTTAAACTAATAATCAAATAAGAACAGAAGCAATGGGCACAAACTGAAACACAGGGTATGGATGGAATATGATGGCAAAAAAAATTCCACTTTTTTTTACTGTGAGGGTGATGGAACACTGGCACAGGCTGCCCAGAGCAGTTGTGGACTCTCCATCCTTGGAGATTTACAAAAGCCACCTGGATGTGATCCTGGGCAACTGGCCTTATGTGGCTCTCCTCGAGCAGTGAGGTGGAACCAGGTGGCCTACAGAGGTCCCTTCCAACCTCAACTGTTCTACATCATTCTGTGAAATCAGTGGATAGTTAAAACTTACGCTTAACAAAAATTAAGCCATTCAGCCTCTTAGAATGAGACACTGGATCTTTCTGTTGTCAGTTCAGTCACTGCACAGTTGAGCTTTTTTAGACTCTTGTGTATATACCATCTGGAGTGGTGACTCTGCTTTTGAAGTTGTTGGTTTACTCCAAAAATTATGCGTCTGTCAAGTCAGTCTCTGAGGATTCTTCATGTGAAATATTAAACAGGCCAGTCCAAACTGCTGTGTTATTATTGATGGTGGTAAGAAATGATCTGCTTCTCAGTATTGTCTGCATCTTGTGTAGCTGCTTATTTTAACCCTTGCATGTAGCAAACCAGTCTTCTTACATGTTTTTTGCAAAGCATCAAGCTTCCATTTTGGTATTTCTGATTTACTCTGATTTTAATAATGAATCACAAAATATTCCTTTCTTTATTCCCTCACAAGCATGTTTCTGGAGGAAATGTGATAGGTCAAATCAAAAGAGCCAGGGGAGTTCATCTCATGAAAAAGACATAGTATTTTTCCTGCTGACCAGAGCATTGTTGTATTAGGTTTTGTGTTTGTAACAGCTTTGTTTTGAAGTATTTCACAGACATGAGCTTCAGACAAGGTATCTCCTTGATTTCAGAGACTTACTATGACTACTGTTAACAGCTATTCTGGGTAGCAGAACCTCATCTAGCAAGTATCAAAATCAGAGCTCTTTGAAAGATGAAAAATACCTTTGCCTCCCTTTCTCTGAGGGTTTTACAAGGGTATTATCTTTTGGGCTTGTTTGTTTTAGTTTGTTGTATTTTTTTTTTTCCTTCTTTTATGTCCTTTTTGTTTTTGTTTTGTTTTTGTTTTTGTTTTTTTTTGGTTTTTTTCTCATCTATCCACTTCTAGCTTTTCTCAGGAAATGGAGTCTGCTCAATCCAGATTATCAGAGTTTGAACTAAATTGCCATATGAATCTTCTAAAGCACTCTTCTGCTTCTTTTCACATCACTATGATGACAGCTAGTCATCACTCTAAGGAACCTACATATTCTTCATGCTCTAGATCTCCCTGTCTAAATACATTAGGGATAGATGGATGCTTTCCCTAACTTTTCTTCTGTTTGAACCTACTTGGTTGTTCCTCATGGAATTAAAAGCTGGCATCATTTATAAGATCTTCCATGCTTTCTTTTGACCAGATGTTAGTAAAGAGTGGATTAAGTGCACTATGGAATTCATGAAACAGATTTTACTTTTGGGACCATGTAGGCAGAAAAGCATAACAAAGCAATTGAATTTACTGATAAATTGAAGAAAGAAGATAGATGAACAGTATTTTCTAAGAACTTGAAAAAGAAGTTCAGACCATTCAGAGACACTGACACAGCATTATTTAAGAATCATATATGCATTGTAATATGATCATTTCCTATATGATTTACACACCATTTCTCTGGAAATGTCTGTTTCCAGTCATCTTAGTACATGTTTGGTGTCATCAGACTCAATGTCTTAGTTATAGCCTTCTCAAATGAAGTTTTCCATTCTGTTTAACTCCTGGACGTGCCTCTGTCCTAACTAGTGTTGCAAGCTTGTCCATGCTCCGTGCCATAAAGGTCACCTTCATTCTTCCTGTTGCTACTAAACTTCAGAAACTTATATTCACTTTCTAAATACTAATTTCTTCCTTGATTTAGAGACGTGGCAAAATTTGGTGCCTCTTAATAAAAAAAAGCAAGAAAAAGAAGGACAACTATTTCCATACAGTTGAAGCAAGAGATCACACAACAGATGGATAATGATCTCTAAATTCTATATTAAATGCAAAAAGTTATGTTAATTTCATACTAGGTATGCACTGACAAAATCTCAAAGTCAGCCAAATTCAAAGGTTGAGACATTAAAAGCAACTTCTTAAAACAGTATAGAATATATGTTATATAGAAAATGGGCTAAGAAATGAAACATGCAGAATGAAATCTCTAACACACATTATATAGAACACATGGGATAATAAGCTAAAGAAATCAATTAAAAAAGTAATTATATGGCAAAGCTATTTTTTTGAAACAATAAAGTAAAATTTAAAAAAACAAGCTAAACTGATGAAATAACTAAAAGAAAAAAAATCAAATGAGTATTATCAAAAAATCAAAAAAGTAATTTCTTTCCATTTTCTAGCAATGGGAATATGCGACCACATATACATTATACTTATGAACTTGTCACGAACATTTTACTTAGGAGAATGGCTTCAGGATACAAAGGTAATTATCTTAACAGCTGAAATCTTTAGTTTTCAGTGTTATCATAAACTTTAAAAAATGCAGCATCTCAAAGTTGAAACATTCTGTGTGTTTTACTCCTTATGACAAAATTAATACAATTTAAATGCATTCCTAGTTTACATATAACTATGCATATATATATATATATTAGTTTTAATATTGTGACATTATGACTGCTTTTATAACAGAGAACATATGTCTGATTTTTCTCCAGTAGGCAGTAGAATTGCAGTAAGTGATGCTCCAATTTGTTTAAGTCTTGAAGTATGTCTAGATTAAGTAATTAATCCTAACACTTGACGACATAACTTTTTTTTAATGAAGTCAGGACATTTTCATAATAAATATTTAACATATGGAGGTGTCCCGTGACGTAATGGAGAGCACTCCGGTCTCTGACTCCCAAGGTCACGAGTTCGAGTCTCAGTAGGGGACCGCCCCGGCA